>OX451736.1:1457801588-1458253980 GCA_948472305.1 Vicia faba
ATATGGTTGGTAAACATAAGGACCTGGGTTCGATCCCAGGTCCCAGCAACGCCTATTTTCCTATTTTCTGAATGCAGATTCCATGCACTTCTTATCAAAGGGTCTACTATACTCCATCAACATCCAGCCACTTGATCCAATATGCCATCAGATCCAACGTTCCAGCAATGAGGGACTATGGTACGCCCTCAAGTCAACGGTACAAGGCACCAAAGGCTGATTGGCCTTGGAGTGTTTTTGGGCTTGGAAATTCAGATTGGCACCCCCCAGAATTGCTATTCAACACAGGCTCATTCTCTTTTTCTTTATTTATTTCTTTTTCTTTAATTATTTTGTTTAATTATTTTTCACCAAATTAATTACCCTTTTTTTATTAATCATAAAATCAATAAATCACAAAAC
This sequence comes from Vicia faba, assembly GCA_948472305.1. Classification (NCBI taxonomy): domain Eukaryota; kingdom Viridiplantae; phylum Streptophyta; class Magnoliopsida; order Fabales; family Fabaceae; genus Vicia; species Vicia faba. The sequence continues at coordinate 1,457,801,991 of OX451736.1, forward strand.
ACCAAAAAAAGCATTTTTTTAATAAAATATTTATTTTAATTTAATAGAGGTTAATTTAATTTCTTTTTCTATAATTAAAATCAAATAGAAACTAGGTTTTAATTTTACAATTATATTTCTTTTCTCAAATAAAAAACCAAAAAATACACAAAATCTTTTTGTACAAAATATTTAATTTTCTTGAAATTATTTAATTTAGCTATATTAGGTTAATTTCAATTTCTTTTTCATAATTAAAATAATTAGAATTAGGGTTTTAGTCGTACATAACTCAATTAATTCTTTTCTCAAAAATAACTTAATTATTTCTCAATTAGATTTTAGGGCTTTCAATTATTCCTCGTATTTAATTCGCTGCGGCAAGGAAATTATAGGTTAGCCTGCCCGGATGGAGGCACCTAAGAAAATTGTTGTGGAAGCCTCTAAGCAAGAAATAGAGAAAATACTGAAAATAATTAAGAAAAGCGACTACAATATGGTCGAGCAGCTGGGGAAGACCCCATCAAAGATATCCATGTTGTCGTTGCTGTTGTGTTCCGAAGCCCATGCGAAGGCTTTGATTGTGTTCCTCAAGACTGCACATGTGCCGCTGGAAACTTCAGCTGATCAGTTCAAAGATTGTGTGACCAGCCTGACTGCATATAATGGGTTAGGTTTTTCAGATGCAGACTTAACACCGAAGGGAAGGAAGCATAATGATGCTCTGCATGTCTCGATTGAATGCAAGGGCACTACTATGGCTCATGTGCTGGTAGATACAGGGTCTTCGCTGAACGTCTTGCCTAAGAAGGCGTTGGATCGGCTGGATTGCGAGGGTTTGATGTTAAAGCCTAGTAACATTGTGGTAAGGGCTTTTGATGAATCAAAGAGAATGGTACACGGGGAGGTGGACATCCCTGTCAAAGTGGGTTCTCAGACTTTTGGGTCCACCTTCTATGTGATGGATATCAGGCCGTCGTATTCTTGTTTGCTGGGTCGTCCTTGGATCCATGAGGCCGGGGCAGTTACTTCCACACTCCACTAAATGCTAAAGTATCCGGTAAAAGGGAAGATTGTCACTGTACGGGTTGAAGAGGAGTATATGGTAAGCCATCTCAATTCCTTCCGCTACATAGAGATGCACGGGGAATTTATAGAAACTCCTTGTCAGAAATTCGAAGAGGTCCCGTAGATCTTGGCATCAACTGAAACTACTACCGGCAACAAACCTCCTCTGAAGATGGCTTCTCTCAAGGACACCAGGGCCGTGGTTGAAGAAGGTGGGTGTGCCAATTGGGGTCAGCTCCCTGATTTCACTCAGAAAACTGACAAATTTGGTTTGGGCTTTACTATATGGGCTCAAAGGGCTGTTAGACACGCTCGGGATAGAAGACCCCCCTACACATCAGCAATCATGGAATTAACTCCATTGAAGACAACAATGAGGATTCAGACATCGACAACTGGATTTACCCAACTACCAACGATGGACTGAGTAACTGGACGGCTAGGGACTTTGTGCCTGTTTCTTTTATTCCTCAGTAACTGACTTACTTGTTTTGAGATTTGTAATAAACAATTTGAAACTTTACGTCCTGGTGCCTTGCCCGAGGCACCTTGGCTTTGCTTGTGAGGGCTATTATTTGTCATTTCATATATCATTAATAACGCATTGGATGTTTTCTTGCATACAAATTTTGCGCTCTCTGTTTTTCTTTTCTGTTTTTTTCTTCTCACTTTATCGAACCAGCTATTCTATTACACACACTCACGTATGATAATGCAGATCCATATCCACTCTGGATCCCATTGATAACAGCTCTGCTATTTCCAATTATGACTTAAAAAATCCGATCAACCAAACCGTGGACGAAGGTGAGGATGATTGTGAGGTTCCTGGAGAACTTGCTAGACTGTTACGGCAGGAAGAAAGGGCCATACAACCCCATGAAGATCCGGTTGAGACAGTGAAGGAAGTTAGAGGTTTCTTGGTACGCCTGAATTATATCGCCAGGTTCATTTCACATCTGACTGCTACTTGTGAGCCAATCTTCAAGCTGCTGAAGAAAGATCAAGTGGTAAAGTGGAATGATGAATGTCAGACCGCTTTCAAAAGAATCAAGGAATACCTTCAAGAACCGCCAATTTTGATGCCTCCAGTTGAAGGAAGACCTTTGATATTATACTTGACAGTGCTAGACAATTTAATGGGGTGTGTGTTGGGGCAGCATGACGAGTCTAGTCGAAAAGAGCATGCAATATACTATCTTAGCAAAAAGTTTACCGACTGTGAGACACGATACTCATTGCTCGAGAAAACTTGTTGCCATTTGTCATGGACTGCTCGCCGACTGAGACAATATATGCTGACTCACACTACCTTGTTGATATCAAAGATAGATCCGATCAAGTATATTTTCGAGAAGCCCGCTCTCTCCAGAAGGACAGCAAGGTGGAAAATTATCTTAACCGAGTACGACATACAATACACAACCCAAAAAGCAATAAAGGGGAGTGTATTGGCTGATCATTTGGCTCATCAGGCCGTGGATGATTACCAATCCATGAATTTCGAGTTCCCGAATGAGAATATTATGTTGGTGACTGACTACGAAGAACCTGGACCGAATGAAGGACCCTAGGAAGGATCCCGATGGTCTATGTATTTTGATGGAGCCTCAAGCGCACTGGGTAACGGCATTGGCCCTGTAATTATATCTCCCGAGGACTGTCATACTCCGTTCACCGCACAATTATATTTCAACTACACCAACAACATGGCGGAGTATGAAGCATGTATCATGGGTCTTCGAGCTGCTATTGACCTGAGGATTAAGTTCTTAAGTATATTTGGGGATTCCTCTCTGGTGACAAGTCAGATCAAAGGCGAGTGGGATACGAAGCACCCGAATCTCATTCCTTACAAAGAGTATGTACTGACATTTCTCCCACACTTTGAGGATGCGACCTTTGAACATTTCCCACGAGAGGAGAACCAGTTAGCGGACGCGCTAGCTACCATATCTTCTATGTTCAAGGTTAGGTGGGACAATGAAGCTCCCCAGATTACCATTGATAGGTTGGATGAACCAACATACTGCTGTGAGGTCAATATCGAAGAAGTGGCAGACAAACCCTGGTTTCACGAAGTCAAAAGGTATCTCGAGGCTCAAGAGTATCCCGAAGGGGAATTTGTCAATGATAAGAAGTTTCTGAGAAGGTTCGCTACAAAGTTCTTCCTTAGTAATGGAATCATCTATAAATGCAACCATGACTCCACACTATTACGGTGTGTAGACAAGAGCGAAGCAGAGAGGATCATGACAAATCTACATGAAGGCACTTTCGGAATCCATTCTAGTGTACATATTGTGACACAGTGGCAGAACCGACTATTTTTGGAAAATGCTGGTTTGCATTTTGCGTTTGTGTTTGCAAAATGTCGCGGTAAGCAAGAGCCGCCACTGACTTTTATTTTATCCAACTGTAAAGGAAAACAGCATAGAAATATTCCTTTTTCGAGATTTTGAGTACGGGGGTAGATTATAGAAAGGGAAGGTATTAGCACCCTTTTTATCCATGGTTTTCCATGGGCTCTTAGGTACTTTCTCATCTTTTAAAATTGCTTGTGTGTGTTCGTTTTGAAAAAAAGTTTTGTTTTACTTCGTTTTAACCCTTGTATCAGTCCTCAAGAGTGTTACGAAGTGTTTTTGAAAACTTTGTTTGAAAAGTGTTTGGTGTGAAAAGTTTGATTTTGAGCAACTACCTACTAGCATCTACCTACTCGAAAAAAGGATCGTTTCTATTCTCGTTTCCTTTAGACAATGCTATCCTACTATTGAGAAATAGGTAGCACCGTCGTTGGAGTTATAAGGGTCAATTCGTAAGGGACGTACGATCACTAAATAATGTTAGGAGGTCTTAGTAATAACCCTAATGTTTTAAGATCATATTCGAGGCAACATTTCCGAGGCAACATTTCCGAGGCGACATTTCCGAACGGGACATTGGATATTTTTTTAGACAGGAGGGCAACCACTAAGACACCTTATACTTAATGATCGTTTACCGAAGGCAACGGAAGTGAGAGTATACCCTAGGAGTGCGCATGTGCGAGTGATTTGATTTCAGTTATTATCTTTGCACATTAGGGTTTGCTAGCCATTTTAAATCAACATGCAGTCTTGTCATACAATCCTATTATCATACATCTAACAGTTAATATTTGCGAAAGTTAAAATGCGAGAAATAAAACTACGCTATTACAAGGCTTCGGGGAGGGGGATTAATTACATAGCCAAAAACCCGTAAAAAAAAAGATAAGTAAAAGAAAATCCTAATTAAGCTATTACATACCATGAGCAGATACATTAATATTTGCAAAAAATATAAACGTGCGCGATGAATCGAGAACGGGAAAAATTAGGGTTTTGACCCCACCTAAGCCTAATTGAAACTTACAGGGAAAAAAAGTCATTTTTTGTTGTTTTTGATTATTTTTTGAGAAAATAAGGTTTAAATGTATAAATAAAAACCTAATTGATAATTAATTTTAAATTTAAGAAAGAAATAATGAAATTAACCTATTTTGTATTTTTTTATTTTATGAAAATAAATAAAAATTAAATCAAGTACAAACCCTAATTTTTCTAATTTATTTTAAACTGCTATCTGGTCGTGCTCCAGGCTTCACAACGACTTATTGGGGGATGAGATTAAACTTGCTATCTGGTCGTTCTCTAGGCTTCGAAATTTCTCACTTCTTATCTGGTCGTGCTTCAGGCTTTAGAAGGAATCAAGTGGTTATCCGGTCGCATCCGGGCTTCCAACTTGAGTTTAAGGCATACTAATATCCGGTTGATTTCCGGGCTTCTTAGTGATTGGCCGAGTAAACTGCTATTTGGTCGAATTCCAAGCTTTGCAGTACCTTATATTGTTATCTGGTCGTGTCCCAGGCTTCAGTATCCTTTGCCGCTATTTGGTTGTGATACAAGCTTCATAGCGTCTTATACCATTATCTGGTCGATTCCAGGCTTCATGGTGTCTTGTATTGCTATCTGGTCGATCTCCAGGCTTCACAATAACTTGCTGAGGGGTTAAGCTATTTTCCGGTCGATTTTCGGGCTTCATAGCTTGTATTTAAGATATACCACTATCTGGTCGATTCCAGGCTTCGTAGTATTCTGGAGATATCAAGATATTATTCGATCGAATCCGGGCTTCATAGCTTGAATTTAGGATATACCACTATCTGGGTGATTCCAGGCTTCGTAGTATTTTGGAGAGATCAAGATATTATCTGGTTGATTTTTGGGCTTCATAACTTGAATTTAAGAGATACCACTATCTGGTCGATTCCAGGCTTCGTAGTATTTTGGAGAGATCATGATACTATCCGGTCGAATCCAGGCTTCATAGCTTGAATTGGAATAGAAATATTAGTATCGATTTGACTTGACAGAACTTGATGGCATCTTTCCCTAAAAGATAAAGAGTTAGTCGTATGTAATGTCATGATGTATGAAATGTATTGAGTAATGATGTTCTCAAAATAAATGAGATTGTGTTGTATGATGCATATGTGCATGCTACGATGTATGGACATGCAATGCTCTTATGATATTCTCTGACTGGGGAGAATAAATCTTGGACTGCTGTTGAAGAGTTCAAGGAGTTGAATTCTTCGTTCTCGCTCGGGATAATGACCGAAGATGATGAGCTGGAGACTTGTGTCTATTTTGCTCGAGAATATTCTTCCGGGGGAGATTTTGTTTGAGAATAAACCTGTGGGGGAAGGACTCTGGGAAAGAGAGATACTCTATTGGATGATCTGCCAATTTGGAGAAATAAACTCAGCTGGGGATGGATTACCATTGCTGGTGATAAATAAACTCTGCTTGGGGAGAATTTTTCCGACTCGCTCGCGATTATGAACCTCGGCCGGGGAGAGCTAACACCGCTGTCTTTAGATACCTCCTACTCTACGGGGAGTGTATGTACCGTTAGTCATATTCTCAATCTGGCTCTATCCTTGTACCTGGTGGGTAGAGCAACTGTAAGGTTTGGACACTTCTTGTTTGCCCCTGTTCCTGGAATTATGAGTAATTGTCTTTTGTTTCACATGTAAACACTTATGAGCAGTAATTATTTTCAAATGCATATATCAAAAATGAATCATTGGACGTTTTTGCAAAACAAAACAGAAAAAGAAAAGACGAGTTTGAAATTTCTTGTGAAAATGAATTGTATTGATTTTTGAAGTCGGCCTGTAATAGGCGTTTTTGTACAAAGAGGCTGACGTTCTAGTAAGAGAACACCGCCGAAGGAAATTATACAATTTGTGTAAAGGAAAGAAAAACAGCTATGTGAACAATCCCATTGGGTTCCAACTTTGCTATTGCCTTTATATCTTTGAGCGTCTCATCACTTTGCTACTTGGTCGAAGGTAGATCAGATTGATTGGCGCCGTCCGAGCTTGATAGTCGATACCGAAGTCTGGTCACAAGATGATCCAATGAGACATAGTGTTACGCTTTGATCCCTAATTTTTTCCTGGACCGCTCTTTCGGGTTTTCAGTTCACCGGGATACCCTTTTTTGCCCAAGCCGCCTTTTCAGGTTTTCGACTTGCCGGTTGTACAGTTTTTTCCATTTCATCCCTTATTTTTTCCCGAACCCTTTTGGTTTGCCGGGAAGCCCTTATTTTTGCCTAGGCCAGTCAACCTAGCGGGTCTTTGATTATGCGTAGTATCTTTTCACTATGTCTGCATTGACAGGGTGAGGAAGGTCATCACCATCCATGGTAGTTAGAATCATAGCTCCTCCCGAGAAAATGTTCTTAACCACAAATGGCCCTTCGTATGTGGGGGTCCATTTTCCCCTGGGATCACCTTGCGGCAGTATGATGCACTTGATTACCAGATCCCTGACTTGATATTCTTGACGTCTTACCTTCTTGTTAAAAGCCTTGATCATTCGCTTTTGATACATCTGACCATGACAGATAGCAATAAGCCTTTTCTCGTTGATTAAGTTCAGCTGATCAAGTCGGGTCTGGATCTAGTCGTCCTCGCTCAAACCTGTATACTTCATAATCCGGAGGGAGGGTATCTGGACCTCAATGGGTAGGACTTCCTCCATGCCATACACCAGAGAATAGGGTGTTTCCCCTGTCGATGTCCGTGCTGAGGTACGATACCCATGAAGAGCTAATGGTAGCATCTCGTGCCAGTCTTTGTAGGTCACCGTCATCTTCTGCACAATCTTCTTGATGTTCTTATTAGTCGCTTCAACAACCCCATTCATCTTCGGCCAGTAGGGAGAAGAGTTGTGATGTTGTATCTTGAACTGTTTACAGAGTTCGGTGATCATCGTATTGTTGAGATTTGTACCATTGTTAGTAATGATCCTCTCGGGTACACCATATCTACAGATCAAATTATGTTGGATAAACCGCGCCACGACATAATTGGTTACTGTAGCAAAGGAAGCTGCCTCGACCCACTTCGTGAAATAATCAATTGCTACTAAAATGAAACAATACCCGTTAGACACAGTAGGTCTGATCTCGCCGATCATATTGATGCCCCACATTGCAAAAGGCCAAGGAGCTGTCAAAACATTCAGAGGAACTGGAGGTACATGCACCTTATCAGCATAGACTTGGCACTTATGACAGGTCCGAGAGTGCTGATAACAATCGGCTTCCATAGTAGACCAATAATATCCTGCCTGTAATATTTTCTTCTCCATGCTATGTCCATTGGAATGAGTTCCGAAGGTACCTTCATGTAGCTCTTCCATGATCCTTTCTGCCTCGCTTTTGTCCATGCGCCGCAATAAGTTTGAATCATGGTTATGCTTATAAAGGATCCTATTGCTGATGAAGAACTTCACAGCGAACCTTCTTAAGAACTTCTTATCATTAACAGACACACCCTCAGGGTACTCTTGAGCCTCAAGATACCTCTTTACCTCGTGAAACCAGGGTTTATCTGCTACCTCTTCAGTCTCGATGTCACAACAATGTGCGGGTTCATCCAACCTCTCGATGGTAATCTGGGGAGCTTTATTGTCCCACCTCACTTTGAACATAGAAGACATGGTAGCTAGCGCGTCCGCTAACTGGTTCTCTTCTCTGGGGAAGTGTTCAAAGGTTATCTCCTCAAAGTTCGGGAGCAATGTCAGTACATACTCCTTGTAAGGAATAAGATTTGGGTGCTTCGTATCCCACTCACCTTTGATCTGACTGATCACTAGCACAAAATCTCCGAATACACTCAAGAACTTAATCCTTAGGTCAATAGCAGCTCGAAGACCCAGGATACATGCTTCATACTCCGCCATATTGTTGGTGCAGTTAAAACATAATCGAGCGGTGAGTGGAGTATGACAGCCCTCAGGAGATATGATCACATCGCCAATGCCATTTCCCAATGCATTCGATGCTCCATCAAAATACATAGACCATCGGGATCCTACCCCATGTCCTTCATCCAGTCCAGGTTCTTCACAGTCGGTCACCAACATGATGTTCTCATCTGGGAACTCGAAATTCATGGATTGGTAGTCATCCACAACCTGATGTGCCAAATGATCCGCCAATACACTCCCCTTGATTGCTTTTTGGGTTGTGTATTGGATGTCATACTCAGTTAAGATCATCTGCCATCTTGTTATTCTTCCGGATAAGGCGAGCTTTTCGAAGATATACTTGATTGGGTCCATCTTTGATATCAATAAGGTGGTGTGATCCAGCATATACTGTCTCAGCTGGCGAGCAGCCCATGCCAAAGCGCAACAAGTTTTCTCGAGCAACGAGTATCGGGTCTCGCAGTCGGTAAACGTTTTGCTAAGGTAGTGAATAGCGTGCTCTTTTCGGCCAGACTCGTCATGCTGCCCCAGCACGCACCCTATTGAATTATCCAATACTGTCTAGTATAAGATTAAAGGTCTTCCTTCAACTGGAGGCATCAGAATTGGTGGCTCTTGGAGGTATTCCTTGATTCTTTCGAAAGCGGTCTGACATTCATCATTCCATTTTACCACTTGATCTTTCTTCAGTAGCTTGAAGATTGGCTCACAAGTAGCAGTCTGATGTGAAATGAATCGGGCGATGTAGTTCAGACGTCCCAAAAAGCCTATAACTTATTTTTCTGTGCGAGGAGCCAGTATCTCCTGTATGGCTTTTACCTTGGCAGGGTCCACCTGAATACCCTTATCACTGACGACGAAACCCAACAGCTTACTAGACCTTACCCCTAAGGTGCACTTGTTCGGGTTTAACCTCAACTTGTACGTCTTTAACTTGTCAAACAATTTTTGGAGATGGTCAAGGTGTTTTTCCTCAGTCTAGGACCTTGCTATCATGTCATCAACATAAACCTCAATCTCATGGTGAATCATGTCATGGAACAAAGCGACCATGGCGCGCTGATAAGTTGCCCCAGCATTCTTCAATCCGAACGGCATGACCTTATAGCAAAAGGTACCCCACTGTGTAACGAAGGTTGTCTTCTCCATGTCCTCGGGATCCATCTTAATCTGATTGTAACCAGAAAAACCATCCATGAAGGAGAAGATTTTATGCTGCACGGTGTTGTCGACCAGAACATCGATGTGAGGAAGTTGGAAATCATCCTTGGGGCTTGCCCTATTCAGATCTTTATAGTCCATACACATCTGTACTTTACCATCCTTCTTAAGCACCGGAACCACATTGGCAACCCACTGCGGGTAAGAAGTGACAGCTAAAAATCCCGCATCGAACTGTTTCATGACCTCAACTTTGATTTTCTTAGACATCTCAGGGCGCATACGGCGAACCTTCTGCTTTACCGGAGGACAGTTGTGATACAGTGGCCAGAACCGGGACTGTTTTTAGGAATGTTGTTTTACGTTTGTGTTCGCAAAATGTCGTGGTAAGCAAGAGTCGCCATCGACTTTTATTTTATCCAACAAGGAAAGGAAAAAAGCACAAAAAAATTCCTTTTTTCGAGATTTTCTGAGTATGGGGGGTAGATTATAGAAAGGGAAGGTATTAGCACCCTTTCTGTCCGTAGTTAACTATGGACTCTTAGGTACTTGCTCATCATTTTCAAGATTGCTTCTTTGTGTTTGTCTGATTTGAAAAGTTTTTGTTTTGACTTCGATTTAACTCTTGCTTCTGTCTTCAAGAGTGTTACGAAGTGTTTTTGAAAACTTAGTTTGTAAAGGAGTGTAAGTGTGAAAAAGTTTGTTTTGATTGAGCAAGTACTTAAGAACTAATCTACCTACTCGAAAAAAAAGAATTGTTCTATGTTTATTTCCTTTAGACAGTGCTATCCTACTATTAGTGAGTAGGTAGCACCATCGTTGGAGTTTGAGGGTCAATTCGAAAGAGACGTACGGTCACTAAAGCAATGTTAGGACGTCTTAGTAATAACCCTAATGTCTTAGATCAATTATTCGAGGCAACAATATCAGAGGCAACCTTTCCGAGACAACTTTGATCTTTGAGACAAAAGGACGACCACTAAAATATCCTATATCTAATGACCGTTTACCGAAGGCAACCGAAGTGGGAGTGTACCCTAGGAGTGTGCATGTGCGAGTGATTCAATTTCAAATTATTATCTTTACACATTTTAGGGTTATCTAACTGTTTTAAAGTTAATCATACATTCTTGTCATGCATCCCTAATTATTCATACATCTAACAGTTTAATATTTTACAGAATTTAAAATGCGGGAAGTAAAGTTATGCTATTACAAGGCTTCGAGTATTTACATAGCCAAAAACAAATCCTTAAAAAAATAAAGCGATAAATGAAAAGTAAAAGTCCTAATTTAAACTATTACAACTTGTGAGCAATTACATTAATAGGATAAAATAAAAATAAAATGCGCGCGATGAAATTTAGATCGGGAGAGAACTAGGGTTTTGACCTCTTCTACCCTAATTGGAAGAAAAAAAATTGTTTTTGTTGTTTTTAATTATTTTTAAGAAAAATAATTAGGTTTTTAAATTAAATACCAAAATAATTAGCAAATTAAATTAATTAAAGAAAATAATTACATGGCCTATTTTTGTGTTTTTGGTTATTTTAAGAAAAAAGAAATATAATTAAGTTAGAAATAAATCCCTAATTGTTCTAATTAATTTTAGTTTATTTACAAAAAGAAATTAAAGTTACCTACAATTAAAATCTAATTTAATTAATTAATTTTATTGATAAAAAAAATAAACCTAAGTCTAATTGGGTGAAAAAAATATTTTTTGTGATTTTTTGATATAAGAATTATTGTTTTGTGTTAGTGAAATAAATAAATTAAATTAATTAAGAAAAATAAAAAGAATATAGAAAGAGATATGGGCCTGAAAAATGATTTTTGGGGGGTGTAAACAGCAGCTTCTGGGCCCAAAAAGGATTAACCCACGTTGACCTGTTGGATCCCATGTATTGCATTGACCATGGCCTATGATGCTCCTCCATTGATGGCTTTCAGATCTGGATCTCAGGACACTTGGCAAGCTGGATCATGATGGACCATGGTGGTCATTGGCCTTGTACACGCGTCTGATCACTGAAATGAAAATAATATGAAGCAATTGGGGGGGGACCTGGGATTCGAACCCAGGTCCTGATACCTTTTTCCCTCACCCTGTAACCAACTGCGCTAGCTGTTTATGTTGTATATAACATAAACAATAATTATTTATTAATATGCAAGCGAAATAAAGAAATATGCGCGCGAATTTTCAAACGGACGAGTGAGGTGATGCCACACCATCATCCCTGTCCTTGGTCCGTTGCTAAAAGTGAAACGCTTTTACCTACGGACATATGTCCGTAGCTACAACCTTGGCTCGTTCCAAAATCCTTCCTGGACATCATAAATGGTTTCTAATGCCATGTATTGAACTGCCTTGCCATCCTGAACATCATGGTACCCTTCATGAAGGCTAATTTTTCCTGCACACAAAAACCCTAAAACGGAACAAAAAAACCTAACAATGGAAATTCTTGATTCAGTCTATGAAAATGCAATTAAATATTACAGAAAGCTTGCAAATGTTCTAAGGATCAAGAATATATGATCGTTTCAAGCTATCAATGTCAAAATTATTCAAACCGAATTCAAGAAAAGTTCAATGTCGTGAATGTCTTACAGTGGTTTTTGGCGCTGGAAAGGACTTGTTCTTGATTGGTTTCGCTTGCCTACACTCCCAGGATGTAATTGGGATGGTTAGGAAGGCCTGTAATTGCTTGGAACTATGAATTCGAATTACCACTTTTTTTCTGTTTTTTGCAAGTTTGTTCTAACCTTATGCGCCTCTCCCCAGCCTCTCTTTGGGTCTGAAAATACTCCTTATGTACTGAGGAATGAATTAGGGTTGCCAATATGATCACAATCTTCCTCCATCGTTGCTTTTGATTTGGATTTGATACACTTGAAAATATTGCTAAAAATAGAGCAAACTCAATCTTTTTGTGCACACCAAGCCTTTACACGAATTCAATCTCATGCTAGCTGGATATTAAGACCTGAAACATGTACCAAATCTTGAGATTTCAGTATTTTGGATTTTCTATGATTTGTTTTAATTTAAATTGATTTAATTCAAATAAAAATCAAAATAAATAATAAAAACAAGATAATGACAAGTGGCAAGGGCTACGGCTCGTGGACCATGTTGCCAACTCAAAACAAGTGCAAAAGATTAGGCCCATTTGGCAAAAATTGCAATTTGAGGCATAGTTGACTTTTGACAATTTTGCAAAAAAGGTAAACTTCACCAATGCATAACTTCCTCAATTTTGAATCTTTGAAGGTGTTCTTTGACTTTTTAGAAAGCTTGAGATGTCCTCTAAGCAACCCGTTTGGTACCATCTCAATTTGGTATTCCATGTTCATGTATGAAGCTTTGACAAAAAAGGTGTTTTTGTTGACTTTTCAAAATGACCTATAATGTCAAAATTCATAACTTCTTGTGAGTGCATATTTTGAACTTTGGAGCTGAAGATGTATTTTAGAGAATTACATCCTCTTCCAAATGAGCTTTGTATGGGTCATTTCTCATAAAGTATGAGAAAGTTAGGGTTGGTCAAAGTTGAGTTGACTTTTCCTACAAAACCCTAATTTAGCAACTTTTGGTTCTTGATGAATTATGAGCAATCCTTGATGAATCATGATCAACCCTTGATAAAATGATGAAAGATACTTCAAAACGAGGATGTTGACAAAAAATCTTGAAGTTTGACTATATGTGGGCCACAATTGACTTTTGCCCTAGCACGGTCGATTTTCAGGCCTTTGAGCAATTGACTGAGCAAACTTTCTCAGCAAGGCTTAAAACTTGACATGGATGATCTTGAGAACATATTATGACAACGGTGATCATTTGGGATCCCTTGGACTCAAGTGTCTTGATGTAATATGAAACCCTAATTTGAGGTAGACTGCCTTAGGAGAGAGCTTGTCTAGTCAACCCTTGGACTTCCTTGAGCAACTTGAGAATCTTTCTTGAAATGTTTTGAGAAATATGGGAGGGCAAATTTTGGGGTACAACAACTTCCTTGTTCAATCTTCTTAAACCTGAAGATTTAGATTGGCTTGTCTGCCTTTCGTGATCTGAAGGTGGAAGATGATTGAACACTAGAGTGCCCAGAAATTTGCACTCGCACGAAGTGGTACTTGTCTTGTGATGTCGGAAATGGGCTTATAGATTCCATTTAGAGATTGATGACGGGAGATGGTCTTAAAGATGCCATTAGAAGGAGTGTTGATTGCATAAGATATTCCTTAGTGAGAGCTTGTATACCTGTTGTCGAGGAAGATTCCGCTGGGGAATGCTGATCTCTGTCTTGGGAGAAATAGAATGTTAGGAGCTTCGGTCGTTCGTTATTCTACTGGGGAATCATCTCTGTTTCTTGAGAAAAGTTGAATTTTAGGAGCTTCGTTCGTTCGTTATTCTATTGAGGAATCATCTCTTAGTTGAAGAAGTGGGAAAGAACTATTATTTGGTCGTGATCCAGGCTTCATAGTGATAAGACTGACTGCTATCTGGTCGTAATCCATGCTTTACAGTGACTTACTGGGGAGACGAGATTAAACTTGTTATCCGGTCGTAATCCAGGCTTCACAATTTCTCAATTCTTACCTGGTCGTAATCTAGGCTTCAGAATGAATTCAAATGTTATCCGGTCTCATCCGGGCTTTAACTTGAATTTAGGGCACACTAATATCCGGTCGACTCCGGGCTTCTTAGTAATTGTCCAGGTAAACTTTTATTTGTTCGAAATCCAAGCTTCACAGTGTCTTGTACCGCTATCTAGTCGTAATCCAGGCTTCACGATGTTTCATACCATTATCTGGTCGAATCCAGGCTTCATGGTGTTTTGTACTGTTATCTGGTCGTAATCCAGGCTTCACAATACCTTACTTCTTATCTGGTCGAAATCCAGGCTTCAGAAGAAATCAAGTGGTTATCCGGTCGCATCCGGGCTTCCCTTTGGCTGTTGGGCCTACTAATATCCGGTCGAATCCGGGCTTCATGGTGTTCGGAGGAATCAATATACTATCCGGTCGAATCCGGGCTTCATAACTTGTATTAAAGATATACCACTATCTGGTCGAAATCCAGGCTTCGTAGTACTCTTGGCTTCTATCTGGTCGTAATCCAGGCTTCACAATGTCTTCTACCATTATCTGGTCGTAATCCAGGCTTCATGGTCTTGTATTTCTATCTTGTCGTTATCCAGGCTTCACAATAACTTGTTGAGCTGCTATCCGGTCATAATCTGGGCTTCACGGCTTGTGTTTATGATATACCACTATCTGGTCGAATCCAGGCTTCATGGTACTTGTTGAGCTGCTATCCGGTTGTAATCCGGGCTTCACGGCTTGTTGGGGATTAAACTATTATCCGGTCGAATCCAGGCTTCATAGCTTGCTTTTAAGAGATACCACTATCTAGTCGTAATCCAGGCTTCACGGCATTCTGATACTGTTATCTGGTCGTAATCAGGGCTTCACAATATGATGTAAAAATCAAGATACTATCCGATTGTACCCGGGCTTCATAGCTTGAGTTTTGTGAAAATTTGATTGTATCTTTCCTGAAAGGTAAAGGTTAGTCATATGTAATGCATGACATTTATCAAGCAATGATGTTCTCAAAATAAATGAGACGGTGTTGTATGATGTGTATGCACATGTCATGATGTATGGTCATGCAATGTTTTTTATGATATTCTCTAGCTGGGGAAAATAAATCCCGGATTGCTGCTGGAGCATATGAAGAGTTTCGCTCGCTGGGGATAACGACTGAAGATGATTGGGAGAATAATCCTACTGGATAACACATTGGCGAGAAAATGACTCTGTGGGGAAGAGATGCTTTGCTGAGGATATGTTGTTCTTGGAGAAATACCCTCGGCTGTGGATGAATTATCTTTGTTGGCGATGTAAACTCTGTCGGGGACAAAATTTCTTGTTTGTGGAAGAAATAAACTCCACTGGGGATAATCTTATAGACTCTACTGGGGATAATCTTCCAGTGCTGGTGATAGATAAACTCTTCTTGGGGAGAATCTTACTGACTCATTCGCGGTTGCGAACCTCAGCTGGGGAGAGTTGATAATACTGTATTTTGGTACTTCCTACTATGTGGGGAGTGAATGTACCTTTAATCGTATTCTCCAGCTAGGTCTATCCTTATACCTGGTGGACGGAGCAACTGTAAGGTTTGGACATTTCTCGTTTGCCCCTGTTTCTGATATTACGAGTAATCGTCTTTTGTTTCGCACATAAATATTTATGAGCAGCAATTATTGTCAAATGCATATATAAAAAATGAACCATTGGACGTTCTTGCAAAACAAAACAGAAAAAGGAAAATAATTTGAAATTTCTTTATGAAAATGAATCGTATTGATTTTGAAGTTTGGCCTGTAAATAGGTGTTTCTGTACAAGAGACTAACGTCCTAGTAAGAGTACACCGCCGAAATGATAGAGTTTGTACAATTTGTGAAAAATAAAGAAAAACAGCTATGTGAACAATCCCACTGAGTTCCAACTCTGTTATTGCCCCTATGTCTTTGAGCGTCTCATCACTTTGCTACTTGGTTGAAGGTAGATCAGTTTGGTTGGTACCGTCCGAGCTTAATAGTCGATACCGAAGTCTGGTTCTAAGATGATCCAATGAGACACAATGTTACGCTTTGATCCCTAATTTTTTCCTGGACCGCCCTTTCGGGTTTTCAGTCCACCGGGATACCCTTTTTTGCCCAAGCCGCCTTTTCAGGTTTTTGACTTGCCGGGTGTACAAATTATTTCATTTTCATCCCTTATTTTTTCCCGAACCCTTTTGGTTCGCCGGGAAGCCCTTATTTTTTCCCAGGCCAGTCGACCTAGCGGGTCTTTGATTATGCATAGTATCTTTTCACTATGTCTGCATTGATGGGGTGAGGAAGGTCGTCACCATCCACGGTGGTTAGAATTATAGCTCCTCCTGAGAAAATGTTCTTAACCACAAATGACCCTTCATACGTAGGGGTCCATTTTCCCCTGGGATCACCTTGAGGTAGTATGATGCGTTTGATCACCAGATCCCCGACTTGATACTCTTTTCGTCTAACTTTCTTGTTAAATGCCTTGATCATTCGTTTTTGATACGTCTGACCATGACAAATAGCAGTAAGTCTCTTTTCGTCGATTAAGTTCAGCTGATCAAGCCGGGTCCGGATCCAATCATCCTCGTTCAAGCCTGCATCCTTCATAATCCAAAGAAAGGGTATCTGAACTTCAATGGGCAAGACTACCTCCATGCCATATACCAAGGAATAGGGTGTTTCCCCTGTTGACGTCCGCGCTCAGGTACGGTACCCATGAAGAGAAAACGGTAACATCTCGTGCCAATCTTTGTATGTCACCGTCATTTTATGCACAATCTTCTTGATGTTCTTATTATCTGCTTCAACAGCCTCATTCATCTTCGGCCGGTAGGGAGAAGAATTGTGATGCTGTATCTTGAACTTCTTGCAGAGCTCGGTGATCATTGTATTGTTGAGATTTGTACCATTATCCGTAATGATCCTCTCTTGTACACCGTATCGAAAGATCAAGTTATATCGGATGAACCGTGCCACGACATTCTTGGTTACTGTAGCAAAGGAAGCTGCTTCAACCCACTTTGTAAAGTAGTCAATTGCTACCAGAATGAAACGATGCCCGTTGGACGCAGTAGGTCTGATCTTGCCAATCATATCGATTCCCCACATTGCAAAAGGCCACGGAGCTGTCAAAATGTTCAGAGGAACCGGAGGTACATGCACCTTATCAGCATAGACTTGGCACTTATGACAGGTCCGAGAATGCTGATAACAATCGGCTTCCATTGTGGACCAATAGTATCCTGCCCGAAGGATTTTCTTTGCCATGGTATGTCCACTGGAATGAGTTCCGAAAGTATCTTCATGTAACTCTGCCATAATCCTTTCTGCCTCGTTCTTGTCCACACATCTCAGTAAGGTCGAATCATGATTACGCTTGTAAAGGATAACATTACTGATGAAGAATTTCGCAGCGAATCTCCTCAGAAACTTCTTATCATTAACAGATGCACCCTCAGGGTATTCTTGAGTCTCAAGATACCTCTTTACCTCGTGAAACTAGGGTTTATCTGCTACTTCTTCAGTCTCAATATCACAACAATGTGCGGGTTCGTCTAACCTCTGAATGGTAATCTGGGGCGCTTCATTGTCCCACCTTACCTTGAACATAGAAGACATAGTAGCTAGCGCGTCCGCTAACTGATTCTCCTCCCTGGGGAATTGTTCAAAGGTTATCTCCTTGAAGTGTGGAAGCAATGTCAGTACATACTCCTTATAAGGAATAAGATTTGGGTGTTTTGTATCCCACTCGCCTTTAATCTGACTGATCACGAGAGCGGAATCTTCGAATACACTTAAGAACTTAATCCTTAGGTCAATAGCTTCTCGAAGGCCCATGATACACGCTTCATACTCCGCCATGTTGTTGGTGCAGTTAAAACATAGTCGGGCAGTGAACGGAGTATGACAACCTTCAGGAGATATGATTACGGTGCCAATGCCATTACCCAATGCGTTTGAGGCTCCACCAAAGTACATAGACCATCGGGATCCCTCCTCAGGTCCTTCATCCGGTCCAGGTTTTTCACAGTCAGTCACCAATATGATGTTCTCATCTGGAAACTCGAAATTCATATACTGGTAATCATCCACTGCCTGATGTGCCAAATGATCTGCCAACACACTCCCCTTGATTGCTTTTTGGGTTGTGTATTGGATGTCATACTCAGTTAAGATCATCTGCCATCTTGTTATTCTTCCGGACAAGGAGGGATTTTCGAAGATATACTTGATTGGATCCATTCTTGATATCAATAGGGTAGTGTGAGTCAGCATATACTGTCTCAGCCAGTGAGCAGCCCATGCCAAAGCGCAACAAGTTTTTTCAAGAAGTGAGTATCAGGTCTCACAGTCGGTAAACTTTTTGCTAAGGTAGTAAATAGCATGCTCTTTTCGGCTAGACTCATCATGCTGCCCCAGTACGCACCCCATTGAATTATCGAGTACTGTCAAGTATAAGATCAAAGGTCTCCCTTCAACTGGAGGCATCAGAATAGGTGGCTGTTGGAGATATTCTTTGATCCTTTCGAGAGCAGCCTGAAATTCATTGTTCCATCTTACCAGTTGATCTTTCTTCAGCAGCTTGAAGATTGGCTCACAAGTAGCAGTCAGGTGTGAAATGAATCGGGCAATGTAGTTCAGACGTCCCAAAAAGCCTCTGACTTCTTTTTCTGTTCGGGGAGCTGGCATCTCCTGTATAGCCTTTACCTTTGCAGGATCCACTTGAATACCTTTATCACTAACAATGAAACCCAGCAGCTTACCAGACCTCACTCTGAAGGTGCACTTGTTCGGGTTTAACCTCAGCTTATACATCTTCAAACTGTCAAACAGTGTCTGGAGATGGTCAAGGTGTTCTTCTTCAGTCTGGGACCTTTTAATCATGTCATCAACGTAAACCTCAATCTCATGATGAATCATGTCGTGGAACAAAGCGACCATGGCGCGCTGATACGTTGCCCCAACATTCTTCAATCTGAAAGGCATGACTTTGTAGCAAAAAGTACCCCACTGTGTAACGAACGTTGTCTTCTCCATCTCTTCGGGAGCCATCTTAATCTGATTGTAACCAGAAAAACCATCCATAAAGGAGAAGACCTTATGCTGTGCAGTGTTGTCAACCAGAACGTCGATATGAGGCAGAGGGAAATCGTCCTTGGGACTTGCCCTGTTCATATCCCTATAGTCCACACACATCCAAACCTTACCATCTTTCTTCGGCATCGGAACCACGTTGGCAACCCACTGCGGGTAAGAAGTAACAGCTAAAAATTCGGCGTCAAACTGTTTCATGACCTCAGCTTTGATTTTCTCAGACATCTCTGGGCGCATTCGACAAACTTTCTGTTTTACCGGAGGAAAATCTTCTTTAGTTGGCAGGCGGTGTACCACGATGTCAGTATCCAACCCAGGCATATCTTCATAAGACCAAGCAAAGATCTCAACATAGTCACGCATCATCTTTATTAACCGTTGCTTGACACCAGATTCCATATTTGCACCGATCTTGACCTCTTTCTTATCTTCCTCGATACCCAAATTTACTGATTCCACTGGCTCTTCATGCGGCTGTATGGCCCTCTCTTCTTGAAATAACAATCTAGCAAGTTCCCCATGCACTCCACAATCATCTTCACCTTCGTCCTCGACTTGGTTGATCGGATTTTCGAAGTCATAACTGGCAGTAGCAGAGTCGTTATCAGTGGGATCCAGAGTGGATGTGGACCTGTATTATGATATGTGAGTGTGTGTAAGACAAATAGTTGTTTTGATAAAGTGAAATATAGAAAAGAAAAACAAGGAGCACAACATTTGTAATGCAAGAAAAACGTACAATGCTTTATTGATGATATATGGAAATGACACATAATAAGCCCTCACACACAAAGCCACGGTGTCTCGGGCAAGGCACTGGGCCGTAAAAGTTTCAAATTCTCTGTTACAAATCTCAAAACAAAAGTCTATTACTGTGTAATAATAGAAACGGGCATGAAGTCCTTCGCCGTCTAATTGTTCAAGCCACCATGGGTAGTCGGGTAAATCCAGCTGTCGAAATCTGACTCTTCATCATCATCTTCAATTGCATTCACTCCCGGATTACTGATACGCAGGGGAGGTCTTCCAATTCGCGCACACCGAACAACCCTTTGAGCTTCTACAGTAAAACCCAAACCAAACTTGTCAGTTTTGTGTGCGAAGTCAGGGAGTTGACCCCAATTTGCACACCCACCTTTTTCAATAATAGCCCTGGCATCCTTGAGGGAAGCCATCATTATTGGAGGATCTTCAACAACAGTTTCAGTCGACGCCAAAGTATGGGGGACCTCTTCAAAGTTCTGACACGGGGTTTCGATGAACTCCCCATCCATCTCCACATACCTAAAGGAATTAAGATGACTTACCATGTACTCCTCCTCACCCTGCACCGTAACAATCTTCCCCTTTACTGGATATTTCAACATCTGATGGAGCGTAGAAGTTACTGCCCCAACCTTATGAATCCATGGGCGACCCAACAACCAAGAATAAGATGGTCGAATGTCTATCACATAGAACGTAGATGCAAAAGTCTGAGAGCCGAATTTAACAGGGACATCCACCTCCCTATGCACCATCCTTTTGGACCCGTCAAAGGACCTAACCACAATATTACTTGGCTTCAGAACCAACCCTTCACAATCCAGCCGATCTAATGCTTTCTTGGGTAAAACATTTAATGAAGACCCAATATCCACCAGCATGTGGACCAAAGTAGTGCCCCTACACTCAATCGAAACATGCATAGCACCATTGTGATTCCTTCCTTTGGCAGTCAGATCTGCATCGGAGAAACCCAACCCGTTGTTAGCGGTCAAATTAGCCACACAATCTTTGAATTGATCAACAAATGTTTCCTGCGGCACATGCGCAGTTTTAAGGAAAGCAATTAAAGCCTTTGCATGGGCTTCTGAGCACAATACAAAAGACAACATAGAGATCTTCGACGGGGTGTGCCCCAGCTGTTTGACTATGTTGTAGTCGATTTTCTTGATAATCTTCAAAATTTCCTCTATCTCCTACCTAGAGGTTTCAACAATGAGTTTTTTAGGTGCCTCTACCCGGGCAGGCCCACCTGTAACTTCTTTGCCCCGAGTGTCAGATGACTCGGCGACAGGGGTGATAACTGGAGTGAGAATTGGAACAACAGCTGATGTACTAGCGGATGGGATAACAACAGGCTTTTGAACAGTTGGAGGAGAAATCTCAGGAGAGAAGAGTCTTCCGCTTAGGGTGACCTTGCTAGACCCGACAATATTGCTGACATCAGTATAAGCCTCTTCAACCTTCAAGTCTTGTATGATCCCATGATAATACACATAGGCCCCAAAGTTCCACGGGACAACCTTATCCGAAGTGTAAGGGATGGGTCCAGGAATAGTAATGATTAATGGAGCAACTCTCAGAACAGATGTAATCCTAACAGGATTTCTCGAGGAAGCCTTGGAAGACTTGGCAGAAATGGTTATTATGGAAACATCTTCAACAGGAATCAACAGAATCAAAGTTTTCTTGAACAAGATCTCTTTGTTATCCATCAGGCGTTGAACACCTGATTTCAGTAAATAGCAACCAGCAGGTAGGATGGAACATAGGTGGCAACCTTCACCACAGCCCGGAAATAAACTGGCCAACAATAGGTTCTTCTTTACTGTCATCAACAGAGTAGAAATGTCTTCCACAAAGGTCACTAATGAATCATCGTCCACAGCATTTACTCCATCCTTGGGCATAGGAGCAGTCATGACATTAGGCTTTTCTGGTGCGTCAAACTCGATTTCTTTAGCTTCAATCAAATCTTGCACCTTATTCCTCAAGGCCCAGCAGTTGTTGGTATCATGCCCTTGGCTATCAGAGTGATAGGCACAACGGGCGTTCAGATTATATAGTGGAGAGGTGGTACTGGGATTCTTCGGGGCTTCCCTCAGAGTTACCGGGTTAGTCTTTAACAATTGCGGAAAAATTTGAGATAAAGTCATACTGAGCCTAGTATATTGTCTTTGCGGTCTCTCTACTCTTTGCTGATTGTTGCGTTGTGGGGCAACAATAGGTCTTGATATTACTACCGTGTTAACTGCTTGGCGGCGTTCAGGTCGATTTTGGCTCCTCGAGCTATAAACTGCACTAGCTTCTTTCTTGAAAGGCTTCTTTTCTGTACTTGATGAAGCACCTTTCTGTATCTTGCCACTTCTGATACCAGCTTCTACCCTTTCCCCAGTCATAATCAATTCAGTGAACCCAGACGATGAACTACCGATCAAATGATTGAAATAAGGACCAGACAAAGTCCCAAGAAACATATCCACCAACTCCCTATCAGATAGAGGGGGTTGTACTCTTCCAGCCAGATCTCTCCACTTCTGAGCATAGTCCTTAAAACCTTCGCTCGCACCCATAGACATACCCTGAAGTTGAGTACGCATGGGAGCGAGGTCGGCATTATACTGGTATTGCTTGTAAAAAGCAGCAGCAAGGTCCTCCCAGTTGCGGACATTAGATCCTTCCAATTGATAGAACTATTCAAGTTGAGTCCCTGACAGACTATCTTGAAAGAAATGGACCCACAGGTTCCTATCAGCAGTGTAGGGTTGGATCTTTCTGACGTATGAGCGGAGATGGAGCTTCGGACAGGACACTCCATCATAATTAGCAAAAACCGGAGCCTTAAACTTGTGAGGAATCACCGCCCCTGATGCTAGTACCAGATCTCTAAAATCCAAATCGGGAACCTTCTGAATCTCCATGGCACTCAGACGGTCTTCAAGTTGTTTGTACCTGTCCTCAGTAGGAGGGTACTGTTCATCATCAAAATCAGTGTCATTATCAGAGACCACAGGGCTAGGGCCCTTCCTTTCCTTTTGATTCTCTCCTCCTCCAGATGAATGAGACAGATCAGCTTCCTGTCGCAAATTATTCCTGAATCTGTGACCCATATTCAGCAGAACCACCCTCTTCTTCTTCTTCTTCTTCTTCTTCTTCTTCTTGTCTTTCAAGATGAGAGTCTTCAAATCTTGTTGTCCATTGGCCAAGTTCAAGAACATCTCCTGGAACTGAGCATTCTGAGCTTGAAGAGCCTTAATAGCTTGATTGGTAGGTGTTTCAGAAGACATTTCGTGCTGAAATAAACAGCGAAGAAGATAAGAAACCTGTAATGGTACATGTAATGAGGTGCATGGTAATGGAATGCCTATGAAATGATTTCAAAGACTTTGTGAGATTCAAATTTGTAAACCAAAATAAAACACACTTTATTAGATTAAAACTTGTAACAATTTTTAACAATGCCTTCAAGGCGTTTACAAAAGAAATACTGAAAAGCAAATCTAAACTAGAAACAAAAAAGACATCAGAAATCCCATGGTCGTTTTCCCTTCGTGCTGACATAATCGTTGATTGTCCTTTCATTCTCAATTTGCCTTGTAAGCCTCAAGATCTTCCGCTCCTGCTCATTATACTTCTCCCTGTAGGTATCCCTTTCTTCCTTTAACTGGATCCAAGATCTCTTCAATGCCCCAAGATCAGTAGGCATATAGGGATGGAGGACTGTATAAGGGACACCTTTTTCATTAGTATGCTCTATAATCACCGGCAAAACAGCTTCATATGGCATTCCCAGCTTTTGAGCACGGGCTCGAACCCACTGGAGATAAGGTTGCATTGAGAGGGAAGTCTTCAGTCCTAACTCATGTGGGTCAGACCTATTCACCATGCCCCAAGCTCGTATAGACCTGCGGCGATGCCCATCAACATCCCCCTTGTAGTCAAAGACAATATCTGTAAGCAGCAGCTCATGAGGACCGTCTCTCTGAGCTCGTCCAAACTGTCGTAAAGCCAAACAAGGATTGTAGGTTATTCCCCCTCGAATTCCAAGCAACGGAACATTAGGGTATTCCCCACATCGATCAATGACAGCTACCTTTTCCATATCTCTAGAAATCCAAAGGATGTTCGTATGAGCAAGGGACATGATTCTGTAAGCCCAATCTACACCTTCCTCATTATTCAATACATACTTGGGGAGGTGCGAAATAAACCACCTCATCAGCAGCGGTGTACAACACATGAGAGTTCCCCTTCTCTGCACAGTACGGGTATAAAGAGCATGCAAAATGTCACCTAGAAGAGTAGGCACTGGGTTACGAGATATGAAGATCTTGACCGCATTCACATCTATGAAAGAATCTGGATTCGGGAACAGAACCAAGCCGTAGACGAGGAGAGCCAAGATGTCTTCAAATGCTTGAAAGTCCAAACTATCCCAGAACAGTTGAGCTTGATCCATTAGAAACTTAGCCAAGAAACCTTTAACCCCGCTGCGTGTCTCCCAGCTAGATACTACATCAGCCCTTTTTAGATGTAAGGCTGAAGCAATATCCTCAGGCCTAGGAACCTCCTCCAAACCTGTGAAGGGTGTCTGCTCGAGAATGGGTATACCCAGTAAATCAGAAAACTCCTCTAAAGTAGGGACTAGCTGGTAATCCGGGAAGGTAAAACAATGATGCAATGGATTAAAGAACTGGAAAAGGATGTTCATCATTTTCTCGTCCAACTTTGAAGTGACCAGGGTAAGGAGATGACCATGTCTTCTAACAAAGGAAGAAGTATCAGGAACTTTTGAGACCAACTCTCTGAGCTGAGCAGGTATCTGCACGAAGTTGACTCGAATGGTATTTCTACGCATAGAAGCCATAATCTGCAAAACAGAACAAAGATGAATCCCCTCGGTCTTTGAAATGATTAGTCTACTGAAATATGCATGCTATGTCATGATGCATGATGTCATGATAAAACACACAACAGGTATAGCAGGTATCAAACATGGTAAAGGCAAACAAGTCATACAAGAGCCCTTAAATTTCAGGCTGGCATGGAGTTTAGGTACTACCCTCTTGCAGTTTATGTTGGTTCAACCTGTCCTAATAATAGTAAATGGGTTCTAGAGGTTCTCAATATCACTGACCATCCTCCATCGGTCATAGTTTTAGCTCACTCAATCTTTTCTTGTGGCCGAAACCATCTCGAGAGTATGATCTCAATGAGTGTAGCATCGAGTATCAACCAGTTCCCAGCTCTACACCAAGACCGACTATCTCACTACTTCCTATGGCCAAGTTGGTCAATTATAGGTTCTAAGGTCAGTTGATGCTTAACGACCCATATAGAAACCCCATATTCTCTTTGTTCCTCCACAAGGGATACCAGTACCAACTAATGTGCCACATCAACGTAGCTACTGCTTCAACCGTATCGGTCTATGCCGTACAGTTTCCTCATAGTTTATTGCTACTTACCTAAAAGGTGTTCCCCAGATCCGGGTTAGGATCTATAGTAACTCCGATACAAAGCCCACAAAAATAAAGCAATCAAATCAAACAATAGAAAACAATATGATGAACTAATCCTAAGGTATACCCCACTTATTATCTTTCCCCAGCAGAGTCGCCAGTTCTGTGATACGGTGGCCAGAACCGGGACTATTTTTAGGAATGCTGGTTTGCATTTTGCGTTTTGCGTTTGTGTTTGCAAAATGTCACAGTAAGCAAGAGTCTCCACCGACTTTTATTTTATCCAACAAGGAAAGGTAAAAAGCACAGAAAAAATCCTTTTTTTGAGATTTTATGAGTACGGGGGGTAGATTATAGAAAGGGAAGGTATTAGCACCCTTTCTATCCGTAGTTATCTACGGGCTCTTAGGTACTTCCTCATCATTTTCAAGATTGCTTCTTTGTGTTTGTGTGATTTGAAAAGTTTTTGTTTTGACTTCGATTTAACTCTTGCTTCTGTCTTCAAGAGTGTTACGAATTGTTTTTGAAAACTTTGTTTGTAAAGGAGTGTAAGTGTGGAAAAGTTTGTTTTGATTGAGCAAGTACTTAAGAACTAATCTACCTACTCGAAAAAAAAAAGAATTGTTCTATGTTTATTTCCTTTAGACAGTGCTATCCTACTATTAGTGAGTAGGTAGCACCACCGTTGGATTTTGAGGGTCAATTCGAAAGGGACGTACGGTCACTAAAGCAATGTTAGGACGTCTTAGTAATAACCCTAATGTCTTAGATCAATTATTCGAGGCAACAATATCCGAGGCAACCTTTCCGAGACAACTTTGATCTTTGAGACAAAAGGACGACCACTAAAATATCCTATACCTAATGACCGTTTACCGAAGGAAACCGAAGTGGGAGTGTACCCTAGGAGTGCGCATGTGCGAGTGATTCAATTTCAAATTATTATCTTTGCACATTTTAGGGTTATATAACTGTTTTAAAGTTAATCATATATTCTTGTCATGCATCCCTAATTATTCATACATCTAACAGTTTAATATTTTGCAGAATTTTAAGTGCGGGAAGTAAAGCTACGCTATTACAAGGCTTCGGGTATTTACATAGCCAAAAACAAACCCTTAAAAAAATAAAGCGATAAATGAAAAGTAAAAGTCCTAATTTAAACTATTACAACTTGGGAGCAATTACATTAATAGGATAAAATAATAATAAAGTGTGCGCGATGAAATTTAGATCGGGAGAGAACTAGGGTTTTGACCCCTTCTACCCTAATTGGAAGAAAAAAAATTGTTTTTGTTATTTTTAATTATTTTTAAGAAAAAGAATTACGTTTTTAAATTAAATACCAAAATAATTATCTAATTAAATTAATTAAAGAAAATAATTACATGGCCTATTTTTGTGTTTTTGGTTATTTTAAGAAAAAATAAATATAATTAAGTTAGAAATAAATCCCTAATTGTTCTAATTAATTTTAGTTTATTTACAAAAAGAAATTAAAGTTACCTACAATTAAAATCTAATTTAATTAATTAATTTTATTGATAAAAAAAATAAACCTAAGTCTAATTTGGTGAAAAAAATATTTTTTGTGATTTTTTTATATAAGAATTATTTTTTTGTGTTAGTGAAATAAATTAATTAAATTAATTAAGAAAAATAAAAAGAATATAGAAAGAGATATGGGCCTGAAAAATGATTTTTAGGGGGTGTAAACAGCAGCTTCTGGGCCCAAAAAGGATTGACCCACGTTGACCTGCTGGATCCCATGTATTGCATTGACCATGGCCTATGATGCTCCTCCATTGATGGCTTTCAGATCTGGATCTCAGGACACTTGGCAAGTTGCATCATGATGGACCATGGTGGTCATTGGCCTTGTACACGTGTCTGATCACTGAAAAGAAAATAATATGAAGCAATTTGGGGGGACCTGGGATTCTAACCCAGGTCCTGATACCTTTTGCCCTCACCCTGTAACCAACTGCGCTAGCTGTTTTTCTTGTATATAACATAAACAATAATTATTATATAATAAGCAAGCGAAATAAAGAAATATGCGCGCGAATTTTCAAACGGACGAGTGAGGTGATGCCACACCATCATCCATGTCCTTGGTCTGTTGCTAAAAGTGAAACGCTTTTACCTACGGACATATGTCTGTAGCTACAACCTTGGCTCGTTCCAAAATCCTTCCTGGACATGATAAATGGTTTCTAATTCCATGTATTGAACCGTCTTGCCATCCTGAACATCATGGTACCCTTCATGAAGGCTAATTTTGCCTGCACACAAAAACCCTAAAACGGAATAAAAAAACCTAACAATGGCAATTCTTGATTCAGTCTATGAAAACGCAATTAAATATTACATAAATCTTGCAAATGTTCTAAGGATCAAGAATATATGATCGTTTCAAGCTATCAATGTCAAAATTATTCAAACCGAATTCAAGAAAAGTTCAATGTCGTGAATGCCTTACAGTGGTTTTTGGCGCCGGAAAGGACTTGTTCTTGATTGGTTTCGCTTGCCTACACTCCCAGGAAGTGATTGGAATGGTCAGGAAGGACTGTAATTGCTTGGAAATATGAATCAAATTACCACTTTTTTCTGTTTTTTGCAAGTTTGTTCTGACCTTATGCGCCTTTCCCCAGCCTCTCTTTGGGTCTGCAAATACTCCTTATGTACTGAGGAATGAATTAGGGTTGCCAATATGATCACAATCTTCCTCCATCATTGCTTTTGATTTGGATTTGATACACTTTAAAATCTTGCTAAAAATAGAGCAAACTCAATCTTTTTGTGCACACTAAGCCTTTACACGAATTCAATCTCATGCTAGCTGGATATTAAGACCTGAAACATGTACCAAATCTTGAGATTTCAATATTTTGGATTTTCTATGATTTGTTTTGATTTAAATTGATTTAATTCAAATAAAAATCAAAATAAATAATAAAAATAAGATAATGACAAGTGGCAATTTGAGGCATAGTTGACTTTTGACAATTTTGCAAAAAAGGTCAACTTCACCAATGCATAACTTCCTCAATTTTGACTCTTTGAAGGTTTTCTTGAACTTTTTAGAAAGCTTGAGATGTCCTATAAGCAACCCTTTTGGTCCCATCTCAATTTGGTATTCCATGTTCATTTATGAAGCTTTGACACAAAAGGTGTTTTTGTTGACTTTTCAAAATGACCTATAATGTCAAAATTCATAGCTTCTTGTGAGTGCATATTTTGAACTTGGGAGATGAAGATGGATTGTAGAGAATTGAATCCTCTTAAAAATGAGATTTGGATGGGTCATTTCTCATAAAGTATGAGAAAGTTAGGCTTGGTCAAAGTTGAGTTGACTTTTCATGCAAAACCCTAATTTAGCAACTTTTGGTTCTTAATGAATTATGAGCAATCCTTGATGAATCATGATTAACCCTTGATAAAATGATGAAAGATACTTCAAAATGAGGATGTTGACAAAAAATATTGAAGTTTGACTGTATGTGGTCCACAGTTGACTTTTGCCCTAGCACGGTCGATTTTCAGGCCTTTGAGCAATTGACTGAGCAAACTTTCTCTGCAAGGCTTGAAACTTGACATGGATGATCTTGAGAACATATTAGGACAATGGTGAGAATTTGGGATCCCTTGGACTCAAATGTCTTGATGTAATATGAAACCCTAATTTGAGGTAGACTGCCTTAAGAGAGAGCTTGTCTAGTCAACCCTTGGACTTCCTTGAGCAACTTGAGAATCTTTCTTGAAATGTTTTGAGAAATATGGGAGGGCAAATTTTGAGGTACAACAACAGTATTCTTTGGTTGGCAGGCGATGAACCACAATATCGGTGTCCAAACCAGGCATATCTTCATAAGACCAAGCGAAGATCTCAACATAGTCGCGTAGCATCTGTATCAACCGTTGCTTGACACTAGGCTCCAGATTCTCACTTATCTTGACCTCTTTCCTGTCTTCCTATGTACCCAAATTCACTGACTCAACTGGCTCTTCATGAGGCTGTATGTCCGTCACTTCCTGAAGTAACAGTCTAGCAAGCTCTCCAGGTACATCACAATCATCCTCACCTTCTTCCTCGACTTGGTTGATCAGATTTTCGAAGTCATAACTGGAAGTAGCAGAGTCGTTATCAATGGGATCCAGAGTGGATATGGATCTGAGTTGTTGTACCCCAAAATTTGCCCTCCCATTTTTCACAAGAAATCACAACCCTAGGGTTTTCTCAGATTTTCAAGATTGGCTCAGGAATCGATCAGACGGATTTTTCTTTGGCAGTAGATCAAGAATTAGATTTTTCTCTCGCATTTCTCAGAAGAAACTGAATTCTTAGAAATTCAATTAACTGTCACATGTTTTCACGCTTTTTTTAAGCTTATTGAAAGGTTACTGGTTGTGCTCAAGGCCTGTTTATCTGGGACAGGAAATGGGAGCTGAGACTGTCATTTGGAACGTTCAGGTTTTGTATGATCCAGGTTAACCAGATAATGTGCGTCGGTTAAGACATTTTCTTTGTTAATGGAATGAAACATTTGCTTGTTTACTGGAATACACAGTGCGTATTTTGATTGGAATGCTGTTGCAAGGTTACGAGATTACAAAGTTATTGGATTACTTAAAGTTTAAGTTATCTGTATTCGAATTATTGGAATGCAGTTTCAATTATTTTTATCAGAGAATCTTAAAGGATTACGTGAAGATGCAAAGAAAGAATTACAAGTTGCTAACAGTAATGGATTCTTTTTGATATCAGATGATCTCATAAAGGCTTTCTTCATTTATTTCAAATGTTGTTACAAAAAAATAAATTATTATTCATATGCTTTAGGTTTTTACAACTTATAGTTATTGAAAAATAAATTATTACAACTAATGGAAAATCTCTCTAGATAGTAAATCTAAGCCTAAGTTTCCATTGCTCCCGTGCTCGCCACAAAGTCTCCTGCTTCCTCTACTTTGTCACCGTCCAATTTACGCTCACATGAAAGAAAGACAAAAAGGATTAGCACAGTTGATTGAGCATCAAGCAAGCATTTTCAAACAAAAAGAAAGAAAAATTTTTCATCATTAAAGTTTGCCGTTTGGAATCAGAGTGCTATTTTTCATCACGTTTTTATTTTTCTCTTTTCAAATCACAAGCAGATTGCTCTTCTTGGTTCACAAAGAGAAAAATAAAAAATGCAAAAGAAGAATGCAAAAGCAAAAATTATTCAAATGCAAAGCACATGGAAAACTGAAACATGCTATCCAAACAGCACAAATAAGGCGCCAAACTGTACAAAGCAAGTTACAAAGCAACCAAACAGCATGGTAAACTAAAAATTGCAGCAGACTAAACATTGCAGCAAACTAAACATTGCAACAATGTCAAACTGTCAAGCAAACTGAACAAATGCAGCAGGACAAGTACAACAGCAGGAAGAAAGAGAAAGCATGGTAAACCAAATAACAATCAAAAGGCTTGTTTCATAGCATTTCATCATTTTCTAGAAAATTGGGGCAAACTTTTCAGAAAAAAAAGTAGAAAAGCAAACTGCTTTATCATTGAGAGAGGAGAGAGAGAAAAGATATAACCTTTTGAATTGGGATTGTGCAGTTTGGCAACTCTGTCACAAATTATAAAAAAGAAGAAAACCAAGATATAACAGAAAAAACATTGGATAAAGACTTAGAACTCCAGCAACAGGGATATATACACACAAAAAAACCTGTCAAACCAATTTCTAAAAAAGGGGAAAAACCAACAAGTTAGCAATAATTCCCAACCTGTCAAACCAATTTCAAAAAGGCTGAAAAGTCAACAAGTTAACAAAATCTCCCAACCTGTTAAAACTAGTAAAGAGGCCAACAACAAAAACATTCACAAAAAGCTCCCAACCTGTTAGAAAAGGGCCAGCCAAAATGTA
Organism: Vicia faba; assembly: GCA_948472305.1. Taxonomy (NCBI): domain Eukaryota; kingdom Viridiplantae; phylum Streptophyta; class Magnoliopsida; order Fabales; family Fabaceae; genus Vicia; species Vicia faba. Next base: position 1,457,833,368 of record OX451736.1, read on the forward strand.
AAGAAAAACCACAAAAAAAACCCACAGCCTGCATAACCAAAGCTCACAAAATATTCCAACAAAACTGCACCACAGTTTCAAGCAACAAGCCTGAAGCTGCAAAACCCCCAAACCTGTTAAACCATATAACAGTTTCACAACAACAAACCAAAGGAACCGATTATCAAACCAATCTCCAAAACTGTGTAACAGCAAGAACAACAATCCCAAAACCTGCAGATTTCAAACTGCAACAAACAACAAACTCACCAACAAATAGCAACATTTCAAAATGGCATAACAAGTTTCAACAACCCAAAAAACCTGTTATCAAGCTTCCAAACCTGTGCAAACATTGCACAAACCACAAAACTGCATAACAAGTTTCAAAAAGGGCCTAACAGTTTCACAACAATCCCAAACCTGTTATCAAACTAGCCAAGCCCCAAAAAGTATAACAGTTTCAAACCTCAAAAACTGTCACAAGCCACAAAAAAATCACAAAATTTGTTAACTGCCCAACTTGCAGAACCAAAACCTGTATAGCACCAAACCACCAAGCTAGTTTCAAAAACTTATACCAAAGTTTCCAAACTATAAACAAAAACTGCATAACAATGCAAAAACAAAAAAAGCCTGCGAACTGAAAAAGCGAACAAAAGCGTACATCTCATCAATAAAAAAAAACTTCAACTGTGAAACCAAAGCTAGCATACAATCCAAGCTAACAAATCAAAGTCAGAAGAGTTTTCAAACAAATCTTCAACTCAACCACTTACAAACCAAAAGTTTCATAACAAACATCGCCATTGTCAATCATTAACCAACAACAAACAAGTTCAAATCTTAAGAACATCATCATCAATCATTATACAAACAAAGTCTCAGGATAATCATCATCATTATCCATCATTAACTAACAAGTCAGAAGCATTCAGCAAGCATCATCATTCAAGTTCAAGAGAGAGGAAAAGAAGTATCAAAGTTTCAGAAACCATCATCAACAGCCAAAGAAAGTCAAAACCAGCAAGCATCATCATTCAAGTTCAAGAGAGAGGAAAAGAAATATCAAAGTTTCAGAAGTGATCATCATCATCAACCAACAACAATCACAAGTTTCAGAAGCCTTACCGTCATCATCTCTTCCCCTGTCTACGGCCGCCAAGGGACACCCCGCTCAAACCCCTTTCCCCTCCATTTTCCGGAATAGCTCCCAAGGTATGCTTCTCCTCAAACCCTTTACTACGTTTTAGGCATATAATACCATAGGTTAAACAAACTAAGCATGAACAAAGAAAATCTAAACGGAAAATGCTAAATCAAAAAGAAACTGAACCATACCGTTAAGCAAAGCCATTGGTCGTTAAGAGAAGGTGAGAGAGGGAGAGAGTGTTCCAGCAACCATAGGTGAAGGAAGATCAGAGCGATTGAGTGAGAGAGATGAAGAGGGAGAACAAAGGGTACGATGCCGTTGTGAGGAACATACACAAACCCTAATCAAAAACCAAACTGAGTTTTGGAATTGGGCCTGTCCGCCCCTAAGCATTAAGCCCATATGTATTACTGGTTCGCACCCCCCCCCCTTTGGCCCTTTTGTTTTGATCTCAGTATCAACATTGACTATTTTGGCCCAATACCTCACATTTTTGTTTAAAACCTATTTTTGTTTTATTTTCCTATAACTTTACTAATTAGTTTTTTTAAACATTTTCTTTAGTTGAATTTAAGTTTTGAGATTATTTCTTTTTGTCATTTATTTTTATCTTTATTTTTATTTTTTACACTTAATAAAAATACAAAAAATAATAAAGATTTTGTTTAATTAGATTTTCTTCCTTTGAACTTTTCCTTTTATAATTAATAAAATACAAGAAAGAATAATAATATTTTTTAATCTTTTAGAATAGAGTTTATTTATCTCTTTTTTTTAATAAATACATGCATTTCATAATTTATTGATTTTCTTTATTTCATAATTTGTTATAACTTTGTATTGAATCGCGACAATTCGATTTGGTTGTAATATTTGGACTTTGCTATTCTTATGAGATTCATCCCCATTTGTAATAATTGTACCCCCATTCCCGAATACTTTTGTAATAACTTAGACTTTTAAATTCCCGCAATTTATTGTTTTCAATATACTGTGTAGTAATTAGGCGTGTATGAAAAGATTCAAAAATCAATCGCTAGATGACCTAATCCAAGAATAAATAACTTGAAATCAACACACTTCTCACACGTGCACCTCTAGGGTAACCTCGCTTGTTGCCTCGGAAACACAATCATGTCCCTCAAATATGAGACACTCTAGCAAATGACCCTTCGATAAAAAAAGATCATAGTCCCTCGATGAACCTCGATGTTGCCTTCGATAAAACGATCTCGTCCCTTACAAAACTGCTAAAGCGTCTCACAAGTTGCTTTCAATGATTGTATGCGATGACCCGCGCCTGTCCCGTTTAACATCCAAATACAAGGTTGTTTACCAAATGAAATGGTAAAACAACACTGTCAAAAGGGTTAAAAATGTGTAGGAAAGATCTTTGAGTAAAATAGGGTAGAGAACTCTTAGTTACTTGATAAAAACTTGCAAAAACATCCTTGCTATTTTCAAACACACCTCACAACACAATTTCAAAACATTTCCCAAAAACAAACTTTTAAACATTGGAATATCTTTTCAAAAGGCAAACACCTTTGTATATATTCAAACAAGAATCATTACAAAGGTTGCCTAGACAAGGCCTCTTTTCAAAACATCTTTCAAAACCACACACAAAGCACCATTTCAAACAATTGAAAAGCAAAAGCAAGTGATCTAAACAAGTAACTAAGAGCCCATGGAAAACCATGGATGAAAAGGGTGCTAGCACCTTCCCTTTTCATAATCTACCCTCCGAACCCAAGAAAACATCTCAAAGGTCTTTCCTGTGCTTTTTGACCTTTCCTTTGGATAAAATAAAAAGTCGGTAGCAACTCTTGCTAAACGGAAACATTTGCGAACACAAACGCAAATCCTCAAGTCAGTTCTCCCACCGTATCACAGAACTGGCGACTCTGCTGGGGACTAATCTAAAAGTGGGGTTACCTTAGGGTTTAGATCACCTTTACATGCTTACCTTGTTTGCTGTGATTGCTTTACATTTGGTTCTATTGTTTGGGTTTGAATCCTTTACCCGGATTTGGGAAACATTCATAGGTAAATAGCAATACATTGTGGAAACTGTGCGGGTATACCGACATGGTTGAAGCAATAGCTATATTAGTGCGACATATTTGTGGGTACCGGTAGCCTTTGAGTCAATCAAAGAGAATACAGGGCCGCTGAGTGATGTCATGAAGCACTAATGGACTTTTAGAACCTTTACTTGACCATCTTGGCCTTTTTAGGGGTAGTGAGATGACCGGCTTTGGTGCAGTCCGAGGTTTGTAGATACTCGATACTACACTCATTGTGGGTTGTTTTCTTGGAATATTTCGGTCGCCAGTAAAGTGGATAAACTGAAACAATGAACATAGAAAAAAATCCGGTGATATTGAGCTCCTTAGAACCCGGTTACTATTTATAGGACAGGTTGAGCCAACTAAACTTCAAGAGGGTACTTACCTATGAAACTCCATGCAAGCCTGAAACTAGGAACTTGTTTGATTTACTTGTACATATACTTGTGCATACATCATGAAGCATCATTTGCATCCGCTAACCATTTCAAGGGTTTGGATCTTCATCTTTGTTCTTGTTTTATAGGTTATGGAATCACTTCGCAGAAAAACTATTCAGGTCAACCTTGTGAGAATTCCTCCTCAGCTCAAGGAGCTTGTTTCCAAGATTCCAGAGAATTCTCCCTTCAGTGAAAGACATGGTAGACTTCTCAACTTGGTCAACTCCAACATTGAAGAAGACATGGTGAAAGTTCTCTTCCAGTTCATTGACCCCCTACACCATTGCTTTACATTTCCTGATTACCAACTAGTACCTACTTTGGAGGAATTTTCTCAACTTCTGAGGATTCCTATTCTCCATCAACTACCCTACAACGGTATGGAGAGAGAGCCAAAGCCTGAAGATGTTGCTCAAGCCTTACACTTGCAACCATCTGATATCAAAGGTCATTGGGAAACCAAAAGTGGTGTCAAGGGTTTCTTGGCAAAGTTATTGTTTGAGAAGGCACAAGAATGCTGGAATTCTCTAGATCTGCAAGCTTTTGAGGAGATTGTAGCACTTCTCATCTATGGGTTGGTCTTGTTCCAAAACCCTGATCAGCTTATAGATGTGAATGCTGTCAAGATTTTCATATCTCGGAATCTTGTGCCTATATTGCTTGGGGACATCTTACACTCATTTCACACACGAACAATGAGGAAAATAGGTGTTCTCATGTGATGTACTCCTCTTCTAGCAAGGTGGTTTATTTCTCACCTTCCCCAGTCAGTCTTGAAGAATGAACAAGGCTTGAGGTGGTCGCAACGATTGATGACTCTTACACATTCTGATGTTCATTGGTGTTCTCGGTCCAGAGAAAATGTCATCATCATTGATCGTTGTGGGGAATTCCCTAATGTCCCATTACTTTGCATTAGGGGAGGCATTACCTACAACCCCTATTTGGCTCTAAGACAATTTGGGTATGCCCGAAGGGATGGCCCTCATGACATGCTGATTCCAGACTTGGTTTTTGACTTCTACAATGATGCTCAAGGACTTCGGCAAAGGTTTATCCGAGCTTGGAGGATGCCCAACAAAGTGGGCAGTAAGACACTGGGACACAAGAATTCCATCCCCCTTGAGCCTTACCTCAAGTGGGTACGAACCCGCGCCCAGAGTCTTATGATGCCTTACCCTTACATTCTCCATGTGATCAAAGAGCCTGTTATGGAAGGAGAGGTTCCATACACCCTCTTGCATCCTGACATGCCAACATCATTGGAAGATTTGCAAAAGAGTTGGATACAGCTCAAGGAAGAACGAAATACTTTTGAAGTCAGCTTCTATGCCAGTGTGAAGAAGGTTTTGGAACTTACTCATCGACTCCACGAAGAGAAGACTCTCAACACCTACATCGCACCAAAGAGGATGCGCAACATCTTTTTACATTAGAATTTTGTATTTATTTTGCCCATGGGGCATTTACGTACTAACAAAGTTCTTCTTATTAATATGACGTGTGTTCTTTTTGTTTGCAACAACTTTGAATTTATGAATCCTTGAATGCATTACATGAATACATATCATTCATCATATGCATAAACAGGTCTTCACACCAGGTTTCCTTATCTTTCTGCTGTTTATTTCAGCAAGATGGATATAGATCAGACGGTCAAAGACCTACAAGCACAAAATTCACAGTTCCAACAACTCCTCATGACCTTGGCAAAGGGTCAAGAGGACCTTAAAGCACTATTAGAGAAGGAAAAGGAAAAAGAGAAAAATAAAAAGAAAAGAGTCGGGGTGGCTACTCTGGGAAGAAGATTTGAGAACCAAGCTAGAAGAGTCCTGGATTTCCCCTTAACGTCTGATGAATGGGTTGGCAAAGGAAAGGGAGTTGCGGTGCCCTCCGAGTCTGAGGCTGAAGAAGAAGAAGAAGAGGATGAAGATTACTTCGAGCAGTAATACCCTCCTGCAGAAGACAAGTACAAGAATCTGGAAGAGCGGTTGGCAGCTATGGAGGTACAAAGGGTGCCTGGGCTGGATTTCGAAGAGTTGGGGTTGGTTGCTGGGATTGTGATTCCCCCTAAATTCAAGGTGCCTACATTTGCCAAATACGATGGTTTATCTTTTCCGAAGATGCACCTACGGTCTTACGTCAGAAAGATCCAACCTCATGCTTCGGATAAGGATCTGTGGGTCCACTTTTTCAAGATAGTCTTTCGGGTACGCAATTGGATTGGTTCTACCAGCTTGAGAGGGCTGACGTACATAATTGGGAGGATCTGGCTGCTGCCTTCTACAGACAATATCAATATAATGCGGATTTAGCGCCTACTCGTACTCAACTACAGAGTATGTGTATGGTCTCTAATGAAGGCTTTAAGGAGTATGCCCAGAAGTGGAGGGACTTGGTTGGAAGGGTGCAGCCACCATTGTCTGAAAGAGAGCTTGCTGATATGTTTTTGGGGATGCTGTCTGGTCCATTATTTAATCACCTGATAGGGAGTTCATCGGCGGGGTTCACTGAATAAATTCTGACTGGTGAACGAGTTGAAGTGGCATCAAGAGCGGTAAAATTCAGAAGGACACATCTGCTTCCGCTGCCGTCAAGAAAACTTTTCCAGCTAAGAAAGAAGTCTCAGCTATCTACTCTCAAAGAGGACAAGGAAGGGTGGAACGTCGGCCAACAGTGGGGGCCGTATTGATTCAGAAGTCCGCAACCAAGGAATGATCAACCCAGAACCTACCAGCAAAGGGTAGAAAGTCCACAACGGCAATATACCCAGATAAACATGACACCTTCTCAGGTTCTCCCCCATCTCCTGAAATTAAACCTTGCTAATTTAAGAGAGGCACCGAAGAATACAAATACCACTTCTCCATATTACCATCCCAACGCTAAGTGTGCTTATCATTCAGATAGCATAGGGCACGACACCAACAATTGTTGGGCCCTCAAAAACAAGATCCAAGATTTAATAGATGCCAAGGAGGTAGAATGCGACGCGCCCAAAAAGCCGAATGTGATTTCTGCCCCAATGCCAAAGCTTGGTCACAATGCCCATGCTATCGAAGAAGATCTGTATGTTGCTGCTGTTGATAATTTGATGACCCCTTTGCCAATAATCAAGATGAATCTGTTGAAAGCTGGGATTTTCCCAGGCTATGAAAAAGATTGTTACCTTTGTTCGTCCCTCCAATCCGACTGTCCTTTTTTGAAGTTAGGCGTCCAACGCCTAATGGATAATCAAGAAATCCTCTTTCAGAAAACTCATGTTACTTCTGTTATTACTCCTATCAATGATGTTGCTATAATTACCATTTCCGCCAGTCTTTCCAAGGTCTCCAAAAGACCTGTTAAGATTACACCCGATCCAAAGATTGTACCGCTGAAGATTACTTTGCTGGGGCCTATCCCATACAAGTCCAATAAGACAATACCGTTGAATTATGGAGGAGAGATTTTCTACCATGGTGTTAAGAAGATCGAATCAGTGGAAGAGAATTCCGATGAAGAAACTCCTGACATAGGAAATATTGCGGGGACAAGTAAGATCACTCGTAGCGGAAGAATCTTCTCTCCGGAGATTGCTCCTCCAAGGGAAATCTTCGGACCCTCAAGTGCTCCTGTGCCAATCAAGATATTTGTGCGAAGTCCAGTGATTGAAGAAATTTTTACTCCCAAAGTTGTACCCTCTGCTGTTACTGCTGATAAAGGTAAGGGGATCCCAGAAGCGCCCATCAGGATGAGGGCTCAGCCTTTGATCATCCCCGAGACCACCCAAAAGGAAATGGAGGAAATTTTAAAAATAATTAAGAAAAACGACTATGATGTCGTAGAACAACTGGGACAAACCCCTTCAAAAATTTCTATGCTGGCCCTATTGCTCTGTTCCAAGGCTCATGCCAAAGCCTTGATCAAATTCTTGAAGACGGCCCACGCGCCTCAAGAAACCTCCGCGGACCAGTTCCAGGAGTGTGTAGCCAGCCTAACCGCCGACAATGGTCTTGGCTTCTCTGATGCCGATCTAACATCTAAGGGAAGAAAGCATAATGATGCGCTGCATGTCTCGGTGAAATGCAGAGGGACCACACTTGCTCACATTCTGGTTGATACCGGGTCATCTTTAAATGTCCTGCCAAAGAAAGCATTGGACAAATTGGACTGTGAAGGTTTGACCCTAAAGCCCAGCAATATCATTGTTAGAGCCTTTGACGGTTCTAAGAGGATGGTCCACGGGGAGGTGGACATCCCAATTAAGGTGGGAACAGAAATTTTCAACTCTACATTTTATGTGATGGACATCCGTCCTTCGTATTCTTGCTTATTGGGAAGACCATTGATCCACAACATTGGGGCAGTCACTTCTTCTCTACACCAAATGCTCAAATACCCAATCCAGGGTAAAATCATAACAGTTCATGGTGAGGAGGAGTATATGATAAGCCACCTTAACTCTTTCCGCTATGTGGAGTTAGATGGCGAATTCATAGAAACCCCTTTCCAACACTTTGAAGAGGTTTCTCTTGAAGTTGCGGCAGCTAAGACAACAACTTCTGTACCCATCATTACCAAGCATGTGTCCCGGATGTCATCCCTTAAAGATGTGAAGGCTGTGATCGAGGAAGGAGGAAGTACAGTATGGGGTCAGCTACCATATTTTCCTTTCAAGACAGATAAGTTCGGTTTGGGTTTCACTACTGCTAGTCAGAAGGTCATGCGTCGCTCCCGGGCTGGAGGACCACCATTAAAGATCACTCATCATGGAGGTCATGCTTTGGAAGATGTTGAAGATGAGAGCAACTTTGAAGATTGGATTTTCTCGACCATTGAAAGAGGACTGAACAACTGGGAGGCAAAAGACTTCGTTCCCGTTACTTTCATAAATCAGTAATTTATCTTTTGAACATTTCTGTTGGTCTGTAATAATTATTAAACAATTCGTACACTCTTTTTGCTTTGTGCCTTACCCGGGGCATATAGGTCCATTTGTAAGGGCTTGATTTCTTCATTTTCATATGCCATTTTTAATGAATCATGGACGTTTTCATCTATAAAATTTTGTGTTCATTTTCTTTCTTTTTATATTTTATTTTGTTTAAAGGTGGCTATCCCTTACACACACCCACACTCACAAAATGCAGGTACCCATCCACTCCGGATTCCATGGGTAACAATTCTGCTATGGCCTTCAGTGACTCTGAAGATCTGGTCAATCATGCCGAATACGAAGGTGATGAAGACTGTGAAGTGCCTGGAGAGTTGGCTAGAATTCTCCAACAAGAAGAGAGGGCTATTCTGCCCCATGAAGAGTTGTTAGAGACTATCAACTTGGGTACTGCCGAAGACAGAAAAGAGGTTAAAATGGGTGCCAACCTAAAGCCAAATGTCAAAGAGCATTTAGTTCAACTGTTGAATGAATATGTTGAGATCTTCGCCTGGTCCTATGAAGACATGTTGGGACTTGACACAGATATTGTGGTTCACCGTCTCCCTACTAGAGAAGACTGTCCACCAATCAAACAGAAAGTCCGCCGAATGAGGCCCGATATGTCCGAAAAGATCAAAGCCGAAGTGATGAAGCAATTCAATGTCGGGTTCCTTGCTGTTACCTCCTATCCGCAATGAGTTGCTAACATTGTGCCCGTGCCCAAAAAGGACGGCAAAGTAAGAATGTCCGTGGATTACAGAGACTTAAATAGGGCTAGCCCTAAATATGACTTTCCACTACCGCACATTGACATCTTGGTTGACAACACAGCTCAGCATAAGGTATTTTCTTTCATGGATGGATTTTCAAGGTACAACTAGATCAAAATGGCCCCCGAAGACATGGAGAAGACTACTTTAGTTATGCAATGGGGTACCTTCTGCTATAAAGTGATGCCATTCAGACTGAAGAATGTCGGGGTAACCTATCAGCGAGCCATGGTAGCTTTGTTTCATGACATGATACATCATGAGATTGAAGTCTACGTAGACGACATGATAGCCCGTTCACAAACAGAAGAAGAACACCTCGACCATCTGCAAAAGCTGTTTGTCAGATTGAAGGAATATAAGCTCAGACTGAACCCTAACAAGTGCACTTTCGGAGTCAGGTTCGGGAAACTCTTGGGATTCATCGTCAGCAACAAAGGCATCGAAGTTGATCCTGCCAAAGTTAAAGCTATACAAGAAATTCCTGCCCCCCGCACTGAAAAGGAGGTCAGAGGTTTCTTAGGATGCCTAAACTACATTGCAAGGTTCATTTCTGACCTAACATCTACCTGTGAACCAATCTTCAAGCTGTTGAAGAAAGATCAGGTGGTTGAATGGAATGATGACTGTCAAGTTGCTTTCGATAAAATCAAGGAGTATTTGCTAGAACCTCCTATCTTGATGCCACCCGCCGAAGGAAGGCCGTTAATCATGTATCTGACTGTTTTGGATAATTCAATGGGGTGCGTACTGGGCCAACATGACGAGTCTGGTCGAAAAGAGCATGCCATTTATTACCTTAGCAAAAAGTTTACCGACTGTGAGACTCGCTATTCACTGCTCGAGAAAACTTGCTGTGCTTTGGTATGGGCTGCTCGCCGGCTAAGGCAGTATATGTTGACACATACCACTCTGCTGATTTCTAAAATGGATCCGATCAAGTACATCTTCGAAAAGCCCGCTTTATCTGGAAGAATCGCTAGATCGAAAATGATCCTGAACGAGTATGATATCCAGTACACAACCCAAAAAGCTATAAAGGGGAGTGTAGTAGCGGATCATCTAGCTCATCAAGCTGTCGAAGATTACCAATCCATGAAGTTTGACTTCCCCGACAAAGACAATATGACATTGGACAACATTGAAGGTAACAGACTGTATGACGGACCTGAACAAGGATCCCGATGGACCCTGTACTTTGATGGTGCTTCAAATGCACTTGGCAACGGTATCGGCGCGGTACTTATCTCTCCAGAAGGTTGACATACACCTTTCACCTCTAGACTCTACTTCAGCTGCACCAACAACATGGCCGAGTATGAAGCTTGCATCTTTGGTCTCAAGGCTGCTATTGACTTTGGAATCAAATCTTTTGTTGTGTTTGGGGACTCAACTTTGGTTATCAGTCAAATCAAAGGAGAGTGGGACACTAAAATCCTAATATCATCCCATACAAAGAACATGTCCTGACATTGTTACCTCATTTCGAGCAGATTACCTTAGAGCACTTCCCGCGAGAAGAAAATCAGCTAGCGGATGCTCTAGCTACAATGTCTTCCATGTTTAAACTTAACTGGGATAATGAGGCTCCCCAAATTACCATTGAGCGGATGGACGAACCTGCACATTGTCACGAGATTAATACCGGAGAAGTAGTGGACCACCCCTGGTTTCACGAAGTCAAAAGGTATCTCGAGACTCGAGAATGCCCTGAAGGAGCTTCAATCAACGACAAAAAGTTCTTAAGGAGATTTTCTGCCAAGTTCTTCCTGAGCAATGGTATCCTATACAAGTGCAACCATGATTGCGTTCTGCTTCGTTGTATGGAGAAGGTTGAAGCCGAGAAGATCATGACTGAGCTGCATAATGGTACTTTTGGCACCCACTTGAGTGGACATACGATGGCTAAGAAGATTCTAAGGGTAGGCTACTACTGGTCTACCATGGAAGCTGACTGTCATCAACATTCCCGTACTTGTCACAAATGCCAAATCTATGCTGACAAGGTACATATTCCTCTAGTTCCTCTCAATTTCCTAACAGCTCCTTGGCCCTTCGCAATGTGGGATATCGACATGATTGGAGAGATCAAACCTACGACATCCAATGGACACCGCTTCATCCTGTTGGCAATTAATTACTTTACCAAGTGGGTCGAAGCAGCTTCCTTCGCCTCCGTTACAAAGAATGTGGTTGCCCGCTTCATCAAGCAAAACCTCATATGTTGGTATGGTATCCCCGACAGGATCATCGCGGACAATGGTACAAACCTGAAAAACACTATGATCACCGCTCTGTGCGAGCAGTTCAAGATTCAACATCACAATTCATCTCCCTATCGGCCAAAGATGAACGGTGTTGTCGAAGCTGCGAACAAAAATATCAAGAAGATCATTCAAAAGATGACAATCACCTACAAGGACTGGCATGAGATGTTACCGTTTCCTCTACACGGGTACCGTACCATGGCGCGAACATCAACCGGGGCAAAACCCTTTTCTTTGGTATACAGCATGGAAGCTGTTTTACCTATGGAAGTTCAGATTCCTTCCTTGAGAATTATGAAGGATGCTGGTTTAAGTGAAGACGATTGGATTTAGACCCGACTTGATCAACTTAACTTGATTGACGAGAAGCGACTTACTGTTGTTTGTCATGGTCAGACGTATCAAAAACGGATGATCAAGGCTTTCAACAAGAGAGTCAAACGTCAGGTGTATCAAGTCGGAGATCTTGTAATCAAGCGGATCATCTTGCCGCAAAGTGATCCCAGGGGCAAGTGGACTCCTACTTACGAAGGACCATTTGTGATCAGAAACATCTTTTCTGGTGGGGCTATGATTCTAACCACCATGGACGGTGACGATCTGCCGCACCCTGCTAACGCAGACATAGTCAAAAGATACTACGCGTAAACGACCCGACAAGTTGAAAACCCGAAAGGGCGACTTGGGAAAAAATGGGCATCCCGATGAATCGAAAACCCGAAAGGGCGGTTCAGGCAAAAATTAGGGATAAAACAAAAAAATCTATACACCCGGCAAGTTGAAAACCCGAAAGGGCGACTTGGACAAAAAAGGGTTTCCCGGTGGATCGAAAACCTGAAAGGGCGGTCCAGGCAAAAGTTAGGGAATTAAAGCGTACGACTGTGTCTCATCGGATCACTTTAAGGACAATCTCTCCACGGACGAACTCCAGGCTTCTGATCAATCCAATCATCCGCGGACGAAGCAACGGATGGACAAGATACTCAGGGTTACAAAGGCTATAACAGAATGGGAACCCCATGGAATGTTCACACATAGCCATCTTTCTTTGTATAAATTTTTCTCAATTTTATGACAACATTCTCTTACTAGGATGTTTGTCTCCTTTGTACAAAATACTTACACAAAGTTAATACAAAGATACTTCAAAGTGCATAAAATTGTTTGCCTTTCCTTTCTTTTTTATACTTGTGTTTTATTTGAAAACGTCCAATGATTTATTAAATGAGCACATGCATTTGAATATAATCACTGCTTACAAAATAAAACGAAATGAGAAAGAATAATTACTGATAGGATGAAAGTATAGGAAGATATCTTTTTGGCTATTCCAGGAGGAATCCCCTGCAATACATCATCCAGACCCTCGGCGGAACTAAAGCCTTGAAATACATATCCCCAGCGGAGTTAAGTTTCAAGAATTCCTCATCAGAGCTGAGTTTTCAAATTCCCAATCCCCAGTGGAGCAAAACTTTGAACTACAAACCCTCAGTGAAGATGAAACTTTCTTCCCCAAACGGAGTCAAACCTTCAACCCTTGAACACCAGTGGAGACCATCCAATTTCCTCCAGTTTCCCCAGAGAGTAGCTTAAAAAACAGATAATTCCCCAGAGAGTTATTTTAAAAACCTTCTTCCTCAACGGAGTCAAGTTTCCATGCACGATCAAATCAGTACGTCATTAAGATCCCCAGCTGAGATGAAACTTTGAGCTACCAATCCCCAGCGGAAACCATTCAGTTTTCCCCTGATACCCCAACGAAACGGAGATTCTCATTCTTGAAGCCCCAGTAGATTGGTATACAACCCAAACTCCTGATCTCCCCAGTAATACAGCTTCTCCCCACAGAGGTTGTCAAAGATCTTGAATCTACATCAGTGGTCCAGGATTTATTTTCCCCGACAGCAGTTAAAGATTTTATTATCTCCAGCAGTCAAGGATTTATTTTCCTCAGCAAGACAGCTTATCAGCTTACATGCGCATACATTACATTCATATATCATGAACATTGATAAAACACATATATTGCATCATACATTTCATGCATCATAACTCTGTTTCAGCTAATATTTTAACCTTTGCAGGATAAGATTAACAAGCTGTCAGTATAGGATCATGAAAACAGTTTACGGATGCTTCCAGACACGGATGTTAATCTATTGCTTATTCAAATTCAAGAATCATGAAAACAATTTACGAATGCTTCCACCACGGATGTTAATCTATCACTTGTTCAGATTCAACTCATGAAAACAGTTTACGGATGCTTCCAGACACAAATGTTAATCTATTGCTTATTCAAATTCAAGGATCATGAAAAAAGTTTACGGATGCTTCCACCATGTATGTTAGTATATCGCTTGTTCAATTTTAGTTCATGAAAACAGTTTACGGATGCTTCCAGACAAGGATGTTAATCTATTGCTTATTCAAATTCAAGGATCATGAAAATAGTTTACGGATGCTTCCACCACGGATGTTAATCTATCGCTTGTTCAGATTCAGCTCATGAAAAGAGTTTACGGATGCTTCCAGACACGGATGTTAATCTATTGCTTATTCAAATTCAAGGATCATGAAAACAGTTTACGGATACTTCCACCACGGATGTTAATCTATCGCTTATTCAGATTCAGCTCATGAAAACAGTTTACGGATGCTTCCAGACACGGATGTTAATCTATTGCTTATTCAAATTCAAGGATCATGAAAACAGTTTACGGATGCTTCCACCACGGATGCTAATCTATCGCTTGTTCAGATTCATCTCATGAAAACAGTTTACGGATGCTTCCAGACACGGATGTTAACCTATTGCTTATTCAAATTCAAGGATCGTGAAAATAGTTTACGGATGCTTCCAGACACGGATGCTAATCTATCGCTTGTTCAGATTCAGCTCATGAAAACAGTTTACGGATGCTCCAAACACGGATGCTAATCTATTTCTTATTCAGACCCCCCAGCTAAGAGACATTCCAGACATGGATACCTTTCTGATACTCATTCTTTCACCCATAACATACAATTCAATGAACATTCTTGGATGGCATCTTTAAGCCCATCTCCGACAAGATTCTGTCACATCTCCAAATGGCATCTTTAAGCCCATTCCCTTAAACTATGCTTTGACGAGTGCAAATTTATGGGCACTCTAGTGTCCAATCATATTTTACCTTCGAGTCGCAAACGACAAACTCTCCGATCTAACTCTTCAGGTTCAAGAAGATTGAACAGGGGCAGATGTTGTACCCCAAAATTTGCCCTCCCATTTTTCACAAGAAATCACAACCCTAGAGTTTTCTCAGATTTTCAAGATTGGCTCAAGAATCGATCAGACAGACTTTTCTTTGGCAGTAGATCAAGAATTAGATTTTTCTCTCGCATTTCTCAGAAGAAACTGAATTCTCAGAAATTCAATTAACTGTCACATGTTTTCACGCTTTTTTAAGCTTATTGAAAGGTTACTGGTTGTGCTCAAGGCCTGTTTATCTGGGACAGGAAATGGGAGCTGAGACTATCATTTGGAACATTCAGGTTTTGTCCGATCCAGGTTAACCAGATAATGTGCGTCTGTTAAGACATTTGCTTTGTTAATGGAATGAAACGTTTGCTTGTTTATTGGAATACACAGTGCGTATTTTGATTGGAATGATGTTGCAAGGTTACGAGATTACAGATTTATTGGATTACTTAAATTTTAATTTATCTGTATTGGAATTATTGGAATGCAGTTTCAATTATTTTGATCAGAGAATCTTAAAGGATTAAGTGAAGATGCAAAGAAAGAATTACAAGTTGTTAACAGTAATGGATTCTTTTTGATATCAGATGATCACATAAAGGCTTTCTTCATTTATTTCAAATGTTGTTACAAAAAAATAAATTATTATTCATATGCTTTAGGTTTTTATAACTTATAGTTATTGAAAAATAAATTATTACAACTAATGGAAAATCTCTCTAGATAGAAAATCTAAGCATAAGCTTCCATTGCTCCCGTGCTCGCCACAAAGTCTTCTGCTTCCTCTGCTTTGTCACCGTCCAATTTACGCTCACATGAAATAAAGACAAAAAAGGATTAGCAGAGTTGATTGAGCATCAAGCAAGAATTTTCAAACAAAAAGAAAGAAAAAAATTTCATCATTAAAGTATACCGTTTGGAATCAGAGTGCTATTTTCATCACGTTTTTATTTTTCTCTTTGCAAATCACAAGAAGATTGCTCTTCTTGGTTCACAAAGAGAAAAATAAAAAATGCAAAAGAAGAATGCAAAAGCAAAAATTATTCAAATGCAAAGCACAAGGCAAACTGAAACATGCTGTCCAAACAGCACAAACAAGGCGCCAAACTGTACAAAGCAAGTTACAAAGCAACCAAACAGCATGGCAAACTAAAAATTACAGCAGACTAAACATTGCAACAAACTAAACATTGCAACAAGGTCAAACTGTCAAGCAAACTGAACAAATGCAGCATGACAAGTACAATAGCAGGCAGAAAGAGAAAGCATGGTAAACCAAATAACAAGCAAAAGGCTTGTTTCGTAGCATTTCATCATTTTCTAGAAAATTGGGGCAAACTTTTCAGAAAAAAAATTAGAAAAGCAAACTGCTTTATCATTGAGAGAGGAGAGAGAGAAAAGATATAACCTTTTGTGTTGGGATTGTGCAGTTTGGAAACTCTGTCACAAATTATAAAAAAGAAGAAAACCAAGATATAACAGAAAAAACATTGGATAAAGACTTAGAACTCCAGCAACAGGGATATATACACACAAAAAACATGTCAAACCAATTTCTAAAAAAGGGGAAAAACCAACAAGTTAGCAATAATTCCCAACCTGTCAAACCAATTTCAAAAAGGCTAAAAAGCCAACAAGTTAACAAAATCTCCCAACCTGTTAAAACCAGTAAAGAGGCCAACAACAAAAACATTCACAAAAAGCTCCCAACCTGTTAGAAAAGGGCCAGCCAAACTGTAAACTAAAACCACAAAAAACACCACAGCCTGCATAACCAAAGCTCACAAAATATTCCAACAAAACTGCATCACAGTTTCAAGCAACAAGCCTGAAGCTGCAAAACCCCCAAACCTGTTAAACCATATAACAGTTTCACAACAGCAAACCAAAGGAACCGGTTATCAAACCAATCTCCAAACCTGTGTAACAGCAAGAACAACAATCCCAAAACCTGCAGATTTCAAACTGCAACAAACAACAAACTCACCAACAAATAGCAACATTTCAAAATGGCATAACAAGTTTCAACAACCCAAAAAACATGTTATCAAGCTTCCAAACCTGTGCAAACATTGCACAAACCATAAAACTGCATAACAAGTTTCAAAAAGGGCCTAACAGTTTCACAACAATCCCAAACATGTTGTCAAACTAGCCAAGCCCCAAAAAGTATAACAGTTTCAAACCTCAAAAATTGTCACAAGCCACAAAAAATCACAAAACCTATTAACAACCCAACTTGCAGAACCAAATCCTGTATAGCACTAAATCACCAAGATAGTTTCAAAAACTTATACCACAGTTTCCAAACTGTAAACAAAAACTGCATAACAATGCAAAAACACAAAAAGCCTGCGAACTGAAAAAGCCAACAAAAGCATACATCTCATCAATAAAAAAAAACCTTCAACTGTGAAACCAAAGCTAGCATACAATCCAAGCTAACAAATCAAAGTCAGAAGATTTTTCAAACAAATCTTCAACTCAACCACTTACAAACCAAAAGTTTCAGAACAAACATCGTCATTGTCAATCATTAACAAACAATAAACAAGTTCAAATCAGAAGAAAATCATCATCAATCATTATACAAACAAAGTCTCAGGATAATCATCATCATTATCCATCATAAACTAACAAGTCAGAAGCATTCAGCGAGCATCATCATTCAAGTTCAAGAGAGAGGAAAAGAAGTATCAAAGTTTCAGAAACCATCATCAACAGCCAAACAAAGTCAAAGCCAGCAAGCACCATCATTCAAGTTCAAGAGAGAGGAAAAAAATATCAAAGTTTCATAAGTGATCTTTATCATCAACCAACAATAATAACAAGTTTCAGAAGCCTTACCGTCATCATCTCTTCCCCTGCCTCTAGCCGCCAAGGGACACCCCGCTCAAACCCCTTTCCCCTCCATTTTACGGAATAGCTCCCAAGGTATGTGTTGTACCCAAAAATTTACCCTCTCATATTCCTCAAAACATTGCAAGAAAAATCTCCAAGTGGCCCAAGGTTGCTCAAGAGTTGGACAAATAAGCTATCTCCTAAGACAGTCTACCCCAAATTAGGGTTTTGTATTGCATCAAGATCCTTGAGTCCAAATGACCTCAAGTGCTCCCCAATGTCCTAATATGATATCAAGATCATCCATGTCAAATTTCAAGCCTTGCAGAGGAAGTTTGCTCAGTGAATTGCTCAAAGGTCCAAAAATCAATTGTGCTAGGGCAAAAGTCAACTGTGACCCAAAAACAGTCAAACTTCAAGGTCAACATTCTCATTTTGAAGGATATTTCATCATTTGATCAATGGTTGATCATGATTAATCAAGGATTGCTCAAAATTCATCAAGACTCAAAAGTTGTTAAATTAGGGTTTTGTAGGAAAAGTCAACTCAACTTTGACCAAGCATAACTTTCTCATACTTTATGAGAAATGACCTATCCAAATCTCATTTTGAAAAGGATGTAATTTCCTACAATCCATCTTCATACCCCAACATCAAAAAATGCACTCACAAGAAGTTATAAATTTGGACATTATAGGTCATTTTTGAAAGTCAACAAAAACACCTTTCTTCCAAAGCTTATAACTTGATCATGGAATATCAAAATGAGATGAGACCAAAAGGGTTGATTAGAGGACATCTGAATATTTCTAAAAAGTCAAAGAACACTTCCAAAAGTTCAAAATTGAAGAAGTTATGCATTGTTGAAGTTGGGCATTTTTGCAACATTGTCAAAAGTCAACTATCCCCAAAACATCAAATTTTGTCATATGGGCCCATTCTTTTCAACTTCATTTGAGCTTCAATCATTGCCCACGTGTCCTAGCTACATCCATGAGCTCATATTTCATTTTTATTATTTTATTTGATTTTTTATTGAATTTATTCATTTTTAATCAAATAAAATCATATAAAATCCAAAACTTTGATTACATAAGATTTTTTGGCTGTTTCAGATTTTGATTATCATCATTATCATCATCAAACTCGAATCAAACAAAATCATGGGCAAAACGATTGAAATTTGGCAGATTTGGAAAGTTTTAAAGAAGAGATCAAATCAAATATGGATGCATTGATATGGGAAGATTGAGTCCATAATTTCTACCCTAATACACCACACAATACATAAGCAAGCAAAGGCAATCAAAATAAGTGTTGGAGGCTGCAGGCAGAGGCAAGACAAAAAGTTGAAAAATTAACTAAAAAGCTTGGAATTAAATTCATAGCTAGAGGCATTTTCAGAAGCTAAGACATGTCCCAATCTCTTCCTGGGTGTTCATTCAATCTACCTGGATCAAAAGCAAGCTCGATCAGACCCCATAGCGCGCTGTAAGTGTCACGATAAACACCCCTGTTCTTGAAATCGTAACTCTCCATTCTTGCATCATTTGAACAAACTATTGGCATATTTGTAATCCTCACAATATTTCCAAGCTATTTGCATCATTCAATTTTGTTTATTTAACCTGTAATGTAAAACGCCATAGCTAGGGTTCGTGGAAGCATTTTTGGGGTTTTCTGTTTTAGGCAAAATTTGGGCTCAAGAAGAACATGGCTGTAATCAGGAGGCCATAACGAATCCAACCATGTTCTTGGAATGAATTTATATATCCCGGAGAGATTTTTAGCATAAGCCTGCGTTTTTTGCTGCGGATTCAAATCCGCAGGTAATGTTGTTACAGGTCTGAGGACAAGGATGATATCTTGTCCTCCTCCGATTGGCCAATTCAAATAATTTTCGCGCATTTTTGTTTTGCTGGCATATAACTTGTTTTTATTATATTATGTTTTATTTGTATATTACTAACAAACAAAACAAAGCAGCGTAGTAGCAAGGCAAGCGAAGCATCATCCTACAGGACCTGGGTTCGAATCCCAGGTCCCCCAATTTCTATTTGATTTTGTTTTTCAGGTGATCACGTGCATATTCAAGCATGCAGTATACCATGCGCCATCAGTTGTCCAATTGCTAGATGGCCAAAGGCCAAATCTGAAGGTCCAAAGATGAAGGTCCACCATGGTCCCAGTCCATGCACGCATATCAGATCCACAAAGTCAACCAAGGCCAGCCACTAATGGGCCTTCCCATTGCTATTAACACTCCCAAATTCAGGCCCAAACCCCTTTTCTCTTCTATTTATTTACTTTGTTTTTATTAATTGTTTTATTATTTCTATTTAATTTCTAACCAATTAAAATTCATCCTTTTCATAAAATAAAATCAAAAAAATATTTTTATTCAATCAAATTTTTATTTTTATTAATAGACACTCATTAATTAATTTAGGTTTTAATTAGAATACCTTTAACCTATTTTTTGTAAATAATTAAAATTAAATTAGATTTAATTAGGTTTTAATTACTAACATTAATTATCTTATTTTTATTTCTTAAAATAACAAAAACCCAAAAATAATTTTTTCATTTAATTAATTAATTTATTAATTTAGTAATTAATTTAGGTTAACTTCTTTCTTAAAATAAATAAACAATAAAAAGATCTCTTCTTTAACAAAAAGGGTCAAAACCCTAAATTTGCGCTCGATTTAATTTCCCGCACGCGATTTACTTTCTTTTATCCAATAATGTACCTGCTTCTGGATTGTAATAGTAAATAGGACTTTTATTTATTTTTTATCGCTTTATTTATTTTTAAAAAGGGTTTGTCTTTGGCGATGTAAATACCTGACACCTTGTAACTTAAATTTCGCATTTTATTTTCTGCAAATTATAACTGTTAGATGTTTGATAATAGGTTTGCATGACAAGACTGAATGTTTAAACCTAAAATCAACTTAGATCACCTTTAACATGTAAAAAGATAAAATAACTGAAAGCGACACACTCGCACATGCGCACTCTTAGGGTACACCCCACTTAGTTACCTTCGTACACGGTCATTGAGTATAGGTCGTTTTAGAGGTCGCCCTCTTGTCTAAAAGATCATAGTCGCCTCGAAACAGTTGCCTCGGATATTGTTGCCTCAAACAAATGATCTAAGACATTAGGGTTACCGCTAAGGCGTCCTAACATTGCTTTAGTGACCGCATGTCCCTCATTCGAATTGACCCTCAAACTCCAACGACGATGCTACCTACTCATCAATAGTGGGATAGCATTGTCTAAAGGAAATTAGCATAGAACGATTCCTTTTTCGAGTAGGTAGATGGTTCTTAGATACTTGCTCTTTCAAAAAACAAAAACTTTTCATACTTACACTCCTTTTTGAACAAAGTTTTCAAAACACTTCATACGCTCTTGAGGACAGAAGCAAGAGTTAAATCGAAGTTTTCAAAAAAAAAACTTTTTCAAACCCACAAGCACAAAGAAAGAAATTTTGAAAACAATTGAGCAAGTACCTAAGAGCCCGTGGATAACCACAGATAGAAAGGGTGCTAATACCCCCCCTTTCTATAATCTACCCCCCGAACCCGAGAAATATCTCGAAAAAGGATTTTTTTTAATGCTTTTTTCCTTTCCTTGATGGATAAAATAAAAGTCGGTGGCGACTCTTGCTTACCGCGACATTTTGCAAACACAAACGCAAAACGCAAACCAGCATTCCAAAAAACAGTCAGTTCTTCCCACCGTATCATAGAACTGGCGACTCTGCTGGGGATTTTTTAAGTGGGGTGTACCTTAGGAATAGTTCATATTGTTTTCAATTGCTTGATTTGTATGCTTTATATTTGTGGGTTTGAATCAGAGTTACTATAGATCCTAACCCAGATCTGGGGGACACCCTTTAGGTAAGTAACAATAAACTGTGAGGGAACTGTACAGCGTCGACCGATATGGTTGAAGCAGTAGCTACGTTGGTGTGGCACTTTAGTTTGTACCGATATCCCTTGTGGCGCAACGAGGAGAATATGGGTCTTCCAAGGGGTCATTAAGCACCAACTGACCTTAGAACCTTTAAATTGACCAACTTGGCCATAGAACAGTAGCAGTATGCTACACTCATTGAGACTAAACTCTCGCGATGATTCCGACCGCAAGAAAAGGTTGCTAAATTGGAATTAGGACCGATCGAGGGTAGTCAGTGATATTGAGATCCTCTAGAACCCGATTACTATTTTTAGGACAGGTTTAAACCAACTGAACTGAAAGAGGGTAGTACCTAAGCTCCTTGCCAGCCTGAAATCTAAGGGCTATCTGTGTGACTTGTTTGCCCTTACCATGTTTGCTGTTTGTGGATACTTGTGGTGTGTTTTCTATCATGACATCATGACATTGCATGCATCTTGCATTGGACTAACCTATTTCAAAGACAGGAGGGATTCATCTTTGTTCTGTTTTGTAGGTCATGGCACCCATGTGTAGAAACACTATTCGGATCAACTTTGTCTAGATTCCCACTCACCTTAAGGAATTGGTTGCAAAGATTTCAGATACTACCTCCTTTATCAGAAGACATGGGCACCTTCTTGGTTTGGTCACTTCCAAATTGGACGAGCAGATGATGAGTGTCTTAGTCCGGTTCTTTGATCCACTGTACCATTGCTTCACTTTTTCGGACTACCAGTTGGTCCCTACCTTAGAAGAGTTCTCTGATCTGCTTGGTATCTCTATTTTGGAGCAGGCCCCGTTCACAGGTTGGGAAAAGATCCTTAGGCCGGAAGAGATTGCTTCATCCCTCCATCTGACAAAGGCTGAGGTAATGTCTAATTGGGAGACTAGAAGTGGGACAAAAGGCTTTTTGACTAAATTTTTGGTTGGTAAAGCAAATCATTTATGGGACAGTCTAGACTTCCAGGCATTTGAAGACATTCTGACTTTGCTCATATATGGTTTGGTGTTGTTTCCTAACTCGGATTCCTTCATCGACGTGAATGCAGTGAAGATTTTCATATCCGATAATCCTGTGCCCACTCTCTTGGGTGACATTTTGCACTCTCTTTATGCCCGTACTGCTCGGAAGTGAGGAACCCTTATGAGTTGTACGCCATTGCTGGCGAGGTGGTTTATTTCTCACCTCCCTAAATCAGTTTTGAAAAACAAGGAAGGCATGGGATGGGCCTATAGGATTATGTCTCTCTCTCATAATGACATCATTTGGACTATCAAGGGTATGGAAGACGTGGCTATCATTGATCGCTGTGGGGAATACCCCAATGTTCCACTGATAGGAACCAATGGAGGAATCACCTATAACCCTTGTTTGGCCTTGCGTCAATTTGGGCGAGCTAGGAAGGAAGGGCCTCATGAGTTACTGATGCCGAGTATTGTCTTTGATTTCCAAGGGGATAGTGACGAGAAACGCCGCAGATTCATAAGAGCTTGGGTAGAGTACACAGGTCTGATCCGCACGAGCTGGGTGCGAAGACTTCTATTCCAATGGAGCCATATATCTGATGGGTTCGAATCCGTGCCTAAAATCTGGGAATGTCGTACGAAGCCGTCTTGCCTATTATTGTTGAAGTTACTAATGAAGAAGGGATTCCTCCTACCATTCTCCACCCGTACATGCCTACTGACATTGGGGCATTAAAGAGATCATGGATGCAGCTGAGAGAAGAGCGAGATACTTACCGAGAAAAGTGTCACGAACAAGAGCAGAAGATTCAGAAGTTGACAAGGCAGCTGGAGAACGAGCGGATCCTCAATTACTATGTCCGCACTGACAAGAAACGACCATGGGAGCACTGATTGTCTTTTGATTATTTCTAGCTTTGATTTACTTTTCAGTTTTTCTTTCCTGTAACGCCTTAAAGGCATCTGTTGAACAATTGATTTCACGTTTATCTAATAAAAGTGAGTTTCATTTTTTGGTTTACGAATTTGAATCCCTCAACATCTTTGAAATCATATCATGCGCATATCATTCCCATGCACCTCATAACAGGTACCCCTACAGGTCTCTTATCTTCTTCGCTATTTATTTCAGCATCATATCTTCTGAACCATCAACTGAACAAGCAATCAAGGCTCTGTAAGCCCAAAACGCCCAGTTCCAAGAATTGTTCATGAATTTGGCCAAGGGTCAGCAAGATTTGAAGGCCCTTATCTTGAAAGAGAAGAAGAAGAAGAAGAAGAAGAAGAAGAAGACGGTCCTATTTAATATGGGTCGCAAATTCGGAAACAATTTGCGAGAAGAGGTTGATTTGACCCACTCATCTGGAGGGGGAGATAATCAGGAAGAAAGGAGGGCTCCTAGCCCTGTGGTTTCAGACAACGAGACGGATTTTGATGAAGACCAGTATCCTCCGGCTGAGGATAGATACAAGTAACTGGAAGACCGGTTGAGTGCGATGGAAGTTCAAAAAGTGCCTAGTCTGGACTTTGGTGATTTGGGTTTGTCATCTGGGGTGGTAATTCCCCCACATGTTTAAAGCACCAATCTTCGCTAAATACGATGGGGTTTCTTGCCCAAAATTGCACCTCCGTTCGTATGTTTGGAAGATTCAGCCATACACCGCTGACAAGAATCTCTGGATCCACTTCTTTCAAGACAGTCTCTCAGGGACTCATCTTGAATGGTTTTACCAGCTAGAAGGAGCTAGTATCCGTAATTGGGAAGATTTGGCTGCTGCTTTCTACAAGCAGTACCAATACAATGCCGGCCTTGCTCCCACGCGTACCCAACTCCAGGGTATGTCTATGGGTGCGGGTGAAGGTTTCAAAGATTATGCTCAGAAGTGGAGGGACCTTGCTGGGAGAGTGCAACCACCTTTGGCTGATAGGGAGCTAGTGGATATCTTTCTGGGGACCTTGTCTGGTCCGTATTTCAACCATCTGATTGGAAGTTCTTCGTCAGGGTTTACAGAGTTGATCATGACTGGGGAAAGGATTGAGGCCGGTATCAAATCCGGTAAAATACAGAAGGGTGCTTCATCAGGCACCGAGAAGAAGCCTTTTATGAAGGAGTCCAGTGCTGTTTACAGTTCAATAAGTCAGAATATACCTGAACACCGCCAAGCTATTAATGCGGTGGTTATATCAAGACCTGTTGTTACTCCTCAGCGCAACAATCATCCAAGAGCCGAGAGGCCGCAAAGACAATTCACTCAGCTCAACATTACTTTATCCCAAATTCTGTCGCAGTTATTAAAGACCAATCTGGTGATTCCAAGAGAGGCCCCGAAGAATCCCAACACTACATCATCGATGTACGATCCGAATGCCCGCTGTGCTTTTCACTCTGATAGCCCGGGGCATGATACGGATAATTGCTGGGTCTTGAAGAACAAGTTACAGGACTTAATTGATGCCAAGGATATCGAGTTCGGAGCACCAGAAAATCCTAAACAAGATGCGGGAGTGAATGCTATCGGGGATGACGATGATGAAGAGTTTGATATTGATAGTTTGATCCACCTGACTGCCAATGGTGGACTAAGCAATTGGACGACAAAGGATTCCATGCCAGTTTCTTATATTACCCAGTAATGAGACTTTTGTTTTAAGTTTGTAACAGACAACTTTTAAACTTTGCAGCCCGGTGTCTTACCCGAGGCACCGTGGCTTCATTTGTGAGGGCTTTATGTGTGTCATCTACATATATCATTAATAAAAGCATTGGACGTTTCTTGCATTTCAAATTTTGCGCTCCTTGTTTTTCTTTTATTATATACTGCAAAACAGCTATTTTACACAAAATCACATATACAGGTCTACATCCACTCTGGATCTCACTGGTAACGACTATGTTACTGCTGGTTATGACTTCGAAAGTCCGATCAACTTAGCCGAAGACGAAGGTGAAGATGATTGCGAAGTGCCTGGTGAACTTGCTAGATTGCTACTCCAGGAAGAGAGGGTCATACATCCGCATGAAGAGCCAGTGGAAACAGTAAATCTGGGTACAGAGTTAGACAAGAAAGAGGTCAAAATCAGTGAAAATATGGAAGCGAGTGTTAAGCAACGATTGATTCAGATGTTGCGAGACTACGTGGAGATATTTTCCTGGTCTTACGAAGATATGCCTGGGTTGGATACCGATATTGTGGTTCACCGATTTCCTACCAAGGAAGACTGTCCCCCAGTAAAGCAGAAGGTCTGCCGAATGCGCCCAGACATGTCTGAGAAAATCAAGGCTGAAGTTATGAAACAATTTGACGCTGGTTTTCTAGCAGTTACTTCTTACCCACAGTGGGTGGCCAACGTGGTTCCAGTGTTGAAGAAGGATGGTAAGGTTCGAATGTGTGTTAACTATAGGGATCTGAATAGGGCAAGCCCCAAGGATGATTTCCCTCTACCTCATATCGACGTTCTGGTTGACAACACCGCACAGTATAAGGTTTTCTCCTTTATGGATGGTTTCTCCGGTTTTAATCAGATTAAGATGGCTCCCGAAGACATGGAGAAGACAACCTTTGTTACTCAATGGGGTACCTTTTGCTACAAGGTCATGCCTTTTGGATTGAAGAATGTTGGGGCAACGTATCAGCGTGCCATGATCGCTTTGTTCCATGACATGATTCATCATGAGATTGAAGTATACGTCGATGACATGATTGCAAGATCTCAGACGTAAGAGGAACATATTGACCACCTTCAGAAGCTATTTGACAGGTTGAAATTGTACAAGCTGAGGCTAAACCCGAACAAGTGTACCTTCGGGGTGAGATCCGGTAAGCTATTGGGTTTCGTCATAAGCGATAAAGGTATACAAGTGGATCCTGCAAAGGTGAAGGCTGTGATCGGTGGATTTAGAACTGACTGTTTAACGCTGGTTCGCGAAATGTCGCGGAAGCAAGAGTCGCCACCGTCTTTTATTTTCTCCAACATGGACAGGACAAAAGCACAGCAAAATTCCTTATGAGATTGTCTCTCGGTTCGGGAGGTAGATTTATAGAAAGGGAAGGTGTTAGCACCCTTTCTTGTTAGAACAAAGTTTGAATCTACTACCCTAAGTTTAAGTTTTGATGATAACAAAATGAAAGGATATATTAATTATGTGATTCATGTAAGAACTATTTGCTACCTAAAATATTACCTTCTGTTTTGCAGAAACTCTGATAGGTATCAGCAGGAGTACACTTAATCAGCATCAGAATATTGGTTATCAACATCAGCATCAGAAGTTGCTACATCAGAATACCAGAATCAGAAGAACAACTCACGCGAATGCTGAAGCTTGATGAACAGAACTTCACTCAACACTCTGATAAAGACAACAACAGTTCATCAGCACTTAAGCAGAGTCAGAATGAGCCAAAGCCAGAACATGCTTTAAGTAGCAACGGTACTGTGCATTCAAAGCGAATTATTACCAACGGCATCATTCCAGACAAGATCTGCTCAATAAGGAAAGTTTGTTGTTGGCATTGAATCAAGATTATTGCTCCAACGTTCAACAATTTAAGTGCTATATAAACAAGACAATGAAGATTGAATTGGCTAATGCTCTACAACTATTTCCACGCCTAAAAGATATTCATCATCTTCTCATTCTCAGTTTGCTAAAAAGCTCCAAGTATTCCTTACTCAATATTTTTAGCAATCTAGTTTCAATAAGCTTAAGTTGTGTAATATCACAGTTGTGATAAACTGTTTTTGTAGAAAACACTCACACACCTATTTCTCTTCTTTGTAAGAAAGTGTTTCCTTGACAAACCGGGTTGTGGTTTGCATCAAGAAGGCTTTAGCAGTTGTTAAAGCAGATTGTAATATTCAGTTGAATATAGTGGATTAAGACCTCGTTGGAGAGAGGCGAAATCACCTTGACGGGTGGACTGGAGTAGTTTGAGATCAAACGAACCAGGATAAAAATATCGTGTTCATTGCATTGATTTTCAGTTTTACAATTCAACCCCCCCTTCTTGTGTTTTTCACTTCTTCATTTCTATCCATGGTTATCCATGGGCTCTTAGATACTTGCTCATTTGTGTTTTCAAAAGTATTTGCTTTTCAAAGTGTGAGTGGGTTAGAAAAAGTTTCGTCAAAGTTTTCTGAATAACTCTTGTATCAGTCCTCAAGAGTGTTTGAAAAATTGTTTTTGAAAGCTTTTTGAAAGTGTCGGTGTGAAAAGAGTTTTGATTTGTTTTTGAATAGAGCAAGTATCTACGAGTCATCTACCTACCCTAAGGAATTAGGCTGTGTAAATGTCCTTAAGGTAGTGCCATCCCACCATTGAGAGATAGGTAGCACCACCGTTGGAGGTGTTCGGGTCAATTCGAGTGTTAGGGACAGTGTGGTCACCAGAGCAACAGTAGGACACCTTAGAAGCTACCCTTATGCCATGGGTCCTTTTTTTATCCGAGGCAACCGTTTCGAGGCAACTGGATCATGGACATAAGGACTTACTAAAACGTCCTATACTCGACGACCACGTTTCGAAGGCAACAGGTGAGGCGTACCCTAGAGGTGGTGTGTGAATTTGTGTGTTGTTTTCATGTTAATATTTATCTTTGATCAGGCATCATGGTGAGCTACGCATTGTTTTTAATTAGCCATACATTCTTTCATGCAATTAGAATTTAAAAGTGCGGAAATTTAAATGCGGAAAGTAAATCCTACGCTATTACAAGGCGCGGGTCTATACATCGCCAAATTACAAAGACCCGTTTTGATAAAAAATGCGGAAAATAAATAAATTCCTAATTACTATTACAAGCCTTGAGCAATTACATAATATTCAAAAAGAAAATAAGAATAAATGCGCGAAAGAATTAAAGTTGAACGTTCGAGGGCGTTGGACCCTTTTAAAATTAAATTGAATTAAAAGTCTAATTATTATTTAATTAAAAGAAAAGAAATGTTTTTTATGTTTTTGGTATTTAATGAAAATAAAGAAAAGGATTAAAATTATAGTTAATGAAACCCTAGTTCTAAATTATTTTTAATTATTAATGAAAAAACATACAAGTTAACCTAATTTACACTAATTAGTTAATTTACATATTTATTTATAAAAGTAATAATTAATAATAATAATAATAATGAGAGACAATTATTTATTTAAGAAAAAGATGAGAATGTTAAAAAAAACCCTAATTTCTACATATTTTAATTTATTGAGAAAAAGATTAAAGTTTTAAAACCTAATTTACTAAATTAATTATTAACATTTATTTACAAAATAAATTAATAGTGAATTAAATATTATTAAATATATTACAATTTTTGATTTCTGATTTTTATATTATGAAAATTATTTTTGGTGAATTAAATAAAACAATTAAAACAAAAAAGAAAAGAAAAGGAAGTTAAAGAATATAATACAAACATTGGGGGTATCTGGCCCATTTAGGAGGTTTTTGAAGTATTTTTTGCCCATCAGAGTCCAAGCCCTGTTTGACTTTCTAGCGCGTGTGTATGTGCATTGACTGACGTACATGGTAGGACTCCTTTTGTAGCCTTCAGATTGATCTTCATGAGTATGTGGCAAGCTAGCATGTGAGGATGCATGGTAGGCCTTTGGTTGAACGCTGCACTGGAAAGCATTAGGAGAAAAATTATGAAATATATGGGGGACCTGGGAATCGAACCCAGGTCCCAGTACCTGCAGGACACCTCAACAACCAACCAGACTATTGCGTTTCTTTGTTAACATAATGAAGCATGATTATTATATAAAAAAAATAAGCGTTAGTGGTATAAGCAAAAATCACGCGCCAGTATTGGAATTGTCCAGTAATATCAAGCCACGTCCATCTTCTTCCTTGCTTTCCCTGTAATTATCAAACAAATAGCGGGGGTTTTAAACCCCCACTAAATGAGACCTGTAAAAATAGCGAATAGCACCTGGGTTAACATAAAAAGGGCGCGAGGTATTGGTTTGTCTTGTCTTGAGGTCACGAATTCAATGGCATAGGTTTGGTGGTCTGATTTTTCCATATGAGGAAAACCCCAATTTAGAGCTTTTGAAACCCTAAGCTTCAACCATGGCAGATTTCGTTTTAGGCAACATTAGGACAATTAAATTATGCCAAAAGTTTCAGAATATCATGATTAGTGTAAATCAACAAATAAAATACTTGAACAATGCATGAAAATAAAAACACGATTATGGAAAAGTTTGTGATGAACGTGATGATGTTCTACCAATTCTTGGAGTATGGAGACTGGAAAGTGATTGCTATACGTTTAAGGAAGTCTCAGCAAGCGTTTGGAATAGGTTTTAGGCTTTGAATCGCGATGTAGCTATGATTTCAGATTCCAAAAATTTGATGAAAAGTTGCAATTTTGTTCTTAGCTTTTGAGCAGTCTTTCGTGTCCTTGTGCATTAGGTCATGTTGTGCCTTTGTATCCGAGTGAAATTAGGTAAAAAAAACAAGCCCATAGTCCATGAATTAAAGTTTTGAATATTTGATTTTCTCATATCTTTTTTCAATCTTTTCCCATGCAATTCTTGCCAAATTTGGATGATATTGTCCCCTTGAGATGGTGCACGAAATCTCTTGCATATATGGAAGATATTTGCTGCACAAAAAAGATTTAAAAACATGATTTGATATTTTTCTCATATTTAAAACTAATTAAATGAATAAATAAGAATAAAAATTCAATTAATTAATTAAAAATAAGAAAATAAATCCCTTTGAGCTTAATGGGTCGTGCATATGCTTTGGGTAATGATTCATGGAAGAATTTGTGGCCCATTAGCAATTTTGAAGCTTTTGAAGCAATGTTGACTTTTCAAAGTTCCCAAAAATTTCCCAACTTCTCCAAGGCATATCTTGCTCAATTTTGAAGCTATGAACATGTTCTTGGACATTTTGGAAAGGTATTGAAGTCCTCTAACCAATGTCTTTGGTCCCATGTCATTTTGATTTACCAATCTCAAGTTATGGTCTTTGACTTAAAGTGCCTTTTTGTTGACTTTTGAAAATGACCTATAATGTTGAAATTGATAACTTTTTGTGAGAGAATTTCTTGGACTTGAAGTGTGAAGATGAGTTGTAGGAAATGTCATTCTCTTCAAAATGAGCTTTGGATGGGATTTTTATGATAAATCATGAGGAAGTTATGCCCTGGTCAATTTGCAGTTGACTTTTTCAACTGTCCAAAAATGGAAACTTTTGCATCTTGAGACTTTTGAGCCATGCTTTGCGAATCATGATCAAGAATTGATCAAATGAAGTTTTTGGCTTCAAAATAAGATGTTGACCAAAAATTTGGATTTTTGACTATCAAATGACCATTTTGCCCCTGCAGTTGACTGTAGAGCATTTAGGGTTTTTGACTATGCAATTTGATGCTGTGAGTCTTGAAACTTGGCATATGGATGCTTGACAATGTTTATAGGCATGTGGGACTTGATTGGACCCTTGGAAATCTCAATTTCTTTGCCAGAACCAAAACCCTAATTTTGACTGTGTTAGGAGGCAATTGGACTGTGCAACTCTTGAGAGATTTTGAACCTTGATCTTGGCAAATCTTTGAAGAATATGGGAGGGCAAATTTTGGGGTACAACAAAGGCTATACAGGAAATGCTAGCTCCCCGAACGGAGAAGAAAGTCAAAGGCTTTCTGGGATGTCTGAACTATATTTCCCGATTAATCTCACACCTGATGTCTACTTGTGAGCCAATCTTCAACCTACTGAAGAAAGATCAAGTGGTAAGATGGAACGATGAATGTCAGACCGCTTTCGAAAAAAATCAAAAAGTATCTCCAGGAGCCACCTATTCTGATGCTGCCAATCGAAGGGAGACCTCTGATCTTATACTTGACATGACTCGACAATTTAATGGGGTGCGTGCTGGGGCAGCAGGACGAGTCTGGCCGAAAAGAGCATGCTATTTATTACCTTAGCAAAAAAGTTTACCGACTGCGAGACCTGATACTCGTTTCTTGAGAAAACTTGCTGCGCTTTGGCATGGGCTGCTCGCCGGCTGAGACAGTATATGCTGACTCACACTACTCTATTGATATCAAAGATGGATCTAATCAAGTATATCTTCGAGAAGCCTGCCTTGTCCGTAAGAATAGCAAGATGGCAGATGATTTTGACTGAGTATGACATCCAGTACACGACACAAAAGGCAATCAAAGGAAGTGTGTTGGCAGACCATTTGGCACATCAGGCAGTGGATGATTACCAGTCTATGAACTTTGAATTTTCGGATGAGAATATCATGATAGTGACTGACTGCAAAGAACCTGGACCAGATGAAGGACCTGAGGAGGGATCCCGATGGTCTATGTACTTTGATGGAGCTTCAAACGCTTTGGATAATGGCATTTGTGCCGTGATCATATCTCCTAAAGGCTCTCATACCCCGTTTACCACCCGACTATGTTTCCATTGCACCAACAATATGGCGGAGTATGAGGCATGCATCATGGGTCTTCGAGCGACAATCGACCTAAGGATTAAGTTCTTGAGTGTGTTCGGAGATTCCGCTCTCGTGATCAGTCAGATCAAAGGCGAGTGGGATACGAAACACCCAAATCTTATTCCTTACAAGCAGTATATACTAACGTTGCTTCCCCACTTCGAGGAGATAACCTTTGAACACTTCCCTAGAGAGGAGAATCAGTTGGCGGACGCGCTAGCTACGATGTCTTCTATGTTCAAAGTCAATTGGGACAATGAATCTCCCCGGATTATCATTGAAAGGTTGGACGAACCTGCACATTGTTGTGACATTGAGATTGAGGAGGTAGCAGATAAACCCTGGTTTCATGAGGTGAAAAGGTATCTTGAGGCTTAGGAGTACCCTGAAGGTGCATCTGTTAATGACAAGAAGTTTCTGAGGAGGTTCGCGGCGAAGTTCTTCATCAGCAATGGCATTCTTTACAAGCGTAACCATGATTCAACCTTACTGCGATGTGTGGATAAGAACGAGGCAGAAAGGATCATAGAAGAGTTACATGAAGGTACTTTCGGAACTCATTCCAGTGGACACACCATAGCAAAGAAAATCCTTCGGGTAGGATACTTTTGGTCCACAATGGAAGCCGACTGTTATCAGCATTCTCGGACCTGTCACGAGTGCCAAGTCTATGCTGATAAGGTGCACATACCTTCGGTTCCTCTGAACGTCTTGACAGCTCCGTGGCCTTTTTCAATGTGGGGCATCGATATGATCAGCAAGATCAGACCTACGGCATCTAATGGGCATCGTTTCATCTTGGTAGCAATTGATTACTTTACAAAGTGGGTTGAAGCGGCTTCCTTCGCTACTGTAACCAAGAAAGTTGTGGCACAGTTCATTCGGCATAATCTGGTCTGTCGATACGGTGTACCAGAGAGGATCATTACGAACAATGGTACGAATCTCAACAATAAGATAATCACTGAACTTTGCAAACAGTTCAAGATACAACATCACAACTCTTCCCCTTACCGGCCGAAGATGAATGGGGTTGTTGAAGCAGCTAATAAGAACATCAAGAAGATTGTGCAGAAGATGACAGTGACATACAAAGACTGGCGTAAAATGTTACTGTTTGCTCTTTATGGGTACCGTACCTCAGCACGGACGTCAACAGGGGCAACACCCTATTCCTTGGTATATGGCATGGAGGCTGTATTACCCATCGAAATTCAGATACCCTCTGTTCGGATCATGAAGGGCGCAGGTTTGAGCGAGGATGACTGGATTCATACCCAACTTGATCAGCGAACTTAATCGACGAAAAAAGACTTATTGCTATTTGTCATGGTCAGACGTATCAAAAGCGGATGATCAAGGCATTTAACAAGAAAGTCAGACGACAAGAGTATCAAGTTGGGGATCTGGTAATAAAGCGCATTATCTTACCTCAAGGTGATCCCAGGGGCAAATGGACCGCTACTTACGAAGGGCCATTTGTGGTTAAGAACATTTTCTCAGGAGGAGCTATGATTCTAACCACCATGGATGGTGACGACCTTCCTCACCCCGTCAATGCAGACATAGTGAAAAGATACTACGCATGATCAAAGACCCGCTAGGTCGACTGGCCTAGGCAAAAATAAGGGCTTCCCGGCGAACCAAAAGGGTTCGGGAAAAAATAAGGGATGAAAATGAAAAATCCATACACCCTGCAAGTCGAAAACCTGAAAAGGCGGCTTGGACAAAAAAGGGTATCCCGGTGGACTGAAAACCCGAAAGGGCGGTCCAGGAAAAAATTAGGGATCAAAGCGTAACACTATGTCTCATTGGGTCACCTTGAAACCAGACTTCGGTATCGACTATCAAGCTCGGACGGCACTAATCAATCTGATCTACCTTCAACCAAGAAGCAAAGTGATGAGATGCTCGGGAACATAAAGGCAATAGCAGAGTTGGAACCCAGTGGGATTATTCACATAGCTGTTTTGTTTAGTTTTTCACAAATTGTGTAAATTCTATTATTCGGCGGCATTCTCTTACTAGGACGTCAGCCTCTTGTACAAAACGCCTATTTACAGGCCAAACTTCAAATCAATACAATTCATTTTTAGAGAAATTTAAAACTATTTTTCCTTTATCTGTTTTATTTTGCAAAGAATGTCCAATGTTCATTTTTGATATATGCATTTGACATTAATTGCTGCTCATGAATATTTACATGCGAAACAAAAAACGATTACTGGTAATATCAGAAACAGGGGAAATAAGAATTGTCCAAGCTTTACAGTTTCTCTATCCACCAGGTACAAGGTAAATTCAGCTGAAGAATATGGTTGAGGTGCATTCACTCCCGCAGAGTAAGACAATAATGTTAACTCTCCCCAGTTGAGACTTGCAACTGTGAATGAATCAGTAATATTCTCCCCAAGCAGAGTTTATTTACCACCAGCACTAAAAAGTCTTAATATTTCCCAATGGAGTATAAGAATATTCCCCGGCAGAGTACAAAATATCCCAGTGGAGTTTGAAATTTTTCCCAGCGCAGTCTGGAAAAGCTTCCCTAGTGGAATTTGGAGAATTATCCCCAATAGACTTTGGAAGATTGTCCCTAGCAGAACTCAAAGGATTATCCCCATTAGAGTCTAAAAGGTTATTCCCAGTGAAGTCGCAACTGAAAGGTTATCCCCAGCGGAGTTCTTTCCTTTCACGAACAAGAAGTCAATCCACAACAAGATTCAGTACCACCAGCAACGGTAATTCATCCCCAGCGGAATTCATCGGTGGAATCCTCAGCAGAGCATCTCTTCCCCACAGAGTTAATCTCCTCATCAGTTTATTCCCCAACAGAGTTATCCTCTCCTGCAGGTTTATTTTCGCAATCATCTTCGTTCACCATCCCCAGCGAAAACGAAGAATTCAGCTCTTTTCTCCAGCAGCTATACAAGATTTATTTTCCCCAGCTAAAAACATTACATTTCCATACATCATGATACATGCATATACGCATCATACAACACAATCTCATTTATGTTGAGAACATCATTGCTTGATATATATCATGCATTGCATACGACTGACCTTTACCTTTCAGGAAGGATGCAGTTAAGTTCTCAACTATGTGGAACTACTGACCAGTTCTTAAATCTCAACCGAATTAGTCTCAGTTGAATTACAGATAAGGTTCTAAATCTTGACAATTTTCCTCCGTCGAAGTGTGGACAGTTCTTAAATCTCAACAGAATTATCCTCCATTGAAGTACAGACAGTTCCTAGATCTCGATGAAGATGTTTCCCTCATTCGAAGTACTGACCGGTTCTTAAATCTCAACTGAATTAGTCTCGGTTGAATTACAGATAAGGTTCTAAATCTCGACAATTGTCCTCCTTCGAAGTGTGGACAAGTTCTTAAATCTCAACAAAATTATCCTCTGTTGAAGTACAGACAGTTCCTAGATCTCGATGAAGATGTTTCCCTCAGTCGAAGTACTGACCGGTTCTTAAATCACAACTGAATTAGTCTCGGTTGAATTACAGATAAGGTTCTAAATCTCGACAATTTTCCTCCGTCGAAGTGTGGACAAGTTCTTAAATCTCAACAGAATTATCCTCCGTTGAAGTACAGACAGTTCCTAGATCTCGATGAAGATGTTTCCCTCAATCGAAGTACTGACTGATTCTTAAATCTCAACTGAATTAGTCTCGGTTGAATTACAGATAAGGTTCTAAATCTCGACAATTTTCCTCCGTCGAAGTGTGGACAAGTTCTTAAATCTCAACAGAATTATCCTCCGTTGAAGTACAGACAGTTCCTAAATCTCGATGAAGATGTTTCCCTCAGTCGAAGTACTGACCGGTTCTTAAATCTCAACTGAATTAGTCTCGGTTGAATTACAGATAAGGTTCTAAATCTCGACAATTTTCCTCCGTCGAAGTGTGGACGAGTTCTTAAATCTCAACATAATTATCCTCCGTTGAAGTACGGACAGTTCCTAGATCTCGACGAAGATGTTTCCCTCAGTCGAAGTACTGACCGATTCTTAAATCTAAACTGAATTATCCTCGGTTGAATTACAGATAAGGTTTTGAATCTCGACAGATTTCCCCCCAGTTTAATTACAGACAAGTCCTTAAAACTCAACAGAGATGTTCTCTCAGTTGGAGTATAGGCAAGTTCCTAAATCTCAGCAAAGATCAAGCTTCCCCAGCGGAATCTTCCACAACAACAGGTATGCAAGTTCTCGCTAAGGAATCTCTTATGCGATCGACACCCCTTCAGATGGCATCTTTAAGCCCATCCTCCCGCCGGCAATCTCCAAATGGCATCTGTAAGCCCATTCCCGACATCACAAGGCTGATACCACTTCATGCGAGTGCAAATTTCTAGGCACTCTAGTGTTCAATCATCTTCCACCTTCGGATCACGAAAGGAACGAAAGCCAATCTACATCCTCAGGTTTAAGAAGATTGAACAGGGGCAGTTGTTGTACCCCAAAATTTTCCCTCTCATATTCCTCAAAACATTGCAAGAAAAATCTCCAAGTGGCCCAAGGTTGCTCAAGAGTTAGACAGACAAGCTATATCCTAAGGCAGTCTACCCCAAATTAGGGTTTTGTGTTGCATCAAGATACTTGAGTCCAAATGACCTCAAGTGCTCCCCAATGTCCTAATATTATCTCAAGATCATCCATGTCAAATTTCAATCCTTGCAGAGGAAGTTTGCTCAGTCAAATGCTCAAAGGTCCAAAAATCGACTGTGCTAGGGCAAAAGTCAATTGTGACCCAAAAATAATCAACCTTCAAGATTTTTTGTCAACATTCTCATTTTTAAGGATATTTAATCATTTGATCAAGGGTTGATCATGATTAATCAAGGATTGCTCATATTTCATCAAGAGTCAAAAGTTGCTAAATTAGGGTTTTGCAGGAAAAGTCAACTAAACTTTGACCAAGCATAACTTTCTCATACTTTATGAGAAATGACCCATCCAAAGCTCATTTTGAAGAGGATGAAATTTCCTACAAT
This sequence comes from Vicia faba, assembly GCA_948472305.1. Taxonomy (NCBI): domain Eukaryota; kingdom Viridiplantae; phylum Streptophyta; class Magnoliopsida; order Fabales; family Fabaceae; genus Vicia; species Vicia faba. The sequence goes on from OX451736.1 coordinate 1,457,870,448, forward strand.
CCATATTCATACCCAAAGATCAAACAATGCACTCACAAGAATTTATAAATTTGGACATTATAGGTCATTTTTGAAAGTCAAGAAAAACACCTTTTTTTACAAAGCTTATGACTTGAGCATGGAATATCAAAATGAGATGAGACCAAAAGAGTTGGTTAGAGGACATCTCAAGCTTTCTAAAAAGTCCAAGAACACTTCAAAAAGTTCAAAATTGAAGAAGTTAGGCATTGTTGAAGTTGGGCATTTTTGCAAAATTGTCAAAAGTCAACTATCCCCAAAACTTCAAATTTTGTCAAATGGGCCCATTCTTTTCCACTTGATTTTAGCTTGCATCATTGCCCACGTGTCCTAGCTTCATCCATGAGCTCATATTTCATTTTTATTATTTTATTTGATTTTTTATTGAATTTATTCATTTTTAATCAAATAAAATCATATAAAATCCAAAACTTTGATTACATAAGATTTTTTGGCTGTTTTAGGTTTTGATTACCATCATTATCATCATCAAACTCGAATCAAACAAAATCATGGGCAAAAAGATTGAAATTTGGCAGATTTGGAAAGTTTTAAAGAAGAGATCAAATTAAATATGGATGTATTGATATGGGAAGATTGAGTCCATAATTTCTACCCTAATACACCACACAATACATAAGAAAGCAAAGGCAATTGAAATAAGTGTTGGAGGCTGCAGGCAGAGGCAAGACAAAAAGTTGGAAAATTCACTAAAAAGCTTGGAATCGAATTCATAGCTAGAGGCATTTTCAGAAGCTGAGACATGTCCCGATCTCTTCCTGGGTGTTCATTCAATCTACCTGGATCAAAAGCAAGCTCGATCAGACCCCATAGCATGCTGTAAGTGTCACGATAAACACCCTTGTTCTTGAAATCGTAACTCTCCATTCTTGCATCATTTGAACAAACTATTGGCATATTTGTAATCCTCACAATATTTCCAAGCTATTTGCATCATTCAATTTTGTTTATCTAACCTGTAATGTAAAACTCCATAGCTAGGGTTCGTGGAAGCATTTTTGGGGTTTTCTGTTTCAGGCAAAATTAGGGCTCAAGAAGAACATGGCTGTAATCAGGAGGCTATAACGAATCCAACCATGTTCTTGGAATGGATTTATTTATACCGGAGAGATTTTTAGCATAAGCCTACGTTTTTTGCTGTGGATTCAAATCTGCAGGTAATGTTGTTACAGGTCTGAGGACAGGGATGAGATCGTGTCCTCCTCCGATTGGCCAATTCAAATAATTTTTGCGCATTTTTGTTTTGCTGCCATATAACTTGTTTTTATTATATTATGTTTTATTTGTATGTTACTAACAAACAAAACAAAGCTGCATAGTGGCAAGCCAAGCGAAGCATCATCCTACAGGACCTGGGTTCGAATCCCAGGTCCCCCAATTTCTATTTGATTTTGTCTTTCAGGTGATCACGTGCATATTCAAGCATACAGTATACCATGCGCCATCAGTTGTCCAATTGCCAGATGGCCAAAGGCCAAATCTGAAGGTCCAAAGATGAAGGTCCACCATGGTCCCAGTCCATGCACGCATATCAGATCCACAAAGTCAACCAAGGCCAGCCACTAATGGGCCTTCCCATTGCTATTAACACTCCCAAATTCAGGCCCAAATCCCTTTTCTCTTCTATTTATTTACTTTGTTTTTATTAATTGTATTATTATTTCTATTTAATTTCTAACCAATTAAAATTCAGCCTTTTCATAAAATAAAATCAAAAAAATACTTTTATTCAATCAAATTTTTATTTTTATTAATAAACACTAATTAATTAATTTAGGTTTTAATTAGAATAACTTTAACCTATTTTTTGTAAATAATTAAAATTAAATTAGATTTAATTAGGTTTTAATTACTAACATTAACTATCTTATTTTTATTTCTTAAAATAACAAAAACCCAAAAATAATTTTTTCATTTAATTAATTAATTTATTAATTTAGTAATTAATTTAGGTTAACTTCTTTCTTAAAATAAAAAAACAATAAAAAGATCTCTTCTTTAACAAAAAGGGTCAAAACTCTAAATTTGCGCTCGATTTAATTTCCCGCACGCGATTTACTTTCTTTTATCCAATAATGTACATGCTTCCGAATTGTAATAGTAAATAGGACTTTTATTTATTTTATATCGCTTTATTTATTTTTAAAAAGGGTTTGTCTTTGGCGATGTAAATACCTGACGCCTTGTAATTTAAATTTTGCATTTTATTTTCCGCAAATTATAACTGTTAGATGTTTGATAATAGGTTTGCATGACAAGACTGAATGTTTAAACCTAAAATCAACTTAGATCACCTTTAACATGTAAAAAGATAAAATAACTGAAAGCGACACACTCTCACATGCGCACTCTTAAGGTACACCCCACTTAGTTGCCTTCATACACGGTCATTGAGTATAGGTCGTTTTAGAGGTCACCCTCTTGTCTAAAAGATCATAGTCGCCTCGAAACAGTTGCCTCGGATATTGTTGCCTCAAACAAATGATCTAAGACATTAGGGTTACCGCTAAGGCGTCCTAACATTGCTTTAGTGACTGCACGTCCCTCATTCGAATTGCCCCTCAAACACCAACGGCGATGCTACCTACTCATCAATAGTGGGATAGCATTGTCTAAAGGAAATTAGCATAGAACGATTCCTTTTTCGAGTAGGTAGATGGTTCTTAGATACTTGCTCTTTCAAAAAACAAAAAAATTTCACACTTACACTCATTTTTGAACAAAGTTTTGAAAACACTTCATACGCTCTTGAGGACAGAAGCAAGAGTTAAATCGAAGTTTTCAAAACAAAAACTTTTTCAAACCCACAAGCACAAAGAAAGCAATTTTGAAAACAATTGAGCAAGTACCTAAGAGCCCGTGGATAACCACGGATAGAAAGCGTGCTAATACCTTCCCTTTCTATAATCTACCCCCCGAACCCGAGAAATATCTCAAAAAAGGAATTTTTCTATGCTTTTTTCCTTTCCTTGTTGGATAAAATAAAAGTCGGTGGCGACTCTTGCTTACCGCGACATTTTGCAAACACAAATGCAAAATGCAAACCAGCATTCCAAAAAACAGTCAGTTCTTCCCACGGTATCACAATATGCTTCTCCTCAAACTCTTTACTGCGTTTTAGGCATATAATACCATAGGTTAAACAAACTAAGCATGAACAAAGCAAATCTAAACGAAAAAAATGCTAAATCAAAAAGAAACCGAACCATACCGTTAAGCAAAGCCATTGGTCGTTAGGAGAAGGTGAGAGAGGGAGAGAGTGTTCCGGCAACCATAGGCGAAGGAAGATCAGAGTGATTGAGTGAGAGAGAGATGAAGAGGGAGAACGAAGGGTACGATGCCGTTGTGAGGAACGTACACAACCCTAATCAAAAACCAAACTGAGTTTTGGAATTGGGCCTGTCTGCCCCTAAGCATTAAGCCCATATGCATTACTGGTTCGCACCCCCCCCCCCCCCCCTTTGGCCCTTTTGTTTTGATCTCAGTATCAACATTGACTATTTGGGCCCAATACCTCACATTTTTCTTTAAAACCTATTTTTGTTTTATTTTCCTATAACTTTACTAATTAGTTTTTTTAAACATTTTCTTTAGTTTAATTTAAGTTTTGAAATTATTTATTTTTATCATTTCTTTTTATATTTATTTTTGTTTTTTACACTTAATAAAAATACCAAAAATAATAAAGATTTTGTTTAATTAGATTTTCTTCCTTTGAACTTTTCCTTTTATAATTAATAAAATACAAGAAAGAATAATAATATTTTTTAATCTTTTAGAATAGAGTTTATTTATCTCTTTTTTTTAATAAATACATGCATTTCATAATTTATTGATTTTCTTTATTTCTTAATTTGTTATAACTTTGTATTGAATCGCGACAATTCGATTTGGTTGTAATATTTGGACTTTGCTATTCTTATGAGATTCATCCCCATTTGTAATAATTATACCCCCATTCCCGGATACTTTTGTAATAGCTTAAACTTTTAAATTCCCGCAATTTATTGCTTTCAATATACTGTGTAGTAATTAGGCGTGTGTGGAAAGATTCAAAAATCAATCGCTAGATGACCTAATCCAAGAATAAATAACTTGAAATCAACACACTTCTCACACGTGCACCTCTAGGGTAACCTCGCTTGTTGCCTCGGAAACACAATCATGTCCCTCAAATATGAGACACTCTAGCAAATGACCCTTCGATAAACAAAGATCGTAGTCCCTCGATGACCCTCGATGTTGCCTTTGATAAAACGATCTCGTCCCTTACAAAACTGCTAGAGCGTCTCACAAGTTGCTTTCAATGATTGTATGTGATGACCCGCGCCTGTCCTGTTTAACATCCAAATACAAGGTTGTTTACCAAATGCAATGGTAAAACAACACTGTCAAAAGGGTTAAAAATGTGTAGGAAAGATCTTTGAGTAAAATAGGGTAGACAACTCTTAGTTACTTGATCAAAACTTGCAAAAACATCCTTGCTATTTTCAAACACACCTCACAACAAAATTTCAAAACATTTCCCAAAAACAAACTTTCAAACATTGGAATATCTTTTTAAAAGACAAACACCTTTGTATATATTCAAACAAGAATCATTATAAAGGTTTCCTAGACAAGGCCTCTTTTCAAAACATCTTTCTAAACCACACACAAAGCACCATTTCAAACAATTGAAAAGAAAAGGCAAGTGATCTAAACAAGTAACTAAGAGCCCATGGAAAACCATGGATGAAAAGGGTGCTAGCACCTTCCCTTTTCATAATCTACCCCCCGAACCCAAGAAGACATCTCAAAGGTCTTTCCTGTGCTTTTTGACCTTTCCTTTGGATAAAATAAAAAGTCGGTGGTGACTCTTGCTAAACCGAAACATTTGCGAACACAAACGCAAAACCTCAAGTCAGTTCTCCCATCGTATCACATGCATTATGATACGTGAGTGTGTGTAAGAGCATAGCTGTTTTGATAAAGTGATAGACAGAAAAGAAAAACAAGGAGCGTAAAATTTGTAATGCAAGAAACGTCCAATGCTTTATTAATGATATATGAAAATGACAAATAATAAGCCCTCACAAGCAAAGCCAAGGTGCCTCGGGCAAGGCACCAGGCCGTAAAGTTTCAAACTATTTATTACAAACTTCAAAACAAAAGTCAATTACTGTGGAATAAAAGAAACATGTATGAAATCCCTCGTCGTCCAGTTGTTCAATCCATCATTGGTTGTAGGGTAGATCCAGTTGTCGATATCTAAATCTTCTTCACTGTCTTCCACCGCATTGACTCTCGGATTGCTGATACGCAAAGGAGGTCTTCCAATCCGTGCGCGCCTAACAGCCTTTTGAGCCCCTATAGTAAAGCCCAAACCAAATTTGTTAGTTTTGTGCATGAAAACAGGGAGCTGACCCCAATTTGTACACCCACCCTCTTCAATTATAGCCCTGGCATCCTTGAGAGAAGCCATCTTCTTTAGAGTTTTTTCAGTGGCAACTTCAGTTGACGCCAAAGTCTGGGGGACCTCTTCAAAGTTCTGACAAGGGGTTCTGATGAACTACCCATCCATCTCCATGCAGCGAAAGGAATTAAGATGACTCACCATGTACCCCTCTTCGCCTCGTACTATGACAATCTTCCCTTTCACTGGATATTTCAACATTTGATGGAGCGTGGAAGTCACTGCCCCAGCCTTATGAATCCAAGGGCGACCCAGGAAGCAGGAATATGATAGTATGATATCCATCACATAAAAGGTGGATGCAAAAGTCTGAGAGCTAACTTTAACAGGGATGTCCACCTCCCCGTGCACTATCCTTTTTGACCTGTTGAAAGCCCTGACAACAATATTGCTCGGCTTCAGAATCAAACCTTCACAGTCCAGACGGTCTAATGCTTTCTTTGGCAGAACATTCAATGAGGACCCGATATCTACCAGTACATGGGCCACAGTAGTGCCCCTGCACTCGATCGAGACGTGTAGAGCATCATTGTGATTTCTTCCTTTAGCAGTCAGATCTGCATCTGAGAAACCCAACCCATTGTTGGCAGTCAAACTAGTTACGCAGTCTTTGAATTGATCGACTGAAGTTTCTTACGGCACATGCAGAGTCTTGAGGATTGCAATTAGAGCCTTTGCATGGGCTTCAGAGCACAATAATAAGGACAACATGGAGATTTTTGACGGGGTCTGCCCCAACTGCTCGACTACGTTATAGTCGTTCTTCTTGATAATCTTTAGAATTTCCTCTATCTCCTGCTTAGAGGTTTCTACAATGATCTTCTTAGGTGCCTCTACCCGGGCAAGCTCACCTATGATTTCTTTTCCCTGAGTCCCAGATGGCTCGGCGACAGGGGTGATGACTGGAATAGGAACTGGGATAGTAGCTGATGTAGTAGCAGATGGAATGACAACAGGTTTGTGAACAGTCGGAAGGGAAATATCATGAGAGAAAAGTCTTTCGCTTCTGGTGACCTTGCTAGCCCCTATAATATTGCTGACATCAGCATCAGCTTCCTCACTCTTTAAGTCTTGTTTAACTCCATGGTAATACACATCGGCACCATAGTGCAAAGGGACAGCCTTATCCGAAGTGTATGGGATAGGACCAGGGACAGTAATTATTAACGGAGCAATTCTTGGGACGGATGTAATCCTAACAGGTTTTCTCGAGGAAACCTTGGAAGGATTGGCGGAAATGGTTATGATGGCAACATCTTGAATTGGAACCAACAGAATCATAGTCTTTTCGAACAAGATCTCTCTATTATCCATTAGGCGCTGAACATCTCTATTATCCATTAGGCGCTGAACACCTGATTTCAATAAGTGGCAACCAGTAGGCATACCTGAACATATGTGGCAACCTTCACCACAACCCGGAAATAAACCGGCTAACAACAAATTCTTCTTAACTATCATCAAAGGAGTAGAAATTTCCTCCACAGAGGTCATAAATAAATCATCGTCTATAGCATTTACTCCATGACCATGTTTGAGCATGGGAGCAGTTATGACATTGGGCTTCTCCGGAGCATCAAACTCAATCTCTTTGGCTTCGATCAAATCTTGCACTTTGTTTTTCAAGGCCCAGCTGTTGTTTGTATCATGACCTGGACTTTCAGAGTGATAGGCGCAGCGGGCATTCGGGTTATATTGAGGAGAAGTGGTGTTGGGGTTCTTCGGGGCTTCCCTCAGAATTACCAAGTTGGTCTTAAATAGTTGTGGTAGAATTTGAGACAAGGTCATATTGAGCCAAGTATACTGCCTCTATGGTATTTCCACCCTTTGCTGATTGTTGCATTGTGGAGCAACGGTGGTTCTTGATATCACTACCGCGTTTACTGCTTGATGGTGTTCAGGTCTTCTTTGGCCTCTCGGACCGTAGACTGCACTAGCTTCTTTCTTACCAGTGAAAGGCTTCTTTACTGCACTTGATGGAGTATCCTTCTGTATCTTACCACTTCAGATACCAACTTCTACTCTCTCCCCAGTCAAGATCAACTCAGTAAACCCAGACGACGAACTGCCGATCAAATGATTGAAAAACAGACCAGATAGCGTCCCTAGAAACTTGTTAACCAACTCCCTATCAGACAAAGGGGGTTGGACTCTTCCATACAAATCTCTCCACTTTTGAGCATAGTCCTTAAAACCTTCGCTTGCACCCATAGACATACTCTGAAGCTGGGTACGAGTGGGAGCAAGGTCGGCGTTATATTGATACTGCCTGTAAAAAACAGCAGCAAGGTCTTCCCAGTTTCAGACATTGGCTCCTTCCAACTGGTAAAACCATTCAAGCTGAGTCCCTGACAGAGTATCTTGAAAGAAGTGTACCCACAAATTTCTATCAGCAGTGTGGGGTTAGATTTTTCTGACGTACGAGCGGAGATGGAGTTTTGGACAGGATACTCCATCGTACTTGGCAAAAACCGGAGCTTTGAACTTATGAGGGATCACCACTCCTGATACCAATCCCAGCTCTCCGAAATCCAAACCATGGATCTTCTGAATCTCCATAGCACTCAGCTGGTCTTCTAGTTACTTGTACCTATCCTAAGTAGGAGGATATTGTTCATCATCAAAATCAGTGTCATCATCAGAGATGGCAGGATTGGGGCCCTTTTCTTCTTCTTGGTTCTCCCCTTCCTTGGATGAAGAGGTCAGATCAGCTTGCTGTTTCAACCTATCCCCAAACATTTTGCCCATATTCAGAAGAATAACTTCTTCTTCTTCTTCTTCTCTTTTTTCTTTCAGAACCAGGGTCTTCAAATCCTCCTGCCCTTTAGCCAAACTTAAGAACATCTATTGGAATTGGGCGTTTTGTTCCTGAAGATCTTTGATGGCTTGATCAGAAGACATTTCATGCTGAAATAAACATTGAAGAAGATTAGAAACATGTAATGGTACCTGTAATGGTGTGCATGATAATGGGATGCGTATGAAATTATTTCAAAGACTTTGGGAGATTTAAATTTGCGAACCAAAAATAAAACAAACTTTATTAGATTAACTTATTAAAAGGTTTAACAATGCCTTTGAGGCGTTACAAAGAAATAAATGGAAAACAAATCTAAACTAGAAAAAGCAAAATAAAAAATTCCATGGACGCTTCCCCTTTATGCTGACGTAGTCATTGATCGTTCTTTCATTCTCGAGTTGCCTGGTGAGCTTCAAGATCTTCCTTTCTTGCTCATGGTACTTTTCCCGGTAGGTATACCTCTCCTCTTTTAGCTGAATCCAGGATCTTTGAAATTCCCCAGGATCAGTGGGCATGTAAGGATAAAGGACTGTGTAAGGAATGCCCTCTTCATTGGTGGGCTCCACAATCACTGGCAACACAGCTTCATAGGGCATCCCAAGCTTCTCGGCATCAGCTCGGACCCACTAGAGATAAGGCTACATATGGAGAGAAGTCCTTGGTCCTAGCTCTTGAGGGTCAGATCTGTTCACCGTGCCCCAAGCTCGTACAAACCTCCGGTGATGCTTGTCAACGTCTTCCTTGTAGTCAAATGCAATATCCGTAAGAAGTAGCTCATGAGGACCGTCTCTCTGAGCACGACCAAATAGTCGCAAAGCTAGACAAGAACTGTAGGTTATACCCCCTCTGATTCCAAGCAAAGGGACATTAGGGTATCCCCTACAACAATCAATGACAGCAGTGTCTTCCATAGCCTTGGAGCTTCAAAGAATGTCTGTATGGGCAAGTGACATTATCCTGTAGGACCATCCCAAACCATCCTCATTCTTCAGCACAGACTTGGGGAGGTGCGAAATAAACCACCTCGACAGCAGCGGTATGCAACACATGAGAGTCCCTCTTCTTCGCACAGTACGAGTATAGAGGGCATGCAAGATATCTCCCAATAGAGTAGGCACATGATTGTGAGAAAGGAATATCTTAACCGCATTCACATCCACAAAGGAATATGGATTCGGGAAGAGAACCAAACCATAGATAAGGAGAGCCAAGATATCTTCGAAAGCCTGAAAATCCAAATTATCCCAGAACAGTTGAGTCTGGTCCATCAGAAATTTGTCTAAGAAACCTTCGACCCCGCTTCGTGTTTCCCAATTGGATACTACATCAGCCCTTTTTAGATGCAGAGCTGAAGCAATGTCTTCTGGTATAGGAGTGTCTTCCATACCTGTGAAGGGCACCTGCTCAAGGATGGATATACCCAATAAGTGAGAGAACTCCTCCAAAGTGGGAACCAACTGGTAAATCGGGAAGGTGAAACAATGATGCACAGGATCGAAGAATTGGAAAAGCACACTCATCATCTGCTCATCAAACTTTGAGGTGACCAGGCTAAGAAGCTGACCATGTCTCTTAATGAATGTAGAAGTCTCAGAAACTCTTGAAGCTAACTCTTTGAGTTGAGCAGGTATTTACATAAAGTTAACTCGGATGGTGTTTCTGCACACGGAAGCCATAATCTGTAAAAAAGAACAAAGATAAATCACCTCGGTCTTTGAAATGGTTAGTATAATGAAGCATGCATGATATGTTATGATGCATGATGTCATGATGAAAACAAATAACAAGTATATTAGATGACAGGCATGGAAAAGGCAAACAAGTCACACAAAATCCCTTAAGTTTAAGGCTTGCATGAGGTCTAAGGTATTACCCTCTTGAAGTTCAGTTGGTTTCAACCTGTCCTAGCAAAATTAACCGGGTTCTAGAGGTTCTCAATATCACTGACCATCCTCCATCGGTCATGGTTTCAGCTCACACAATCTTTTCTTGCGGCCGGAACTATCTCGAGAGTATGGTCTCAATGAGTGTAGCATCGAGTATCAACCAGTTCTCAGCTTTACACCGAGGCCGGCTATCTCACTACTTCCTACTGGCCAAGTTGGTCAATTAAAGGTTCTAAGGTCAGTTGATGCTTAACGACACACGCAGCGGCCCCGTATTTTCCTCGTTTCTCCACAAGGGATACCGGTACAAACCAATGTGCCACATCAATGTAGCTACTACTTCAACCGTATCGGTCTACGCCATAGAGTTCCCTCACAGTTTATTGCTACTTACCTAAAAGGTGTCCCCAGATCTGGGTTAGGATCTATAGTAACTCACAAACAAAACCCTTAAAAGTAAAGCAACCAAAACAAACAAGAGAAGCAATTTTATGATGAACTAGATCCTAAGGTATACCCCACTTCTATTTTCCCCAGCAGAGTCGCCAGTTCTGTGATACGGTGGCAGAACCGACTGTTTTTGGAAAATGCTGGTTTGCGTTTTGCGTTTGTGTTTGCAAAATGTCACGGTAAGCAAGAGTCGCCACCGACTTTTATTTTATCCAACTGGAAAGGAAAAAAGCACAGAAAAATTCCTTTTTCGAGATTTTGAGTACGAGGGGTAGATTATAGAAAGGGAAGGTATTAGCACCCTTTCTATCCATGGTTTTCCATGGGCTCTTAGGTACTTTCTCATCTTTTAAAATTGCTTGTGTGTGTTTGTTTTGAAAAAAAGTTTTGTTTTACTTCATTTTAACCCTTGTATCAGTCCTCGAGAGTGTTACGAAGTGTTTTTGAAAACTTTGTTTGAAAAGTGTTTGGTGTGAAAAGTTTGATTTTGAGCAAGTACCTACTAGCATCTACCTACTCGAAAAAAGGATCGTTTTAGTTCTCGTTTCCTTTAGACAATGTTATCCTACTATTGAGAAATAGGTAGCACCGTCGTTGGAGTTGTAAGGGTCAATTCGTAAGGGACGTACGATCACTAAAGCAATGTTAGGACGTCTTAGTAATAACCCTAATGTCTTAAGATCATATTTGAGGCAACATTTCCGAGGCAACCTTTCCGAGGCGACATTTCTGAACGGGACATTGGATCTTTGTTTAGACAGGAGGGCAGCCACTAAGACACCCTATACTTAATGATCATTTACCGAAGGCAACCGAAGTGAGAGTATACCCTAGGAGTGTGCATGTGCGAGTGATTTGATTTCAGTTATTATCTTTGCACATTAGGATTTGCTAGCCATTTTAAATCAACATGAAGTCTTGTCATACAATCCTATTATCATACATCTAACAGTTAATATTTGCGAAAATTAAAATGCGAGAAAAAAAATTATGCTATTACAAGACTTCGGGAAGGGGGATTAATTACATAGCCAAAAACCCGTAAAAAAACGATAAGTAAAAGAAAATCCTAATTAAGCTATTACATACCATGAGCAGTTACATTAATATTTGCAAAAAATATAAACGCGCGCGATGAATCGAGAACGACAAAAATTAGGGTTTTGACCCCACCTAAGCCTAATTGAAACTTACAGAGAAAAAAGTCATTTTTTGTTGTTTTTGATTATTTTTTGAGAAAATAAGGTTTAAATGTATAAATAAAAACCTAATTGCTAATTAATTTTAAATTTAAGAAAGAAATAATGAAATTAACCTATTTTGTATTTTTTATTTTATGAAAAGAAATAAAAATTAAATCAAGTACAAACCCTAATTTTTCTAATTTATTTTAAATATATGAAAAAGTTAGAATTAATCCTAAATTAAATTAAACTAATATTAAATTTAATTTGATAAAATAAAAAAACTAGTTCTAAATTTGTGAAATTGATTTTATGATTTTTTGTGAAAAAAATAAATTAAATTTGTTAGAAATTAATTAAAACAAATTAATTTAAATAAAAGATAATGAAAGAAAGGAAATAATGGGCCTGGTTCTGCTTTAGCAATAAGGGGGTGTGATTTGCAATTTTGAGCCTAATAACTCCTGGCCTGCTTTGACTTTTTCAATCTCCTGCGCTTGCTTGACCTATACCCATGGTGGACACTCATGGGAGGAGCCCTGGATTTTGCTTGTTGATGATCTGATTGGTTGGATATTGATGACCCATGGTAGGCTGATGATATACATGGGTACCTGATTATGCAAGACAAAATAATAGAAAGCAAAGTTGGGGACCTAGGAATCAAACTCAGGCCCTTGAACATAATCATACCGCGGGCTTACCAGTTGAGCTGGCTTGGTTAGTTGTATACTTGATAACAAAGAAATATAATATGATAAAAACAAAAAGCAAATTCTGAAATGCGCGCAGATTCAAATGGAAGAGTCATGGAGTGCCACGTTACCCTTCTTCTTCCTCCCACCGTTGCTAAAAGTTCGTTGACTTTTACCTACGGTCACTTGGGTGTAGATATAACCATGTGCCTTTCCAAAATCCTATACAGGCATGATGAATGAAAAACAATGGTACTAATGAACTCGTTGCAACCTAACGAGCATCATGGTACCATTATTGATGGCCAATTGTCCCTGTACAGAAAAACCCTAAAAACGAAGCAAGAACCCTAATTATGGCATCTTGCTGTACAGTTAATGAAAACGCAATTAAACATGACCATTAGCTTGCAAACATCATAAGGTTTAAGAATATATCAATGAATCATGCTAAATGTGCCATAATCATGATATACGAATTCAAAAAAAAAAAGAGGAACCTTGTGATTCTTACAGTGTGTTTCAAGGCTTGAGGAAGCTTGCTAATGGTTGCAATATGGTCCAGGGATATCCAGCAAGCGATTGAGATGGTTGGGATGACTTGAGAAGGCCTGAAACCTGAAAATTGATTCACAACTTTTGTTTAATTTTTGCAAGTTTGCTTTCTGTTTTACACGCCTCCAATCCCCTTGTTTTTGATCTGAATATGTTCCTTATGTACCCTAGAACAAATTAGGGTTGCAAACTTGTATAAAATCTTTTCCAATTAAGATCATTGATTCATGATTTGATCCTTGTGCAAATCTTTCTAAATCAAGCAAAATGCAATATTTTTGTGTTCAAATGACCCTTGCACGATTTGATTCCATTTCCAGTTGTATAATAGACCTAAACATGCACAAAATCTCAAGCTTTGATTAGTTTTTGATATTTTCATGATTTTATTTTGATTTTATTTGATTTAATTGAAATAAAATCAAAATAAATGACAAAAATAAAAGAATGACAAATTGAAGGGATCATGGGTCTTGGTTCATGTTATAAACTAGGTGCAAGCATAAAATGTTGAGCCCATTTAGCAAAAAAATGCAATTTTGGCCACTTTTGACTTTTGGCAATTTTGCAAAAAAGGTCAACTTTGCCAATGCATAACTCTCTCAATTTTGACCCTAGAGATGTGTTCTTGGACTTTTTAGAAAGATTAAGATTTCCTATAAGAAACCCTTTTGGTCTCATCTCAATTGAGTCTTCCATGTTCATGTATGAAGCTTTGACCCAAAAGGTGTTTTTGTTGACTTTTCAAAATGACCTATAATGTCCAAATTTATATCTTCTTTTGAGTGCATATTTTGAACTTCGGAGATGAATATGGATTGTAGGGAATTACATCCTCTTCAAAATGAGCTTTGGATGGGTCATTTTTTATAAAGTATGAGAAAGTTATGCTTGGTCAAAGTTGAGTTGACTTTTCCTACAAAACCCTAATTTAGCAACTTTTGGGTTTTGATGAATTGTGAGAAATCCTTGAGGAATCATGATAAACCCTTGATAAAATGATGAATAATACTTCAAAATGAGAATGTTGACCAAAAATCTTGAAGTTTGACTGTATGTGGCCCACAGTTGACTTTTGCCCTAACACGTCGATTTTCAGGCTTTTGAGCAATTGACTGAGCAAACTTCCTCTGCAAGGCTTAAAACTTGACATGGATGGTCTTTAGAACATATTAGGACAATGGTGAGAATTTGGGACCCTTTGTATCCTAACATCTTGATGCAAACTGAAACCCTAATTTGAGGTAGACTACTTTAGGAGAGAGTTTGTCTAGTCAACTCTTGGACTTCCTTGAGCAATTTGAGGACCTCACTTGAAATGTATTGCCAAATATGGGAGGGCAAATTTTGGGGTAAAATACATACCATGGCTAAAAAGATCCTACGAGCAGGATATTATTGGTCCACTATGGAAGCTGATTGTTATCAGCACTCTCGAACCTGTCATAATTGCCAAATCTACGCTGATAAGGTGCATGTGCCTCTGGTCCCCTTGAATGTCTTGACGGCTCCTTGGCCCTTTGCAATGTGGGGAATCGATATGATTAGCGAGATCAGACCTACTGCATCTAACGGGCATTATTTCATTCTGGTAGCCATTGATTACTTCACGAAGTGGGTTGAGGCAGCTTCCTTTGCTACAGTAACCAAGAACGTCGTGGCACGGTTTATCCGCCACAATCTGATCTATCGATATGGTGTGCCAGAGAGAATTATTACTGACAATGGTACGAATCTCAACAACACAATGATCACCTAGCTCTGTAAATAGTTCAAGATATAGAATCATAACTCTTCTCCCTACAGGCCGAAGATGAATGGCGTTGTTGAAGCAGCTAACAAGAACATCAAGAAGATTGTACAGAAGATGACAGTGACATACAAAGACTGGCATGAGATGTTGCCATTTGATCTTCATGGGTACCGTACCTCAGCACAGACGTCGACAAGGGCAGCACCCTACTCTCTAGTATATGGCATGGAGGCAGTCCTACCCATCGAAGTCCAGATACCCTCTCTCAGGATTATGAAGGATACGGGTTTGAACGAAGACGACTGGATCCAAACCCAACTTGATTAGTTAAATCTAATCAATGAAAAGAGACTTGCTGCTATTTGCCATGGTCAGACGTATCAAAAGCGAATGATCAAGGCTTTTAACAAGAAAGTAAGACGTCAAGAATATCAAGTCAGAGATCTAGTGATCAAGCGCATCATACTGCCGCAAAGTGATCCCAGGGGCAAATGGACCCCCACATACGAAGGACCATTTTTGGTTAAGAACATTTTCTCGGGAGGAGATATGATTCTAACCACCATGGATGGTGATGACCTTCCTCACCCCGTCAATGCAGACATAGTGAAAAGATACTACGGCTAATCAAAGACCCGCTAGGTTGAATGGCCTAGGAAAAAATAAGGGCTTCCCAGCGAACCAAAAGGGTTCGGGAAAAAGTAAGGGATGAAAATTTAAAAATTTGTACACCCGGCAAGTCAAAAACCCGAAAGGGAGGCTTGGGCAAAAAAGGGTATCCCGGTGGATTAAAAACCCGAAAGGGAAATCCAGGAAAAAGTTAGGGATTGAAGCATATCACTATGTCTCATCAGATCATCTTGCAACCAGACTTTGATATCGACTATCAAGCTCGGACGACGCTAACCAATCTGATCAACCTTCGGCCAAGTAGCAAAGTGATGAGACGTTTGAAGATATAAAGCCAATAGTAGAGTTGGAACCCAATGGGGTTGTTTCACATAAATGTTTTTTTTCTTTCGTTTACACAAATTGTATAAATTCTATCTTTCGGCGGCGTTCTCTTACTAGGACGTCAGCCTCTTTGTACAAAATGCCTATTACAGGCCAACTTCAAAAAAATCAATATCAAGTCATTTTCACAAGAAACTTCAATTCGTTTTTTTTTCCTGCTTTGTTTTGCAAGAACGTCCAGTGATTTATTTTTGATATATGCATTTGAAATGATTGTTGCTCATAAACATTTACATAATAAACAAAAGGCAATTACTCGTAATTCCAGAAACAGAGAAAAACAAGAAGTGCCAAACCCTACAGTTACTCCTCCCATCAGGTACCGAGATAGAGTCAGCTTGGGAACATAATTATTGGTACATACACTCCCCACAAAGTAAAAGTATCCAAAGACATTGATGTCAGCTTTCGTAAAACAAGACTTAACTATCCCCAGCCGAGGTTCGCAATCGCGGACGAGTCAATAAATTTCATCCCCAGCTAAGTTTATTCCTCCAGATCAGTGGGTCTACCAACAGAGTATCTCCTCCCCCAAGTCTGGTCCCCGCAGAGTTATTCTCCAGCATCTCTTCCCGACAGAATATTTACGAATCTCCAGCAACCATCATGGATTTATTTTCCCAGACACGAGCATACCCGGATAGCATTTCGTGAACATACATCATGACATACACATGCATATCATATACAGCATAATCTCATTTATTTTGAGAACATCATCTCACCCTTCATTTCATTCATCACATATAACTAACCATGATATCTTTTCAGGAAAAGAGGATTAGCTTCAACAAATCCAGCAGTTATACAGATCACATCTACAGACGACTAATGGAAACTCAGTTCCCGAAATCAAACGGGTCAACTAATCTCTACTATCACTTTGAAGTAACCCTACTATCCAGGTTCCTTCTCACAACCCTACTATCCAGGTTCCTTCTTACAGCCCTACTATCCAGGCTTTCAAATCGAAGTAACCCTACTATCCAGGTTCCTTCTCACAGCCCTACTATCTAGGCTTTCACATCGAAGTAACTCTACTATCCAAGTTCCTTCTCATAGCCCTACTATCCAAGCTTTCTTATCAAAGTAACCCTACTATCTAGGCTTTCATGTCGAAGTAACCCTACTATCCAGGTTCCTTCTCACAGCCCTATTATCCAGGCTTTCATATCGAAGTAACCCTACTATCCAGGTTCCTTCTCACAACCCTACTATAAATGCTTTCATATCGAAGTACCCCTACTATCCAATATAGCCCATCCCTGTCCTTGGTTTGAAACTGTAACTCCATCTTCATCATCCTCCATAACTAAAAACAGAGGTCTGCAACTTGACTTCTCCAGACCATTCTAGCCATCTATTGATCAAGCAAACCATTGCATTAGCTTCCTGGGAACTTGAGGAAGCTAACCTGATCATTACAGCACCTTGAATCAAGCTCATTTACATTTCATGATTTCCAATTTTGAGAAATTTTCATATTTACATTTTTGCAAATGGTTGAGAAATGAGCAAGTTACAGATCCTTTGGATGGAGGTTGAAGATGAAGTACAGTCAGGGCACGTTTTATGTTATGTATTTATCATTTCATACAAGTTAACAGATGTATCACCACCCCAGTGGTTAAAGCGCGCGCCTGTCACTATGAGGTCCTGGGTTGAAGCCCCAGCGTGACTTTTTCCATTTTTTTCACTTCTTTAACATTTTTTTGTTTTTTTGCAGCGCCTGGGCTTCCAACAACTGGCCCTATTGTTTATTTTTCTTTTACTAACCCTGACTTACTTGTGCACCCCTGGCCCAATTTCTTTTATTATTTTATTTTTTTTCTTATTTTTGTTTTATTTCTTTTCTTCTTTAATATTATTATTATTATTATTATTATTAATGAAAAATCCAAAAATATTTTATTTATTATTTATACTTATTTATTTTATTTTTCTTATAAAAAACAAAAGGATTAAAAACATTTTCTTAAATAAATTAAATTCTTTTTTTAATTAATAAATATGTAGACTTAGATTTATTTATTATATTATTTTCTTTTAAAATCAATTTAGAACTTAGATTTCTTTTAATTAATATCCATATTATTTTCTTACTAATTTAAAAACCTTTTCATAAATAAAAAAAACCTGAAAAACTTGATTTCCTTAAATTAATTTATTCTACTAACTTAATCTTAATTATTTTTATTTTTAGTTAATTATTTTATTTTAGTTAAATAGGTTAAAAAACCTTTTCATAAAAACACCAAAAATCATATTTCTTTACATTTTCCATTCTTGCATTCTTATCTTTATTTTGTACATTTATTCAATTTCAATATGGTTGTAATAATTAATTAGTTTTAATTTTCTTGCAATATTCCCCATTTGTAATTTGTACACCCCCTCCCTTAAGTATTGTAATAGCGTAGCAATTTTAAACTCCACAATTTATCGCTTTATATACAAATGCTAGTAATTAGGGTTTTGTATGGAAAGACTAAAACCAATCAATTAGCAAACCCTAATCAAAGATAAATCAAGCATGAAAATCAATCAACTTGCACACAAGCACCCCTAGGGTAAATCCCCTTGGCTGCCTTACAAAGATGGCCATATTATGCATGTGAGGTATCTTAGCAAAGACAAGCAAAATACAAGATCATAGTCCCTCGATGACGCTATCATAGTTGCCTTTTAAAAATAATCTTAGTCCATAAAGAAAAATGCTAAGATACCTTGCAACATTTCTAATCATGGTTATACGATGACCCACGCCCGTCCCTTTTACATCCAAAGATAGGGTTACTTATCAAATCAATGGTAAGATAACAATGTCAAAAGAAAAAGGAAATGAACATGAAATACTTTTGAGTAGGTAGAATGTTCCTAGTTACTTGCTCAATTTTCAAAACAAAAACATCCTTGCTATTTTCTAAAACAAACACCAAACATTTCCAAAACATCTTTCAAACTTGAAAACATTTTCAAAAGATCAACATCTTTGTATACATTCTTACGAACGAGAATCATTACAAAGTTTGCCTAAACGATGGCCTCTTTTCAAAATTACTTTCAAAAACCACACAAAGTACAATTTCAAACAAAAGTAAGTGATCTAGCAAGTAACTAAAAGCCCATGGAAAACCATGAATGAAAAGGGTGTTAACACCTTCCCTTTTCATAATCTACCCTCTGAACTCAAGAAACAATCTCAAAGGTCTTTCCTGTGCTTTTTCACCTTTCCTTTTGGATAAAAGAAAAGTTGGTGGCAACTCTTGCTAACCGCAACATTTGAGATAAAATGCAAAACACCCAAGTCAGTTCTCCCACTGTATCACACCTCCAAATTGGATTCTCACCCCCCCCCCCTCAGGGCCATTTTTCTAACTTCTTTATTATTTTTATTTAATTTATATTTTATTTGCTTATTCTTTTTTTTAATTATAAAATCAGAAAATCATCACAAAAAAATAGGACTTAGTTTTTTTTAATAAATTAATTTTTGAAAATTAATTAATTTCATCAACTTTAATTTGTTTCATTAATTAAAATTAATTAGAAAAAATTAGGTTAAATTTCAAACCTTTTCATAAAAAAATCCCAAAAATATTTTCAATGAGCAAATTATATTTTTAGGGTTTAAAACTTTTTTCCAGTTAATTCTCGCGCGTTATTATTTTTCCGTATGATTACTTTTTTTATTATTAATGTAACTGCACCCAGTTTGTAATAGCTTAATTAGGGTTTACAATTTTCGCATCTTATTTTTTTCGTTCATTATTTATGTATCTACACCAAAGCTCTATAATAGCGTAGGACCCTTTATTTCTTGCTTTTATATTCTGTATATGCTTGTATATATAACTGTTAGTAACTTAGGCGTGCATAACAAGATAAATCAATTAACCATTAGACCACTAACTTCAAGATAATATATCTGAAAAAAGCGCATTGTTGCACACTTGCACCTCTAGGGTATTACCTCAATTGGTTTCCTTCGAAAACAATGGTCATGTCCCTCTAAACTTAGGGATACTCTTAGCAAAGACCCTCAGTTTAAAATCATCAAAAAGAGCATTGTCCCTAAAATGTCCCTCGAGTTACTTGCGAGAAATGATCAGATGATGATAGTCCCTTTGAAATGCTAAGGTATCCTTACATGTTACCTTCGATGACCATCACGTCCCTTTTGATAGTCCCTCAAACATCCAACGACTAGGGTTACCTACTCACTAATAGTAGAATAACACGGTCTAAAGGAAAGGAGGAGAAGAGCAGTCTTTTTTTCGAGTAGGTAGATAATTGTTAGGTACTTGCTCAAATAAATTTTCACACCACACTTTTAAACATACTTTTCAAACAAAAGTTTTTAAAACACTTTATCACACTCTTGAAGACTGATACAAGAGTTACCATAAAGTAAATTTCCGCATTAAGGCATTTTCAAAGCTTTTCAAAACACACAAACACAAGCAATTTTAAAAAATGAGCAAGTACCTAAGAGCCCATGGAAAACCATGGATGGAAAGGGTTCTAACACCTTCCCTTTCCATAATCTACCCCCCGTACTCAGAAGTCTGGAAAAAAGGTATTTTTCTGTTCTTTTCACCCTTTCCTTGTTGGATAAAAGAAAAGTGGGTGGCGACTCTTGCTTACCGCGACATTTGTGAACAAAAAACGCAAACCAGTATTAACAGTCGGTTCTGCCACCGTATCACATATAGGTTATATCGTATCGTGTCCATAGAGATTGGTGAGAGGAAAAAACTATCGTTCAACGGTTTCAAGTCGTTCTAAGTTTGGAAAAGGGGTTTTACTGAAAAAGTTCAGGAAAATTAAATAAAGAAAATAAATAAAGTGATAAACAATCATGTGAAGCCTAAGAAAATTCATTCAGGAAGCGTATTTCACTCTACCCGTCAAATACTTAGAGTTACTAATCAATTACACACGGACTAAATCACTTGTCAATACCATCATGTATCGCTCACACTAAGGCTATCTCTAACGCAAAGTCAGACATCACCCATATTGCTCTCGGCGATGATCTCTCAACCGACTCAAATAACCCAGATGCATTTCATAACTAATACCCACATGAATATTAAGCCCAAATCTATGTCTAGAGTCTATGACCTAATATATATTCATTCAAGAAGGATATTCAGAAAGCATATGTCTACAACAAACCAAAACTCTACCATTAAGCAAAAATCAAGAATAAACACCGCTATTAATTTGTAAAAGAGATTTCATACAATCCCATAATCAATAAATGTACATATAATAAGAGCAAATATATACATAGAACACCAACCATAAGAGTGATACATAAGGAAGAATGATATGAATAGGAAACTTCTCATGGTGTCAACACGATTCAAGACCACCCATAGCCAATCGACATGATGAACCACCAAATAATGTTGCTTGAACCTTTAAGCTACAAAGAATTGGATCAGAGATCCTCCAAGAGGGAAAGAGATGATAAAAACCTATAAAATCTGCTTCTAAACTATTTATACAAACTGATCTCAGCAGACCGCACTAAGAGGGTTCATCGCGCTAAGCGAGCTGTGTTTATTTAACACACTAAACTACCTAAAACTACACAAAGCGCGCTATCCGCGCTAAGCGGGCTCAAACAAAAAGCTTATGCCTAAATGTTAAAATGCAAGTAATGTGCTACAAAATGCGCTGAGCGCACTCACCCTTAGCCACCTTTTGCGTGCTAAGTGTAACACCCCGACTTTTGTTTGATATTATTTAATTATTTTATTAATTATTATATTATATAGTAATTGATTTAATTGTGTGATTTGGTGAATATTTGAATTATTTGAACATATGTGTTATTTAAATAATTGGAGTTATAAGTAAGAATAGTAAAAATTAGAATTGGGCTTTATGTCATAATAGAATGGGTAAGTGGAATTAAGCCCATCAATGAAATAGAGTAGTAAGAAGAGGGATTAGAATTAGTGTTGTCATAAAACAAAAACAAAGAAGAGAAGAGAAGAGAAGAGAAGAGGAGAAAGAGGAGAAAAGAGGAAAAGTGAAGAGGAAACCCTAAAGACTCTACACTCAAGGTAAGGGTGAGAATCTATGTTATTATGGGAGTATATGATGGGTAGTAACATGTAATAGGATTGGGTATGTGAATTTCTAGGTTTTGAATCACCCAAATTAATTTAGGGATTTGGAAATTAGGTTTTTGAAATGTAGTTTTTGTGCTATAAATAGGTTCCCTATGATGTATACATGTTAGAATAAGTTTACTTGGTGAAAATGGGCATTAGAACATGTCTATATGGTAATTTTCGTGCACAAGTCAGTAGTTGTTCACATCAGATATTTATGGTTTTTGTAAAGGGTGCTTAGCGCGGGTGGATGCAAGTTGAAAAATTATTTTTATTCATGAATGTGATTGGAATCTTGTATGTTATGATTTATCATGTATTTACATGTATTTTAATAATTTATTTTACTTGATTCATATTGGTTTTGGAAGCGTTTTGATGAGAAACATAACACTTGAATTGTGTATGTAAGTGTTGTAATTTGATGATGTTCGAATATAGCATGATTTGTATCAAATTACTACATGTTATAATGATGTTTTGAGATGATTTATACTATGAGATTATGTATATCTGATTGATTAGCTTGAAAGATGTATGTTGTACAATATTGTAAAATAATTCAAAATGTGTTGAATTATATAATGAGTTGTTGTGATGAGGTTTTGAGATTGCACATGTACATGCATAATTTGTATCAAGAGGAAACGTTTGGTAACTCGGTGGGAATTGTTGAGTTGTCCAAAACCTAACGTTGAATGGGGTTTGAAAGCTTAAGGGTGAATTGGGCTTTTATTGTTGGTTATCTATCTTAGAGATGTGGACCCGACAAGACCGGTAAGGATAACAATGGTATCACATGCATAATGTATTTGAGTTGCATTGGAGTCACATGTATCGATGTGAATTGTTGCATTATCACTCATTATGTAATATTAGTGTGAATGTGGTGTTTTGATGTGTAACATATGATAATTGATTTAATTGTACGATTATGGTAATTGGAATTGAATTTCATTTGGAATATGAATTGATGAGCTATGTTGTATATGTGGATTAGTATATTGGATTATGTTATGCCTAATACGTGGTTTTATAAAGAGTGATGGATTCATATTGGTGTATTTATGTTTTACATTGCTTATGATTATATATTTTCTTAATGATATGAATTCTCACCCTTCTATTGAAATCATGTTTTATACAATATCACGCAGGGATCGGAGATAGCTGTGCTTCTTGCCATGATTAGAGGAGGAGCTAAATTCTTACTTATTTGCTTATTCCTAGGTAGTGAGTCATTACTCTAGTCTATGTACACGGGGGATATTCGAACTCATGTTTTGATTTATTTTGAGAGATATTTGTTATTACTCTCTTTTATTTGGATATGTATGAGATTATGTGGTGTTTAGCCTCACTGCCTAGTACATATGATATGATTGTCAGTATGGGGTTTCAATCATTTATATCTTTATGTTGAGATAATTATTCCGCCATGAGATGCATAATTTTGTATTGGCATATGAAACATGAATTTAAATATGTGTTATGATCATGACTAGTATGCATGTTTGATTTCTTTATCGTTTTGTGAAGTCAATTGTGACGCCCTCTTTGAGATGTATGGTAATTTACTTTGATTTTGATATTTATGTCTATGTGGGGTTAGAGGCTGTTATAATAGAGGTATCAAAGCCTGGTTAGTCGCTTGGCCAGGTTATTAATGTGTTTATTCCCTTAGTATGCGACATGTGTGTGAAACACTATTGGTACTTTCTTATTTTCTGATCACTTGTTTGCAGGAGTGGGTTTAAAACAAGTGGGGGAGAAGCTTTGCTTCCCTAAGATGTTTATGGTGTGAAGAGTTGGACCATGGTGCTTAGGTAACTTTGAGCATGAGATAAAGGACGCTATTATAGTTTGGTAACGATAGTTTATACTCCATTATAGTTTTCGGCTACCTATTGACAAATTGAGGAACTGATCACCCTTAATATATTGTTGATAGTAGATGGGATCATATTGGACGGGATATGCTTGTCTTTCCAGCTTGATTGTATGTAAAGTGAATGGGTCTTTGCAAGATGGTGTTGTGTTGTTGGCTTTGATGGGAAAGGGATGATTGGTGAAATGTTGATAGTTCGTGATTTTCATGAAGTGTTCCCTGATGATATAAGTGATCTTTTTCCAGAGCGTGAGGTGGAGTTTATGATCTACTTAGTTCCTAGAAATAGTATGATATCGATGGCTCCATATCAGACGTCTGCATATGAGTTGAAAGAGTTTAAGAGTCAACTTGAGGATTTGCTTGAGAAGAGGTTTATTCGTCCGAGTGTGTCACCGTGGGGTACACCTGTTTTGTTGGTTAAGAAGAAGGAAGGTTCTATGAGGTTATTTGTGGATTATAGGCAACTGAATAAGGTGACTATTAAGAATAAGTATCCACTTCTGATGGTTGATGATTTGATGGATCAGTTGGTTGGTGCAAGTGTGTTTAGTAAGATTGATACGAGGTCTGGGTATCATCATATTCGAGTTAAGGCTGAAGATATTCAGAAGACTGCTTTTAGGATGAGGTGTGATCATTATGAGTATTCTGTGATGTCGTTCGATGTGACAATGCACCTGGCTTGTTTATGGAGTATATGCATAGAATTTTTTTCATCAGTATTTGGATAAGTTTATTGTTACGCTTATTGATGATATTTTGATTTATTCGAAGAGTGAAGAGGATCATGATGAACATCTGAGGATTGTGTTATCTGTGTTAAAAGAGAAGCTATTGTATGATAAGATATCTAAGTGTGAGTTTTGGTTTAAGGAAGTGAGTTTCCTTGGTTAGGTCATATCGAGTGGTGGTATTATTGTTGATCCGTTGAAGATTGAGGTTGTGTTTCAATGGAAAGCTCTGAAATCTATTTCTGAGATTAGAATTTCCCTTGGTTTAGCAGGTTATTATCAAATGTTTATTGAAGGATTTTCCAATTTAGCTTTTTCGTTGACGCATTTGACTAGGAAGGGTCAAGCTTTTATTTGGACTATACAGTGTAAAGATAGTTTTCAAGAGCTTAAGAGAAGGTTGAAAACCACTCCTATATTGATTTTGCCGAATCTGGAAGGACCTTTTGTAGGTTATTGTGATGCTTCTTTGATGGGTTTATGATGTGTGTTAATGAAAAATCAGAAGGTTGACGCTTATGCTTCAAGGCAACTTAAATTTCATGAGAGGAATTATCTGACGCATGATTTAGAGTTGGCCGCAGTTGTGTTTGTCTTGAAAATTTGGAGGCATTATTTGTTTGGATCGTAGTTTGATGTGTTTAGTGATCACAAGAGTTTGAAATATATTTTTTTATCAGAAAGATTTTAATATGAGGCAAAGAAGATGGTTGGAATTATTGAAGGACTATAATTTTGGTTTGAACTACCATCTGGGTAAAGCGAATGTTCTAGCTAATGCTTTGAGTAGGAAGTTTTTGCATATGTCGATGTTGATGGTGCAAGAGTTGGATTTACTTGAGCAATTTCGAGATTGGAGTTTAGTTTATGAAAAGACTTCTTCTTGTGTTAAGCTTGGTATGTTGAAGTTTACTAGTGGAATTCTTGAGAAGATTCGAGAAGGTTAGAAATCCTATTTAAGTTTAGTTGATAAATTGATGTTGATCAATCAAGGTCGGGTTGGTGATTTTCGGATTAATGAGAATGGTATTATAAGGTGTCATGATATAGTTTGTGTTCCAAATATGGGAGATTTCAAGAAGAGGATTCTTGATCAAGGACATCGTAATGGTTTGAGTATTCATCCTGGAGCTACTAAGATGTATCAAGACTTGAGGAAATTATTTTTGTGGTCTAGTATGAAGAAAGATATCGTAGAGTTTATGTATTCTTATTTGATCTGTCAGAAGTATAAGATTGAATATCAGAAACCGTCCGAGTTGTTGCAACCTTTATCCATTCTCGAGGGAAGTGGGATAGCATTTCTATGGATTTTGTTTTGGGTTTTCCGAGGACTTCGAGTAATTGTGATGTTGTTTGGGTTATCATGGATAGATTGACAAAATCTACTCACTTTGTTCCAATTAGGATGGATTATCTGATGGAAAGGTTTGCTAATTTTTATATTGAGAAAGTTGTGAGTTTGCATGGTGTTCCATCGAGTATTGTTTCCGATAGAGATTTGAGGTTTACTTCTAAATTTTGGGAAGGTTTGCAAGATGCTTTGGGTATGAAGTTGCGTTTGAGTTTGACGTGTCATCCGCAAAAAAAATGGTCAGACTGAGAGGATGATTCATTCACTTGAGGATCTTCTAAGAGCTTGTGTTTTTGAGAAAGTAGGTGCTTGGGATAGTTACTCGCCTTTGATTGAGTTTACTTATAACAACAATTTCCATTCAAGTATTGGAATTGCACCATTTGAGTCTTTGTATGGACGAAGGTGTAGGACGCCTTTGTATTGGTATGAATATGATGAGAGTGTTATGGTTGGACCTGAGATATTTCAACAGACTACAGATAAGATTAATATGATTCGAGAAAAGATGAAGATTTCTCAGAGTTTCCAGAAGATTTATCATGATAAGAGGAGGAAGGCACTTAAGTTTGAGAAAGATGATCATATATTTCTAAGGGTTACTCTGGTAACTGGTGTTGGTAGAGATTTGAAGTCGCGTAAGTTGATGCCTCATTTCATTAGTCCTTATCATATTTTTGAGAAAGTAGATGAAGTGGCATATCGGATTGTTTGTCATCGCCACTTGCTAATCTTCGTGACGTGTTTCATGTGTCTCAGTTGAGGAAATACATTGTGGATTCGTCTCATGTTGTCCAATTAGATGATGTGCAATTAAGAGATAATTTGACTGTTGAGATATTTCCTATGCGGATAGAGGATAGAGAAGTGAAGAAACTCATAAAGAGATAGCTTTGGTGAAAGTGGTTTGGGGAGGACCAACAAATGATAATATGACTTGGGAGTTGGAGAGTCAGATGAAGGATTCGTATCCCGAGTTGTCCGTTTGAGGTAATTTTTGAGGACTAAAATCTTTTAAGTGGGGGCGAATTGTAACACCCCGATTTTTATTTGTGATTATTTAATTATTATATTATATAGTGATTGATTTAATTGTGTGATTTGGTGAATATTTGAATATATGTGTTATTTGAATAATTAGAGTTATAAGTAAGAATAGTAAATAATTAAAATTGAGATTTATGTCATAATAGAACGGGTAAGTGAAATTAGGCCCATTAATGAAATAGAGTAGTAAGAAGAGGGATTAGAATTAGTGTTCTCATAAAACAAAAACAAAGAAGAGAAGAGAAGAGAATAGGAGAAAGAGGAGAAAAGAGGAAAAGTGAAGAGACAACCCTAAAGACTCTACACTCAAGGTAAGGGTGAAAATCTATGTTATTATGAGAGTATATGATGGGTAATAGTAACATGTAATAGGATTAGGTATGTGAATTTTCATGTTTCGATTCACCCAAATTGATTTAGGGATTTGAAAATTAGGTTTTTTAAATCTAGTATTTATGATATAAATAGGTTCTCTATGATGTATACATGTTAGAATATGTTTACTTGGTGAAAATTAGGCATTATAAATTGTCTATATGGTGATTTTCGTGCACAAGTCAGTAGCTGTTCGCGGCAAATTTTTTTGGTTTTCATAGAGGGCACTTAGCACGGGTGGCTGCAAGTTGAAAAATTATTTTTATGCATGAATGAGATTGGTATCTTGTATGTTATGATTTATCATTGATTTACATGTATTTTAATAATTTATTTGACTTGATTCATATTGGTTTTGGAAGCATTTTGATGAGAAACTTAACACTTGAATTGTGTATGTAAGTGTTGGAATTTGATGATGTTTGAATATAGAATGATTTATGTCTAATTTCTACGTGTTATAATGATGTGTGGATATGATTTATATTATGAGATTATATATATATATATATATATATATATATATATATATATATATATATATATATATATATATATATATATATATATATATATATATATATATATATATATGTGTGTGTGTGTGTGTGTGTGTGTGTGTGTGTGTGTGTGTGTGTGTGTGATTTATTGGCATAAAAGATGTATGTTGTGCAATGTTGTGAAGATAATTCAAAATATGTTGAATTATGTGATTAGTTGTTGTGATGAGTTGCTGAGATTACATATGTACATGCATCATTTGTGTTAAGAGGCAAGGTTTGGTAATTCCTTGGGAACTATTGACTTGTCCCAAACCTAACGATGGATGGGGTTTGAAAGCTTAAGGCTGAATCAGGCTTTTATTGGTGAATATCTATCTTTGAGATGTGGAACTGATATAACCAGTAAAGATAACATTGGTACCACATGCATAATGCATTTGAGTTGCATTGGAGTTACATGTATTTATGTGAATTATTTCACTATCATTCATTATGTAATATTAGTGTGAATGTGGCTTTTAATGTGTAACATGTGATAATTGATTTAATTGTACAATTGTGGTAATTGGAATTAAATCTCATTTGGAATATGAATTGATGAGCTATGTTGTATATGTGGATTGGTATATTGGATTTTGTTGTGCCTAATACATGATTTTATGAAGAGTGATGGATTCATATTGGTGTATGTATGTTTTACATTTCTTATGATTATATATTTTCATAATGATATGAATTTTCACCTTTTTGTTGGAATGATGTTTTATACGACATCGCTCAGGTACTGGAGATAGAGGTGTTGCTTGCGGTGATTAGAGGAGGAGCTAGATTATTATTTATTTGTTTATTCCTAGGTAGTGAGTCATTGCTCTGGTATATGTAACACGGGAGATATTCGAACTCATGTTTTAATTTGTTTTGAGAGATATTTGTTATTACTATCTTTTATTTGGATATGTATGAGATTATGTGATGTTTGGCCTTAGTGCCTAGTACATATGATATGATTGTCAGTATGGGGTTTCAATCATTTATATCTTTATGTTAATATAATTATTCCGCTACGAGATGCATAATTTTGTATTGGCGTATGAAACATGAATTTGAATATGTGTTATGATCATGGCCAGTATGCATGTTTTATTTCTTTATCGTTTTGTGAAAGTCAATTGTGACACCCTCTTTTATATGTATGCTAATTTACTCTAATTATGCTATTTATGTCTATGTGGGGTTAGAGGGTGTTAGACTAAGCGGACTCTCTTGGGCAAAACTTCTCCAAACTCGTCTTTTATTCCAAAAACAAGCATCCGGAGTTGTGCCTTCGACACCTTATTCCTCGTTGCTCCAAAATGCAACAAATACCTACAAAATAAATGGAAAAATATCAAACGGTACACTATGTACACAAAAACACATATAAATACAAACTAAACGTATTTACACAAAAGTCGGGTTTATTCAACCGATATTAAAAACAAAGAGTCGATAAGTGCAACAAAAAGTATATACAAAAATAGCTACAATATGCACTTATCAAACTCTACCCAACTTGAACTTGTTTGTCCTCGAACAAGGCCAAACAACTCAAAGAACTAAAAGTAATCAACCAAATTATCAAGAATCAACAAGTTTTGAAAGCGAAAAACAAATGTATGGTTCAAACAAAAACGCACACGTAAGGTAAATACTTACCACAACCTTACATCGACAACATGTAAACGAGATGAATCCTAAGTACAAAAATCATACTAAACATTATAAAATAAAACAAGCTCAATCATGAATCACACCTAGTAAAAATTCATCGATAGATGAAGAACACAGAAAAGTTAGGGGCAAAAAAACACTCCTCCACAATCTTGCGAACAAAAGACTCAAGCATGCATTCATCCAAAAACTCATATTGAAAATACAAAGGCAAGGATCACAAGGGCTTTTCAAGGTTGTAATGTGGCTTGGTTAACAAACAAGGGATAAGTCCTAAAGCTAATCAAAACAAAAACTTTTCTTAACCTAAGGGAGTGATCAACTCATAAATACTCAAGCAAAATAATTTCAATCAAACATCTTCTTCATTCCAAATTTCAAACCAACATACATCACTTGTTATCTCTACATTATTCAAACTCTTTTTGTTTTTGTTTTTCCAAACTTTTCTCTTTTTTATTTATTTTTACTTTCTTTCTTTTTCACTTTTTTTCTTTATTTTTTCACAACTTCATAGCAATCACAACATAAGCACATAAATATTTCTCTCCCCGACTTGAATTAAACCATATCATAATGTGAATACTCCCTTCTTTCTAAGGCAAGGAAAAAATTCAAACCATAAATCATAGTTGAGGGTTCAAGAAAACAAAGAATCAATATTCATACAAAAATATGAACCAAACACTCATAGACAATCATTTAGCAAAAACAACATGGACATCGACAAAAAGGGTCAAAAGGGTTAACAAAAGTTCACAAACTCACAAGGTGAATTGACTATTTAACTAGGGTAGTTGTGCTCAAAATGAAACAAAAATAAAATCTAGTTAAAATAAGAATTGTGGCCTCCAGCATATATGAACAATGGAAAGTTTCCTCACATTTATGGGTAAAAAGGGAACTAAAGTGATTCAATCAAAAACAAGTAATGCAAAAAGAATGAATGGTATGGTAATTATACAAATGATAAATTTCCTAAAGATGTTATGTTATAGAAAGCGATAAACGAGTATCTGGAGAGTACCAATTTCAAAAACTATCATTACCATACATCCGCAAGTTAATACACTCAAAATCGTAAAATCACCAAATGCAAATTCAAGCTACAGGACCAAAACTTGAGTCCAAACAACAAAAGAAAGAATTAAAAATATTAATATTAATTACTATACTATAAAGCCTTAGGTTTAGTGGGGAAAAGGAGAGTCAAGTGAAAAATTAAAAAGAATTCATTGGCTCTGCACAGCAGGGCGCGCTAAGCGACACAAAGCGTGCTAAGCGTGCTATACCAGTTGCAGAAAAACAGAGAAACTGGTGCAGCCGCTATGCAAGCTCCACTTACACCTACACAACCTCAAACATACAATATTTATAACATACAAACTTCCTCAAGCTAAACACAACAAGCTTGATGAGAACAAAACTTAACACATTAACACAAACTACTATAAACATACTAAATAACCCGGTGAAATTTGAACTAAACAAGTTGAAAAGTGAAGATTTGATAATTTTTAGAACTTGACCGATTTCAACTTGTTTAAAAAAAATTCAACACACTATGAAAAGAATGAAAAACAATAAAAACAATCTTGTTTTGCGTTGTAAGCTCGACGCCTGATATTTATAAAACAACACATTGCTTCAGACTAGCCAAACGCTTCACTTCCACCTTCGCTCAAATCTCTTCAAGCTCTAACTGGAACTACACATCTAACCACACTTTGGCAAACGTGAAACTAAACAAGTATAATATATACAAATATATAAATCACGTAAATGTACAAAATAAAAAAGTATGGAGAAAATGTACAAATATACATTATAAACATATTTATGAAACTTAGAAAGCAAAACTATCGCGATGTAGTTAATATCAACACCAATCCCCAGCAACAACAAAATTTTGCTGGAAGCGGTAAAACGATAAGCAAAAAGTAAAGTATTATTTTTACCGTGTGATATATAGGTTATATCGTATCGTGTCCAGAGAGATTGGTGAGAGTGAAAAACTACCGTTCAACAGTTTCTGTTGTACCCAAAAATTTTCCCTCCCATATTTCTCAATACATTTCAGGTAAGGTCTTTAAATTTCCCAAGGAAGTCCAAGAGTTAACCAGACAAACTCTCTCCTAAAGGCAGTCTACCTCAAATTAGGGTTTCATTTTACATCAAGATGTTTGAGTCCAAAGGGTCCCAAATGCTCACTATTGTCCTAATATGTTATCAAGATCATCCATGTCAAGTTTCAAGTCTTGCAAAGGAAGTTTGCTCAGTCAATTGCTCAAAGGCCTGAAAGTCGATTGTGCTAGAGCAAAAGTCAATTGTGGCCCACATACAGTCAAACTTCAAGATTTTTGGTCAACATCCTCATTTTGAAGTATTATTCATCATTTGATCAAGGTTTGATCATGATTCCTCAAGGATTTCTCACAATTCATCGAAACCCAAAAGTTGTTAAATTAGGGTTTTGTAAGAAAAGTCAACTCAACTTTGACCAAGCATAACTTTCTCATACTTTATCAGAAATGACCCATCCAAAGCTCATTTTGAAGAGGATGTAATTCCCTACAATTCATCTTCATCTCCCAAGTTCACAATATGCACTCACAAGAAGATATAAATTTGGACATTATAGATCATTTTAAAAAGTCAACAAAAACACCTTTTGGGTCAAAGATTCTTACATGAACATGGAAGATCCAATTGAGATGAAACCAAAGAGGTTGCTTAGGGGACATCCTAAGATTTCTGAAAAGTCCAAGAACACCCTCATAAAGTTAAAATTGAGAGAGATATGCATTGTCAAAGTTGGACAATTTTTGAAAAAAATGCATGAAGAAAATATTGACCAAACTTGGATTTTTTCCAAATGGGCCTATCTTTTCAAGTTTGAAACTCATTCCTAACATGGTCCACGACCTCTAAGCCCACCCATACATTTTTATACTATTTATGATATTTATTTTGATATTTTATTCATTAAAATTCAGAATTAAATAAATAAATAATATAAATAATGTAAATTTTGGAATTTTTTTTATTAATAACCATGTATTAAAAAAATATTTCGCAAATAACCGGGTTTCGGAAAAAATTACGCAAATAACCATGTTTGAGATGGCTCCACAAAGGAGGAGCCATCTCATTTGGCGCATGCACCTAGGGTTTTGCCCTAGGCGCCATATCACTTGGCGCCTCCCTTGGCTTTTAGCCAAGTGAGATGGCGCATGCTCCTTAAAAAGAAGAGGAGGCGCCATCTCACTTGGCGCCTAGGGCAAAACTAGGGTTTTTTGCTGTTTTATAAATAATTCGTCCGTTTCTTTGAAATTTCTCACACTTTCTCGCACTGTATTTTTATTTTGTACTCCCTTATTTACGTAATGACGTCGCCTATGATTTTTAGCAGAGATGGTTACGTTATATTCTCCGCCACGAAACCTGCGATGAAAATGAAATTCTGGCACATTCACTCCATGGAGCGTCTGAAGCGGGAGTTGATGCGGTGGCTAGATGGAGACATCGCCGAGGGGGGAAAATTCGAAGGATCCAGCGAAAACGAACAACAACCTCGCATGCGACAGGAAGACCTAATGTGTGGTTGGAGGAAGTCAAAACAGACAGCGATGTAATGCTGATGATGCATGGGTCAGATGAAATTGTGTTAACAGTTGTAATTTCCTAGATTGAATATCGTTAATCATTGTTGTACGCGAAAACCCTAATGTAATTTCCTATATTGAATTTCTTAAATTGTGTGAACAGTTTTATTAACGGAAAACCCATAATGTTTACAACACAAATATTGAAAAGATTTATTGTATTACAAAATTTATATGGTCGATCCAGACGCCCGATTCGGACAGTTTTTGCGATTGTGTCCGACCTGACGGCATAAACCACACTTTCTTTCCAACCTGTCAAGATCGTCCATTTCTGTTGTTATGCGCCTGCTTTTGGGACGACCCTTCTTGTTCCTTCGCATTTGGTCATTGTGCCAAACTATATCACCGTTGTATTCAGGCCAATAGTCCGGTTTTGCCACCAAAGGAAAGTTGTTGTTGTAAACAGTGAGCAACGTTTCAGATTTATAAACATTTGAGAGCAGTTGAAGCGCGTCTTGATGGGTATGAGCACAAGCGGCAATGACATGAGAGCAAGGCATACGAAAAGCTTGAAACCTGCCACAATCGCATCATTGAGAAGGGCGGTAATATTTGAATGTGGGCTGTGTCAGTGTGTATCCCGCATTCATCACCGCTTTCCTCAATGTTTTGTCCTTGACCTCCCTCGAGAAATTCTGGACGATATACCTGACGCAATAGACATGCGTAGAAGGAGGGTCATGCCAACCATTTGCCGGATTATTATAGGCACTTTCAATGGAGGCATGTCTGTCCGAGATCAAACAGAGATCTGGTTGAGGAGCCACGTGGGTACGAAGATTTTTCAGGAAAAAGCTCCAAGCACCACCGGTCTCCCCCTCGACAAGGGCAAACGCAACGGGGAAAATGTTATTGTTGCCATCTTGTGCAACTGCCATCAAAAGCGTGCCTTTGTACTTCCCATACAACTAAGTCCCATCTATTTGTAGAATTGGTTTGCATGATGCAAACCCTGTGATGCATGGTTGAAATGCCCAAAAGACGCGACTGAATATTCCGTTGCCATGTAGTAGACTACCATCTTGGGCGTACGCTGGCAATGTTTCCAGAACATAAACACTACCTGGAGAATATGTCTTGAGTGCATTTAGGTAGCGGGGAAGTTCTCGGTATGACTCCTCCCAGTTTCCGTACACCCTTTCAATCGCCTTAGTCTTTGCTAACCACGCCTTACGGTAAGACGGAGTGTAGTTAAAAACCGTGGTGATGTGGGAGATGATTGTTTTCACCTTCAAAGAAGGGTCGTTGCTGACCAGGGGTAGGATTTCTTGACATATTAGATCATGGTTGAGTTTTCGGTGGTCTTGTGATTGAGTGGACCTTACACAAGTATGGGTAGTCATGGAACCTATGACCCAGCAGTCACCCCTTAGTCTGTATGAAGCGGTCAGCTTGAACATACAGTCAGGGTGGACACACTTGATCTTGTACCTTTCCGGGTTCACAGGATCCACCTTATAATCAACCGAGTTGAGCATGTGAAATTTTTTGATGGCCCTTATGCATTCCTCTCTATTACGAAACTTGTCCTTCTCTTTTAAATTTTCATCCGACTGCATATACGGTTGGAAAAACAAGTCCGTAGAAGGTTCATCTCCGCCTATGTTGAAGTTTGTCATGTGCGTAGGTGGTGTGTATATTTTGTCGGTAGGAATACTTGGGATGCCATCATCGTCAGAATCGTCGTTCACCATTTCATCAAACTCTAACTCGTTATCTTCTTCTTCATCATCAACTGCATCCACCTCATCTTGCTCATTCTCCAAAGGATCAACCTCCTGTGTCACCGGAGGCTCTACCTCCTGTGTCACCGGAGGCTCTTGAAACAAAATGTACAACTCAATAGAGTCGTTTCCAGAATAGACATGGCTGGAAATCATGTTCTGGAAATCCTCGTCATCTTGAATTGCAACCTTATAAAAAATAACTTGGTTGTTTCCAAAAAAGACTGGACTCTGATAAAATATCTGGGATACCTGGCCTCGTTCAAGTTTGGCCTCCAATCTTTTCTTAAAGTACGAGAAATTTGCTTTCCCGTTTAAGAGAAAACGAACATTGTCGGTGTTTCTAAACAAAAACCCAACTGTGGGACACATGTATGTCTCACCGTTAAAATGTGCTTTGACAACAAATTGTGGTGAAGAGGCCATTGTGTAGAATTGTTTTTAGGTTTGAAGGTTGGAATGTTTTAGGTGTATTGATTGTATGAAGGTATGAATGCTGGAATGTTTAAAGGTTAGATGACTGATTCGAAGGTTGGAAAATTTTATAGATTATGTGAATGAATGTTATGTTCAACGTAAGGCAAAAAATTTCAATTAAATAAGTGATGCAACCCCCCAAGGCTGCCAATAATATTACATGCATGGGCTTATGCAGCCACCTAGCCTGCCACCCATCAACTCCAATGGCCTTGCATGCAACAAAGAAAGGAATCCCAAAGGTTGTCACGTAGCCTGAGACAATGCTGTAAAACGTGACACCTCTTATTCGCCAAATGGGGTGGCGACACCATTCATTTTTGTACTCTTTCGCCAAGTGAGATGGCGCCTCCCTTACTGTCCAATCGTGATACATGCATGGGCTTATGCTGCCACCTAGCCTGGCCCTATTCTGCACACATAAATGTTTTGTGTAAGACTCCACCCATCAACTCCAATGGCCTTGCATGCAACAAAGAAAGGAATCCCAAAGGCTGTCACGTAGCCTGAGACAATGCTGTAAAACGTGACACCTCTTATTCGCCAAATGGGGTGGCGACACCATTCATTTTTGTACTCTTTCGCCAAGTGAGATGGCGCCTCCCTTACTGTCCAATCGTGATACATGCATGGGCTTATGCTGCCACCTAGCCTGGCCCTATTCTGCACACATAAATGTTTTGTGTAAGACTCCACCCATCAACTCCAATGGCCTTGCATGTAACAAAGAAAGGAATCCCAAAGGCTGTCACGTAGCCTGAGACAATGCTGTAAAACGTGACACCTCTTATTCGCCAAATGGGGTGGCGACACCATTAATTTTTGTACTCTTTCGCCAAGTGAGATGGAGCCTCCCTTACTGTCCAATCGTGATACATGCATGGGCTGCCACCTAGCCTGCAAGAGTGACACCTTACATTTTTTGTAAATGCATGCATGCATATGTGTAACACCCTAAGCATGCAAATGTGACACATCGCAGGCATGCAACCACTACATCAAACTTATTTGCCTATAAATACATACCTTATGAAACATCTCTCACACCCACACAACTCTCACTCTCTGCTACGAAATATTTCTTAAGTCTATCATACTCTCTATTTCTTCCTAAGTCTTTCATTCTCTCAAGCATTCTGAAGAATGGCTCTTCTAACAATGGGAGATACTCACAGAGGCACAAGGGAAAACATTGCTGCATTTGTAAGTCTCTTCTTTGGTTATACATTTTTCATACTTCAAATAACGTGTTGTTCATCTTAATTAATCTTACTCTTGTTTAATTATGATCTCAGGATACACAAAGATTCAAAATCCGTTCGCACAAATACCTGGCTCCCGACCCATTTATCGTCCCTTATCTGGAATATGCAGGTTTTGGATACGTGATAAAGATCTCCAACTGCACCATTGACTCAAAATTCGTTCTTGCAATGTTGGAGAGGTGGAGACCGGAGACCCATACATTTCACCTACCAATAGGTGAATGTACCATCACTCTCGAAGATGTGTACATGCTACTGGGCCTCCCTATCGACGGTAAGGCGGTGAACGGGTCGGTTCAACAACCCAACTCACAGTGTGAAGAACTGTTGGGTAGGGACATGGTAGAAGGTGGTGGAGCAAGAGGGCAGGGAATACTACTCACTGACCTGAAATGGCATTATGCTAGTATGGAATTAAATGAAAATTCCTCAGAGAATGACCGAGTAGTAAAAGCCAGAACGTATATTATGATACTTTTTGGTACATTTTTATTTCCCGAAAGTACGGGAAATAGTGTAAATTTCATGTACTTACATTTACTAACAAATTTTGATAAAACTAGAAAATATAGTTGGGGTTCTGCAGTATTAGCCCACCTGTACAGTTCCTTGTGCAAAAACGCAGTCAAGGAAAAATGTACATTTTATGGGTGCGCATTTTTACTACAAGCCTGGGGTTGGTGGAGGATGGAGTCCTTAAACCCCATACACAACAACACTTTTGGTTTCCCGTACGCAACAAAGTAAGTCATTAAGTTATAGCATTTATAACTATTCTGCTCTTTCCAAAATATATGCTAAAAATAACATGTTTCTCATTTCCTTTAGGTACTGCGTGAGGGGTATGGATTACGGCAAGAATCCCAGATTCAATGTCGCACTCTACCGGAATCTGTTGGATCACTTAGGCCCAGATGACGTACGTCGTAACTTTTAACTTTTTTTCATTTTAATTATTTATACATTACTTTTGCGCTTACCTGATTTAAATTTTATCGCAGTTCGTCTGGAGACCATATTTGGGTTTGGGCCATTCTCCAAATCCAGAGGATGCAGCAACTTGGACTGCAAAGACTGCACTCATTCGGTTCAACATTGTGGAGATGCACCACAGCGACCGTGTGAAGATGCAGTTCGGAATGATCCAAGAGATACCAAGTGATCCAACAGATTTGTCCCCCTGGCATCTAAAAAGGGTCGACGCCCAGTGGGGTCTTACCAACTGGAAAGACTTTGCTCCAGAATGGTGTAAAATGTGGCAAAGGCGTCACCGCTACATCTTGCAATCCCCGGTTTTCCTTACTCAAGGTAACATGCGACACACTGATCAATATATGTCGTGGTACAGGTCGGTTAGTAACCCAGATATGAACGTGTCTCATCCGAGGTACTTGGTTGACCCACGCACACAATGGGCACAACCCTCGATTCCCCACCAACAAACCCAAAATCCATCAACCTCAAACCAACCCCCAAGAAGAAACAGACCAACAAACACACAACCACATTCCCCACCACAACACAACTACAATCAAATGCCGTACTACCAACCACAATCACCGCCAAACTACCAATACCCGGATATGCCTCAAAACCAACCACAATACCAACCCCAATACCAGCAAACCCACATACCCCAGACACAATTTCAGTCTTCCACATATCCCAATATGGCGCCCTCAACATCCAGCCTTAGCCCTGATATGGGAATGTCAGAAGATTATGACCAAGCCGACCAAACCTACCATCAACCACCATATCACCAAACAACCCAACATCCACAATACCAAACACCCCAAGATCCATTTCCTTTCTACCCCCCATACTCAGACGACCAATGCTACCGACCAACCATGGAACCCCACCCACCGCCAACACGACCAAACTTCGAGGGTATGGGTAACCGACTGTACCAGAGCGGATCTTCAAGATATGGAGATCTTACTGATTTTATGGATTCGGATCGCATTGACTTCGCTGGGCCATCGACCTTGCCGCAGCAGGAAACGAGACGGCACCCAGCAAGAGAAAGGCGAGGACGGGGATGCGGAACTGGGGGTCATTACCGGGTTCCTGGGGATCACTGATGTATCTTTTTTTTTCCCAGTATTTTTTGTATCCATTTTTTACTGTTCTTTAAATGTAACATAGTTGAATGTAATTATTTTTTTTTAAATAAAAAATCCATTTTGTTGATCTCTGTCTAATACGCAAAGCGCATGAAAGAAAATAAAAAAAAAAAAATTTTGCCCTAATTTTCTACTTAGGCGCCATCTCACTTGGCTTAGGGCTTGCCCTAAGCACTTAGGCGCCAAGTGAGATGGCGCCTCCCTTATAAAAAGAGGAGCATGCGCCAAATGAGATGGCTCCTCCTTTGTGGAGCCATCTCAAACATGGTTATTTGCGTAATTTTTTCCGAAACCCGGTTATTTGCGAAATATTATTTTAATACTTGGTTATTAATAAAAAAAATTCTAAATTTTGATGTGAATCCATTTTGGGAAAGTTTTATGCTGGTTTATGTCAATTGATTTCATGCAATAACCCTTCAAATATGTCCAGGTTCATCCACATGTGAAAATGGCATAAAATCATCAAATATGGCATTTTTTTCAAATCTTGATCATGGTCTTAAAACACAACATTATGAGGGAGATTCTTTCCATGCTTTCTTGTCTCCTCATTCCCCTCTATAAATATAGAGCCATACAAGCTTGAAAGACACGAAATTCCTCTCTAAAAAACTCTCAAAAAGCTCTTCAAAAAGCTCTCAAAAAGCTCTTCAAAAAGCTCTCCAGAAATCAAAGAATTGGTGCAAGTCGTATCTCGAGGTTCCGGTCTCTCTCAATTGACATCAAGCCTCAAACCATCCTCTTGAAGTCCTCAGGAGTCTTACAAGGCCCAAGAGAAATCCATCACACGCCTAGCACGCCCCCATTTGACAATACCGGTTTGGTAAAATTTTAAACTTCGAATCTCTATTTTT
The DNA here is from genome assembly GCA_948472305.1 of Vicia faba. Classification (NCBI taxonomy): domain Eukaryota; kingdom Viridiplantae; phylum Streptophyta; class Magnoliopsida; order Fabales; family Fabaceae; genus Vicia; species Vicia faba. The sequence goes on from OX451736.1 coordinate 1,457,910,141, forward strand.
AATCACATTTTATGGTATGCTAACGTTTGTTTGAGTTTATATAGAATAGTTATGGATGGTTGAATCATATGTTCCATGCAAGAATTAAAAAAACACCATAGTTAGAGCATGAAGCTTTCGAAGATTCGGGCCTAGGTATTTCTGATGATTGCACCCCCTGTTTACTTTTGCTACTAGGCCCATCTTTATTTTCTTGTTTTATTCATTTCATTTATTTCTTTTAATCCCTTTATTTTTATTTTTATCAATAAACAAATATAAAAATCACATAAAAATAGATTTTTTTTCTTAATTAAATTTTAATTCGGGTAAATTAATTAACTAAACACTTTAACTTTTTTTTAATTAAAATTAATAGAACTTAGGTTTAATTTCATTTTAATTCATTTTCCTTTTCGTAACAAAAATACCAAAAAAACATAGAATTAATTTCTTTTATTTAAATTTCATGTTTCTTTAATAATTATTATGTTTTTAAATATAGATCTAGATCAATTATTTTTTAACTTAAACCATTTTTATAAATTAAAACAAAAAAACAACAAAAAGATTTTTTTATATCTTAGGATTTTTAGACGTCTTTTAAAATTTGCGTGTTATTATTCTTTCGCACTTTATTTTATTATTGTAACTATATATTGGGATGTAATAGATGATTAGTAGGACCTTTACCGATTTTATTTATTTTTTCCCTCAGTTTTGGATATGTACATAATCCCCCTCCCCGAAGCCTTGTAATAGCTAGGTTTTATATTTCTGCACTTTTAAATTACTGCAATTATTAACTGCTAGATGTATGACTAATAAGATTGTATGGCAAGAATAATCAAACATTAGCAAACATAACACAAGACTAAAATAACTGAACGTAACACACCTTGCACATATACACCCTTAGGGTATACCTCACTTGGTTGCCTCGGAAAATAATGGTCATGTCCCTCGAACGAAGGGATACCCTTAGCAAAGGCCCTCGGTTAAAATCATCATAAAGATCATGGTCCCTCGATGTCCCTCGAAGTTGCCTACGGTATATGATCTTGTCCCTCGATGTTGCCTACGAATATATGATGACAGTCCCTTCGAAATGCTAAGGTATCCCTACATGTTGCTTTCAATGACCATTACGTCCCTTTCGAATTGACCCTTACAACTCCAACGACGGTGCTACCTACTCTTTAATAGTGGGATAGCTCTGTCTAAAGGAAACAAGAACAGAAACATTCTTTTTTCGAGTAGGTAGATGCAAGTAGGTACTTGCCAAAAATCAAACTTTTTCACACTTACACCTTTTTTTAACAAAGTTTTCAAAACGACTTCGTAACACTCTTAAGGACTGATACAAGGGTTAAAGCGAAGTAAAACAAAAACTTTTCAAAAACACACAAACACAGAAGCAATTTTTAAAATGATGAGCAAGTACCTAAGAGCCCGTAGAAAACTACGGATAGAAAGCGTGTTAATACCTTTCCTTTCTATAATCTACCCCCCGTACTCAAAATCTCGAAAAAGGAGTTTTTCTGTGCTTTTTTCCTTTCCAGTTGGATAAAATAAAAGTCGATGGCGACTCTTGCTTACCGCAACATTTTGCGAACAAAAAACGCAAAACACAAACCAGTATTAAACAGTCGGTTCTGCCACCGTATCACAGAACTGGCAACTCTGCTGGGGAGTAAATAAAGGGGGTATACCTTAGGATTAGTTCATCATATTTGCTTCTATTGTTTGATTTGATTGCTTTACCTTTGAGGGCTTTGTATTTGGAGTTACTATAGATCCTAACCCGGATCTGGGGACACCTTTTAGGTAAGTAGCAATAAACTGTGAGGGAATTGTACGGCATAGACCGATACGGTTGAAGCAGTAGCTACATTGATGTGGCACATTGGTTGGTACCGGTATCCCTTGTGGAGAAACGAGGAGAATACGGGGCTGCTATATGTGTCGTTAAGCATCAATTGACCTTAGAACCTATAATTGACCAACTTGGCCATAGGAAGTAGTGAGATAGCCGGCCTCGGTATAAAGCTGAGAACTGGTTGATACTCGATACTACACTCATTGAGACCATACTCTCGAAATAGTTTCGGCCGCAAGAAAAGATTGCGTGAGTTGAAACCATGACCGATGGAGGATGGTCAGTGATATTGAGAACCTCTAGAACCCAGTTACTATTATTAGGACAAGTTGAAACCAACTGAACTTCCAGAGGGTAGTACCTAGACTCCATGCAAGCCTGAAACTTAAGGGCTCTTGTGTGACTTGTTTGCCTTTACTATGTCTGTTATCTGCTATACCTGTTGTGTGTTTTACCATGACATCATGCATCATAACATAGCATGCATACTTCATTTACTAACCATTTCAAAGACCGAGGGAATTTATCTTTGTTCCGTTTTACAGATTATGGCTTCCATGCACAGAAACACCATTCGAGTTAACTTTGTGCAAATACCTGCTCAACTCAAAGATTTAGCCTCAAAGGTTTCTGATACTTCTTCATTCATTAGAAGACATAGTCAGCTTCTAGTTTGGTTACCTCAAAGTTTGATGAGCAGGTGATGAGTGTGCTTTTCCAGTTCTTCGATCTGGTGCATCATTGCTTCACCTTCCCGTATTATCAGCTAGTTCCCACTATGGAAGAGTTTTATCACTTATTGGGCATATCCATCCTTGAGCAGATGCCCTTCACAGGTTTGGAAGAGACTCCTAGACCAGAAGATATTGCTTCAGCTTTGCATCTAAAAAGGGCTGATGTAGTGTCCGACTGGGAGACACGAAGCGGGGTTGAAGGTTTCTTAGCTAAGTTTTTGATGGATCAAGCTCAACTATTCTGGGATAGTTTGGACTTTCAGGCTTTTGAAGATATCTTGGCTCTCCTTATCTACGGTTTGGTTCTTTTCCCGAATCCAGATTCTTTCATAGATGTGAATACGGTTAAGATCTTCCTGCCCCGCAATCCTGTACCTACCCTTCTAGGTGATATCCTGCATGCCCTCTATACTCGTACCGTGCGAAGAAGAGGTACCCTCATGTGTTGCATGCCGCTGCTGGCGAGGTGGTTTATTTCGCATCTCCCCAAGCTCGTGTTGAAGAATGAGGAAGGTTTAGGGTGGTCTTACAGGATAATGTCCCTTGCCCATACAAACATTCTTTGGAGTTCTAAGGCTATGGAAAGCACTGATGTCATTGATTGTTGTGGGGGATACCCTAATGTCCCGTTGCTTGGAATCATAGGGGGAATAACCTACAGTCCTTGTTTGGCTTTACGAAAATTTGGTCGCGCTCGGAGAGATGGTCCTCATGAGCTACTTCTTACAGATATTGTCTTTGACTATAAGGGGGACCTTCACGAGCATCGCCGAAGGTTTATACGAGCCCGAGGCATGGTGAATGGGTCTAACCCTCAAGAGCTAGGACCAAAGACTTCTCTCCCTATGCAGCCTTATCTCCAGTGGGTCTGAGCTCGAGCCTAGAAGCTTGGGATGCCTTATGAAGCTGTATTTCCAGTGATTGTGGAGCCTACCAATGAAGAGGGCATTCCTTATACAGTCCTTTATCCCTACATGCCCATTGATATTGGGGCATTGAAGAGATCCTGGATTCAGTTGAAAGAGGAGAGGGATACCTACCGGGAAAATTACCATGAGCAAGAAAGGAAGATCTTGAAGCTCACCAGGCAACTTGAGAATGAAAGAACAATCAATGACTACGTCAGCACCAAGGGGAAGCGTCCATGGGATTTTTTATTTTGCTTTTTCTAGTTTATATTTGTTTTTCATTTGCTTCTTTGTAAAGGCCTTAAAGGAATTGTTGAACCTTTTTACAAGTTTAATCTAATAAAGTTTGTTTATTTCTTGGTTTGCAAATTTAAATCTCCCAAAGACTTTGAAATCATTACATACGCATCCCATTATCATGCACACCATTACAGGTACCATAACAGGTTTCTCATCTTCTTCGTTGTTTATTTCAGCATAAATGTCTTCCGATCAAGCTATCAAAGATCTTCAGGCACAAAATGCCCAATTCCAAGAGATGTTCTTGAGCTTGGCTAAAAGGCAAGAGGACTTGAAAGCTCTCATTCTGAAAGAGAAAGAGAAGAAGAAGAAGAAGAAGAAGAAGAAGGTTGTTCTGCTGAGTATGGGCAAAAGGTTTAGGGATAGGTTGAAACAGTAAGTCGATATGTCCTTTTCATCCAAGGGAGGGGAGGACCAAGAAGAAGAAAAGAGCCCCAGTCCTACAGTTTCTGATAATGATACAGATTATGATGAGGAACAATATCCTCCTGCTGAGGATAGGTACAAACTACTTGAAGACCGTCTGAGTGCTATGGAGATTCAGAAGATCCCTGGTTTGGATTTCGGAGATTTTGGACTGGTATCTGGAGTGGTGATCCCTCATAAGTTCAAAGCTCCAGTTTTTACTAAGTATGATGGGGTGTCCTGCCCAAAACTCCATCTCCATTCTTGTGTCAGGAAGATTCAGCCCCACACAGCTGATAGAAATCTATGGGTTCACTTCTTTCAAGATAGTCTGTCAGGGACTCAACTTGAATGGTTCTACCAGCTAGAGGGAGCAAATATCCGAAACTGGGAAGATCTGGCTGCTGCTTTCTACAAGCAGTATCAGTACAATGCCGACCTTGCTCCTACTCGTACTCAACTTCAGAGTATGTCCATGGGTGCAAGTGAAGGATTTAAAGACTATGCCCAGAAGTGGAGAGACTTGGCTGGAAGAGTCCAACCCCGGTTGTTTGATAGGGAGTTGGTTGATATGTTTCTGGGGACGCTATCTGGTCCATTCTTTAATCATTTGATCGGCAGCTCATCAGCGGGTTTCACCGAGCTGATTCTGACTAGAGAAAGAGTAGAAGCTGGGATCCTGAGTGGTAAGATCCATAAAAATACCTCTTCGAGTACAAAGAAGAAGTCATTTGGTGGCAAGAGGGAAGCCAATGTTGTGCACGGCCAGAAGAGGCGTAGCAAGGCAGACTACCACCAATCTGTGGGGGCAGTGTTGATCTCTAATTCGGTATGCACACAACGACCATAACAACGAAACAATCAGCCAATGGTGGAAAAACCTCAAAGGCAGTTCACCCAAATCAACATGCCATTGTCACAAGCATTGCAACACATGTTGAATATGAATCCGATTACGGTGATAAACCCTCATCCGAACCCTAAGACTTCTTCTCCTAACTACAACCCGGATGCAAGGTGTGCTTATCATTCTGGTAGCTCGGGGCACGATACTAACGATTGTTGGGCACTGAAAAACAAGATTCAGAATATGATTGACGCCAAGGAGATCAAATTCGACCCTCCTGAGACTCCCAATGTGATCACTGCTCCCTTGCCAAAACATGGCTAGGATTGAAAGCATTTTTGTTCATTTGAATTCTAAAGTTGTATTTTCTTTGCTTATTCAAACGATTATTGTCATGTCAAACTTTTTTATTTCATTAATGCATTACACGTATCTGTCTTGAATTAATTTTTTTTCATTATGCTTAAATTGCTTTATATTTCCCTTTCGTGATATTCAACTCTCGACTAAAAAACTGTTAGCCTTTAGAGGGAGGATGGCAAAAACGATACAACAATCTCTAGAGTATGCTTTTGAACAGACCTTGTTGACGATGTACAAACGTTGTTTCAAATCCTAAACAGTGGAGTTATAAGGAAGATAATCCCTAGTCAACCCCTTCGAGCCAAAAAAAGTAGGAGTTTTTCTTTTCACACATATTAAAACCCTTAATCATAACCTGGGGCAGGGTAGTTTTCTCAGTTAATTCAGAGGCGCATTCAGTCACAATCTGCCGCTTCATACACAATGAATGGCATCAAAGACGTACTTCCGAAACAAAAGATGGTGATGGTTCCCTATAATCATCAAGACAGACAGTCATTATCTCTCGAAATAAAAGCCCATTAAGCCAAAACCTATAAAGGAGACTTAAGAAAAAACGCTGGGGCATCCTGCTGAGTGTAATCACAAAAAGAAACAGTTCAGGCAAAAGACAGGGATAATAAAATCAAAAAGAAAGAGGTCCTACAAACCCTCAATAAAAAATAAATGACTACCTATTCAAAATAAATTGTCAGTATCCGAACCATCACTGGAATATCAGAGCAAAGACTCAAACAGGGTCTAAATGCACAATTAGCTGAGTTTAGGATCGAAGAACATCACGAAGAACGGGTGGGTACAAATAAAATTTGAGCCTTTATCCTTTGTTTCTTAAACCGTGAACCAGGCCACGTTATAACCCTTAAAAGTCCTAGCTGAAGCATGGGTTACTTCGAAAACATACTGTTACAAAAGGTATCCTGACTCCTGAAGGTCCGTTACAAATCTTGAGTTGATATTATATCTTTGCAAAATTCTATTTTTTCTATAAAAAAACTGCGTTTTCAAAACTTCAAGACAGACATAAGCTTTGCATTCTTAAAATAACATTGTTTGCATATGACTATTTGTTCAACAGTAGAGAAATTCGCATGACGAATATCTAGTGAACAAAAACCTTCTCAATAAAAAGGATCACCTCAAGTGGAAAAACACTTCCAACCAAGGGGCACGACATGATCATTGTCCATCATCTGGGGCAGTCAAGTCAAGATTCAAGGAATCTCTCAAAGATGCCAAATAGCCAGGGGCAGATCTCCATCTGAATCACATGGGGGCATTGGGCATGAATTCCAGCAACGAATCATGTACGATCAAACAAACATCTTCTGGTAGTGTGGCAACACAACACTACCGACAGTGACAACTCCCTACATCCTGAGAGCGTGCACATAGTCAGAAAATACTGCGCATGAACAAAGACCCGCTAGGTTGACTGGACTAGACAAAAATAAGGGCATCCCGGCGAACCAAAAGGGTTCGGGCAAAAATTAGGGATAAAAACAAAAAAGATATGTACACCCGGAAAGCCGAAAACCTTACAAGGCGGCTTGGGCAAAAAAGGGTATCCCGGTGGACTGAAAATCTGAAAAGACAGTCCAGGCAAAAGTTAGGGATTAAAGCGTACGACTATGTCCGGTCATCTCGTCACTTGTCTATCAGTAGAAAACTTATCATTTTGATAGGCAGTTACCAAGCACCTCATAAGTTGGGATAACACTCAAGCCACAAGGCCTCCGCAGGCACTTTCTCCAGCAGGTACAGGGGCAGAAAAGTCTTGATACGAAGTCATTGTCGTATCCTCAGGATGCGTCCTAGTAACATCTACACTCCCCACATAGTAGAGGCAACCAAAGTTTTGATCTCTGCCTCCCCAAACAGGAGTTACTTTCCCCAGCCAAGCTCTTTCGGAGAGCCGACGTCTATATTCCCCAGCCGAATTTTGTAATCGCAAGAGGTTCATAAGGTTTTCTCTCGAATAGAGTTTATTTCTCTGAATACAGAAGCTCAATCCCCGACAGAGTTTATCCCTTCAGCTATGGAAGCTTCTCTCTCCAACGGAATTATTCCCCCGCAGAGTTGTTCTCAAGCAGAGTCTCTCCTCGGCAGAATATCCATAAACAAGGGGAAAATCCCCAGCATAGTCATCTCTGGTTCACCATCTCCAGCGGAAGTAGAAGAACCACTTTTTCTACGACAGTCAGGAACTCAATTTCCATTACTCTCCAACAACAATCAGGGATTTATTTTTCCAAACTCGGACGTGCCACAATAGCATTTCATGTTCATATATCATGACGTGCGCATACATATTGCATACGGCATAATCTCATTTATTTTGAGAACATCATCATACAATGCATGTCATGCATCATATACGATTAATCATGTACCTTTTCAGGATATATGGTTATCATCAACAACTTCCAGCAAGTTCAAGATTAGCTCCGGAAACTAAATAGAGTAATTATCTGCACGATCAAATGCAGCTTTACACAGGTTCGTCACGAAGCAATCTTACATGGGTTTCTCCTAAATGCAGCTTTACACGGGTTCATCACGAAGCAATCTTACACGGGTTTCTCCTAAATGCAGCTTCACACGGGTTTATCCTGAAAAATCTTACACGGGTCTTTTCTCATACATTTCCAAATAAAGTTTTACACAAACTAATCACAAAGTAACCTTACCCAGGTTCCTCTTGAAGTTTTACACGAACTTATCCCAAAATAACCTTACCCAGGTTCCTCCTGAAGTTTTACACAAACTTATCACGAAATAACCTTACCCAGGTTCCTCCTGAAGTTTTACACAAACTTATCACAAAGTAACCTTACCCAGGTTCCTCCTGAAGTTTTACACAAACATATCTCAAAGTAACCTTACCCCGATTCATTTTGAATTTTTACATGAACTTATCACAAAGTAACCTTACCCAGGTTCCTCTTGAAGTTTTACATAGACTTAGCCCAAAGTAACCTTACCCAGGTTCCTGCCAAAGTTTTACACAGACTTATCCCGAAGTAACCCTACCCAGGTTCCTCCTAAAGCCCTACACAGACTCCTCACAAAACAACCTTACCTAGGTTCCTTCTCAGTTCAGATGCAGTTTTACCCAAACTCCTCACAAAGCAAACTTACCCAGGTTCCTTCTCGGTTCAGATGCAGTTTTACCCAAACTCCTCACAAAGCAACCTTACCCAGGTTCCTTCTCGGTTCAGATGCAGTTTTACCCAAACTCCTTATAAAGCAACCTTACCCAGGTTCCTTCTCGGCTCAGATGCAGTTTTACCGAAACTCCTCACAAAGCAACCTTACCCAGGTTCCTTCTCGGTTCAGATGCAGTTTATCCAAACTCCTCACGAAGAAACCTTACCCAGGTTCCTTCCCATAAGCCCTACTATCCAGGTTCCTTCTCATAACCTTACCATCCAGGTTTCTTTTCTCTTATCTCCAAACAGCAGTCCACAACACTGTAAGACCTGGACCTGATTAAACACGATCGGTTTCACCTTTCCCTAGTAGGTCGTGATGCAGCCTATACATGACCAGATAGCAGTTCATTTTCACCTCCCCGACTAAGAGATGATTCCTCAGTAGAATAACGGACGACTGAAGCTCCTAAAATTCTATTTCTCTCAAGACAGAGACCGGCATTCCCCAGCGAAATCCTCCTTAACAACAGGTATACGGGCTCTCGCAAAGGAATCTCTTATGCAATCAACACTTCTTCTGATGGAATCTTTAAGCCCATTTTCCGTCATTAACTTCCAAATGGCATCTATAAGCCCATTCCCGAAATCGCAAGGCCAGTACCACTTCATGCAAGTGCAAATTTCTGGGCATTCTAGTGTTCAATCATCTTCCACCTTTGGATCACGAAAGGCAAGCAAGCCAATCTACATCCTCAGGTTTAAGAAGATTGAACAGGGGCAGCTGTTGTACCCCAAAATTTTCCCTCCCGTATTTCTCAATACAGTTCAAGTAAGGTCTTCAAATTTTCCAAGGAAGTCCAAGAGTTAACCAGACAAACTCTCTCCTAAAGGTAGTCTACCTCAAATTAGGGTTTCATTTTGCATCAAGATGTTTGAGTCAAAAGGGTCCCAAATTCTCACTATTGTCCTAATATGTTCTCAAGATCATCCATCTCAAGTTTCAAGCCTTGTAGAGGAAGTTTGCTCAGTCAATTGCTCAAAGGCTTGAAAGTCGACTATGCTAGGGCAAAAGTCAACTGTGGCCCACATACAGTCAATCTTCAAGATTTTTGGTCAAAATCCTCATTTTGAAGTATTATTCATCATTTTATCAAGGGTTGATCATGATTCCTCATGGATTGCTCACAATTCATCAAAACCCAAAAGTTGTTAAATTAGGGTTTTTAGGAAAAGTCAACTCAACTTTGACCAAGCATAACTTTCTCATACTTTATCATAAATGACCCATCCAAAGCTCATTTTGAAGAGGATGTAATTACCTACAATTCATCTTCATCTCCCAAGTTCAAAATATGCACTCACAAGAAGATCTAAATTTGGACATTATAGGTCATTTTGAAAAGTCAACAAAAACACCTTTTGGGTCAAAGCTTCTTACATGAACATGGAAGATCCAATTGAGATGAAACCAAAGAGGTTGCTTAGGGGACATCCTAAGATTTTTGAAAAGTCCAAGAACACCCTCATAAGGTTAAAATTGAGAGAGATGTGAATTGTCAAAGTTGGACAATTTTTGAAAAAAATGCACGAAGCAAATATTGACCAAACATGGATTTTTTCCAAATGGGCCTATCTTTTCAAGTTTGAAACTCATTCCTAACATGTTCCACGACCTCTAAGCCCACCCATAAATTTTTATACTATTTATGCTATTTATTTTGATATTTTATTCATTAAAATTCAGAATTAAATAAATAAATAATAGAAATAATGTAAATTTTGATGTGAATCCATTTTGGGCAAGTTTTATGTTGGTTTATGTCAATTGATTTCGTTTAATAACCCTTCAAATATGTCCAAGTTCATCCACATGTGAAAATGGCATAAAATCATCAAATATGGCATTTTTTTCAAATCTTGATCATGGTCTTAAAACACATTATGAGGGAGATTCTTTCCATGACTTCTTGTCTCCTCATTCCCCTCTATAAATATAGAGCCATACAAGCTTGAAAGACACGAAATTCCTCTCTAAAAAGCTCTCAAAAAGCTCTTCAAAAAGCTCTCCAAAAGCTCTTAAAAAAGTTCTCCAGAAATCAAAGAATTGGTGTAAGTCGTATCTCGAGGTTCCGGTCTCTCTCAATTGATATCAAGCCTCAAACCATCCTCTTTAAGTCCTCAGGAGTCTTACAAGGCCCAAGAGCAATCCATGACACGCCTAGCACGCCCCCATTTGATAATACCGGTTTGGTAAAATTTTAAACTTCGAATCTCTAATTTTAATCATATTTTATGGTATGCTAACGTTTGTTTGAGTTTATATAGAACAATTATGGATGGTTGAATCATAGGTTCCAAGCAAGAATAAAAAAACACCATAGTTAGAGCATGAAGCTTTCGAAGATTCGGGCCTAGGGATTTCTGATGATTGCACCCCCTGTTTACTTTTGCTAGTAGGCCCATCTTTATTTTCTTGTTTTATTCATTTCATTTATTTCTTTTAATCCCTTTTTTTATCAATAAACAAATATAAAAATCACATAAAAATAGATTTTTTTTCTTAATTAAATTTTAATTTTGGTAAATTAATTAACGAAACACTTTAACTTTTTTTTTATTAAAATTAATAGAACTTAGGTTTAATTTCATTTTAATTCATTTTAATTCATTTTCCTTTTCATAACAAAAATACCAAAAAAAACATAGAATTAATTTCTTTTATTTAAATTTCATGTTTCTTTAATAATAATTATTTTTTTAAATATAGATCTAGATCAATTATTTTTTAACTTAAACTATTTTTATAAATTAAAACAAAAAAATAACAAAAAGATTTTTTATATCTTAGGATTTTTAGACGTCTTTTCAAATTTGCGCGTTATTATTCTTTCGCACTTCATTTTATTATTGTAACTGTATATTGGGATGTAATAGATGATTAGTAGGACCTTTACCACTTTTATTTATTTTTTCCCTCAGTTTTGGATATGTACATAATCCCCCTCCCCGAAGCCTTGTAATAGCTAGGTTTTATATTTCTGCACTTTTAAATTACTGCAATTATTAACTGCTAGATGTATGACTAATAAGATTGTATGGCAAGAATAATCAAACATTAGCAAACATAACACAAGACTAAAATAACTGAATATAACACACCTTGCACATATGCACCCTTAGGGTATACCTCACTTGGTTGCCTCAGAAAATAATGGTCATGTCCCTCGAACATAGGGATACCCATAGCAAAGGCCCTAGGTTAAAATCATCATAAAGATCATGGTCCCTCGATGTCCCTCGAAGTTGCCTACGGTATATGATCTTGTCCCTTGATGTTGCTAAGGTATCCCTACATGTTGCCTTCAATGACCATTACGTCCCTTTCGAATTGACCCTACTCTTTAATAGTGGGATAGCGTTGTCTAAAGGAAACAAGAATAGAAAGATTCTTTTTTCGAGTAGGTAGATGCTAGTAGGTACTTGCTCAAAATCAAACTTTTTCACACTTACACCTTTTTTTTAACAAAGTTTTCAAAACGACTTCGTAACACTCTTGAGGACTGATACAAGGGTTAAAATGAAGTAAAACAAAAACTTTTCAAAAACACACAAACACGGAAGCAATTTTTAAAATGATGAGAAAGTACCTAAGAGCCCGTAGAAAACTATGGATAGAAAGGATGCTAATACCTTCCCGTACTCAAAATCTCGAAAAAGGAATTTTTCAATGCTTTTTTCCTTTCCAGTTGGATAAAATAAAAGTTGGTGGCGACTCTTGCATACCGCGGCATTTTGCAAACAAAAAACGCAAAACGCAAACCAGTATTAAACAGTCGGTTCTGCCACCATATCACAGTTTCAATCCTTCTAAGTTTGGAAAAGGGATTTTACGTAAAAAGTGCAGGAAAAGTAAATAAAGTAAATAAAGAAAGCGATAAACAATCATATACAGCCTAAGAAAATTCATTCTGGAATCACATTTCACTCTACCTATCAAATACTTAAACTTGCTGGTCAATTGCACGCGACCTAAATCACTTATAAATACCATTACGTATCACTCACACTAAGGCTATCTCTAACGCAAAGTAAGACATCATTCATATTGCTCTCGTCGATGATATCTCAACTGACTCAAATAACCCAGATGCATTTCATAACTGATACCCACATGAATATTAAGCCTAAATCTATGTCTAGAATCTAGTACCTAATAGATATTCATTCAAGAAAGAGATTCGGAAAGCATATGTCTATGATAAACCAAAACTCTGCAATTAATCAAAAATCAAGAATAAACACCGCTATTAATTTGTAAAAGATATTTCATACAATCTCATGATCAACAAATATACATACAATAAGAGTAAAGATATGCATACAACACCCACCATAGGAATGATACACAGGGAAGAAGGAGATGAATAGGAAACTTCTTGCGGTGCCAACACGATCCAAGACCATCCATAGCCAATCGACATGATGAGTCACCCAATGATTTTTCTTAAACATCTAAGATACAAATAATTGGATCAGAGCTCCTCCAAGAGGGAAACAGATGATAAAAACCAAGAAAATATGTTTCTAAACTATTTATACAAACTGATCTCAGCAGATCGCGTTTAGCGGGCTCACCGTGCTAAGCGGTTGCGTTTATTTAACACACTAAACTGTCTAAAACCGCGCTAAGCAGGCTCAAAAATAAAGCTTCTGCCTAAATGTCAAAATGCAAGCAGCGCACTATATAATGCATTGAGCACAATCACGCTTAGCAGCCTTTTGCGCGCTAAGAGGGCTCTCCTGAGCAAAACTTCTCAAAACTTGTCTTTTATTCTGAAAACACGCATCCGGAGCCATACCTTCGGCACCTTATTCCTTAATGCTCCAAAATTCAACAAACGCCAACAAAATGAATGGAAAAACATCAAACAGTACATTATGTACACAAAAACACAAATAAACACAAACTACACGTATTTACACAAAAGTCGGGTTTATTCAACTGATATTAACAACAAAGAGTCAATAAGTGCAACAAAAAGTATATACAAAAATAGCTACAATTTTCACTTATCATATACGCCTTCCTCCTAGATTTAATGTAGACAGAGGCTATTCCCTTGGGCTCTGTCCTAATCTAGTATAATGACGCATCTGTGATAGTGACGACCAAATGGAGATCTTCATCGACTTTGCTCGCCTAATCTGTCTCGACCCGCTCGACTAGTTTGGCCATCTTGCCTATAAAAAAGAGGAAACTAGTCAACTCGACAGATAAATCGAATCCACCCCTCACCATAAACTAAGTAAAAGGGGGTCTCTATGACCAAACCATATTGACAAGCCCTTATTCAGCAAGAAGCGAGCAGATTCATGAAGGTTGCGAGGAAGTCATGAAGACCGTGAGGGGCCCATGAATACCATGAGTAAACCCAAGATTACCATGGGCAATCTCATGAGTTCCGCGAGGAACAGATTAATTCCACAAGCAAACTCATGAATTTCTTAGGGATTTTACCACCCCGAGATGTATGATGCATCCAAGCTGATGAATCTTGGAAGGAGAAGTATTAAGGTCCCGAGAAAAAACCCCTAAATAGTGAAATTCATCAAGAAATCCATGAATTTCGCGGGGAATACCCCTCCCAAGGCGTGAAATTCATCTTGGAAACATGAAAACCACGCCAAAAATTTCCATAAATTATGAACCCATATATGGGAAAAAGTAATCATAGAAAGAATGCTTACTTGATCAAAGTTGGTATGGGATTTGCAGTGGAAGGCGTGATGATGCTTGTGGCTGAGAGGAAACCGATAGCAATGAAGAGAAATATGGGAACAAGAACTTGAAAACACTGCAAATGATCCGTTGAGCACTATTTATAAAACTTGCGTGAAAGACAAAGTATCGCATCGAATAACGTGTCAACAGTCACTTCTCCTCCACACATGCATTCAACTCATGATGACCCTTACTCCATAGGCCATCATTCCACCCTAAAGGCTACGCCACGTGGTCTGTGAAGTAAAAGCTCCATAATCTTTTCATCTCCCCGTAAGTCGAGGAGTATAGGAACCTCCCCGCGAACACGTTTCAACTTTCATCCAAATTAGCTACCATATAAGGTCATCCACATTTCTCGAAAAAATAAAGCACCCCGACGGGCTACGCCTGTCGGACGAACGAGTTGATCTTAAGGCATAGCTCATCCCCTTAGGAGAAACGACTTAGGGGGCTCCTATTCAGAACTGGGCCCGCACTCAGACCAGACATCGTACAAGGCCCAATCCAACTATGCTGTAGGGAAGGCCCAACAAGAATGAGCTTTCCCTTAACTTATGTCAGGCAGGAATTCCTCCCCTCACATCGAGGACCTATCCTCGAAAGTATCCTCCAAAGACACCTCTCTGCATGACTACCAAGGAGGATCAGCGTTGCTCAGGAGGTCATTATGATGCACCCTCCTTGTAGGGCATGCACACAATGTATTCAAATATCACATAGTCCTCTTGACCTCGAAAATATCGCCTCCACACCTCCCTTATAGGTCAGAGCAGTTCACCAAGGATGGAGATAATATGTTGGTCTCCACTACACATGTAGGTCCTGACAGTCTCCATTTTGGGCTTGCTCTATCAGCCCAACGGGGACCTTGGCCCAGTGCTAGGGGCTATAAATACCCTCTCAATTGAGAGGTTCAAGTATTCATTCACTCCCTCACTTTCGTACTTGCACTCTGACTGTATCTATTCTTACTTTGGCATCGGAGTACCTTGCAGGTACAACCCCCCTCTACTCCATTTTCAACTGCCGTTCAACTCAAGCTCGTGGGCCATTGACGATCCCTCCTGATCAGGTACGATCAAAAAGGATGAAATATCTAAAATAACACTTTATAAATAATTATTTAATTTAATTTTTTATTTGAAACTTTTATTAAAAATGCTAAGTAAATTTATTTAATAAAAATTAGATAAAACTATGATTTTTTTTTAAATCTAAAACAAAGACTATAAGTATGTTCGGTTTTTTTTAATTACAACATTTGTTTCTAAAAACTTCCAGAATTACAACATTCATCTTTCCTTCCTTCTTCTTTAGGAATGTTGGGGAAAATATTTTTGTGTTTTGATTAGCGGGGGCACATGCAATTTTTCTGCTCTTCATTCCGCTTTCTATCCTTTCACCAGTGACTACCAAATGTGAGAAATTTGAGGATATACTTCCAATCAATTTTTCATAGAAAGGGGATGGCAAGGTATCCATGAACATTCCTACAAATTCTCTCTCAGATAAGGACGACTCTACTTGAGCTTCTAGGTCTCTCCAATGCCATGTGTATTCTTTGAAGGCTTCATTAACTTTCTTTATAATGCTCTACAACTACATTCAGTCAGGAACCATGTCCATATTGTACTTGTATTTCTTTAGAAGTGCCTTAGCTAAATCTTTCAGTGAACGAATCCAACTCCCCTTAAGGTGTATATACCAATTAAGAGATGCCCAACTTAAACTTTCTTGAAAATAGTGAATCAAGAGTTTGTCGTCGAGGGCGTACAAATCTATTTTCCTATAAAACATCACCAAATGATTCTTTGGACAACTGAGACCTTTGTATTTTTCAAACTCCGACACCTTAAATTTCGACGACATGACCACATCAGGAACAAAACACAAATCGAAAGCGTTAGACCAAACACATTGTGCCCTTTGATTTCACTCAACCATTCCTCTAAGAAGTGTAGCTTTCCTTTTGACTCAATATCCTCATTTAACGTAGGTTGTTGCTAATTTTGAGGAGCTTCGGGGTGTACCTCCGGGTATGCCTCTTGAGGATTCGACACAGGATGCACGAATTGTAGATATTCTATAACATTTTGAGGTAAAGGGTACCCAGGAGGGACATTATAGTTTTCTTGAGCAGGATGAACCTCATTGGTGATAGGCACCTGAATTTTCATAGGGCTAGGGAAGTGAGGACGAGACTAGACATTATCGACGAAGTTAGCAGCTTGTGGTGGGGTATAACTAGGAGGAAGACCATACACTGGGAATTTCATGGTCGTCTAATGGACTTGTTGTTGACCAGGGGAGAAACCAGGTGGATTTAATAAAGTAGTTATTTATCCAGCCATAACAAGTGGATGGTTGTATTCTCTCCTTGCTAGAGCTTACAAGGCTTCCAAAACTTGATCCATCTTGCTTTCCAACCGGTTCACATCTTCCCTTAACACTTCATGACTTTGTTCAAGATCGTTCATGATTATTGTGGAGTTGTTTCAAGTTCTGTAAGAGTGTCGGGGAATTAGTTTACTTAATTAATTATTTTTTTTGTGATAAAAAAATGAAATGAGTTTGTGGACAAAATGTGGATGCATTGTGATGATGAAAATATGGATGTATGATGATGATAAACGAGTTTTTATTTTTTATATTTATCTTTATGGATTCGAGAGACTTGGAATTATTGTAGGAATCTAAAAAAATTGAAAGTGTCAAAGAGTAAAGTCAAGATTGACACGGAAAGGAATAAACTTTTCATTAATAATAATAAAAAGAGAGTACAAAGTAACAAGCTAACATCTCAAATTTGTAATTTTAAGGAACACCCAATTTCCCCTAAACTCCTCTAACACATTTTTTCAAAATTCAAAAGAATATGTAAACTTCTTCTAGAGTGTTCAGTTGGTGCATTGTTGTATCGACTCTCTTCAAGTTTTATGGGACATCTCAACTTGCCTTGCTAATTTTGAGAAGGATATTTTCAGTGTATGCCTTAGCCTTTGAGCTCTTGGAAGATTCTTAGACTTTCCACATGGTGGACTAACCTTGTGTAACAATTCTCCCAACACATACTCTATTTCTTCAATTATTCATATGCTTTCTCTTGATAATCACTAAATTCTTTTAGTTGTCTGAAATCTTCAAGTGCTTTTCTTAGATCTTCTTGATGCTTCATGAGTCATTCCTCAACTTCTTCTTTTTGATGCCTTTCATTCCACACCTAACCCTCATACCCATCCATTATCTCATTGACCTTTTGGTTCAAATATTTGAGCTCTTTCTTCAAACTCTTTTCAACACCCCTAGATTTTTCCCATAACTCCTTTTGTGGACTATAACTAAGGCTTTATCCCATTCTTGGTTGTGCATTTTAAGTTGTACGTTAGCTTCTTCTATAAAACTTTGCACATTGCGCCTTCCATCCTCTTCCATTGTTAGCCTTTTCTTTCCCCCCTTCAATTATTTTCTCCTTTTAAGTATTTTTCCATCTCAAATATCTATTATATTGAGAGGTTTGGTCTATCTTTGCTTGCAACTCTTATTTTTCTTTCTCAAGTTTTTGGATGGTTGCTTTGAGCTCTTTAATTTCTTCCACTAAGATGGTAATTGGCTCAGGTGAGTTTGGTTGAGTTGGAGGTTCAAGGAGGAACGAAAACTTAATTTCACGAACTCTATCCTTGACCAATAATTGGTAAGGCTCTTTAGAAATGCAATTCTTACGTCCCATCTCACTTCCCTTTCTATGAACCCTACACATTCTTTGCTTATGCTTTGCAACATAACTTAGTCATTTGCAGACATATCATGTAAAAGAAAGCTCTCTAGCAATTTGGTTTTAGGATTCTCCAACTTAGGGTAACCAAGTAGTTTCAAAGACAAAGTCAGATTATAGTTAATGCAACCTTTGGAACCTATAAGGGGTACATTCGAAAAGTCTCCACATCATAAAAATCATTTGATCCACGTTAAGTTTTCATGTATACCAATAGATTAATTTTCGGTACGAGATACTATGCCTTTAGACCAATCATGATTGTTTTTGTCTTCAATAAAAGATTAACTCTTGAACATATGAGATATGAACCAAATGTACAACAGAGGAATATAACACAAGATTGGCCCACCATTCTTTTCATGCCACAAGTGGAGCGAGTGATACACATCTACAAAAAGTGTTGGAACATGATTCTCTTTATCAACCTTAACAGCCAAGAACACACTTATAGTAGAAAGGGTGCTAATACCTTCCCTTTCTATAATCTACCCCCCGTACTCAAAATCTCGAAAAAGGAATTTTTCTATGCTTTTTTCCTTTCCAGTTGGATAAAATAAAAGTCGGTGGCGGCTCTTGCTTACCGCGACATTTTGGGAACAAAAAACGCAAAACGCAAACCAATATTAAACAGTCGATTTTGCCACCGTATCACAGTTTCAATCCTTCTAAGTTTGGAAAAGGGATTTTACGGAAAAAGTGCAGGAAAAGTAAATAAAGTAAATAAAGAAAGCGATAAACAATCATATACAGCCTAAGAAAATTCATTCTGGAATCACATTTCACTCTACCTGTCAAATACTTAGACTTGCTGGTCAATTGCACGCGACCTAAATCACTTGTAAATACCATTACGTATCACTCACACTAAGGCTATCTCTAACGCAAAGTAAGACATCACTCATATTGCTCTCGTCGATGATATCTCAACTGACTCAAATAACCCAGATGCATTTCATAACTGATACCCACATGAATATTAAGCCTAATTCTATGTCTATAATCTAGGACCTAATAGATATTCATTCAAGAAAGAGATTCGGAAAGCATATGTCTATGATAAACCAAAACTCTGCAATTAAGCAAAAATCAAGAATAAACACCGCTATTAATTTGTAAAAGATATTTCATACAATCTCATGATAAACAAATATACATACAATAAGAGTAAAGATATGCATACAACACCCACCATAGGAATGATACACAGGGAAGAAGGAGATGAATAGGAAACTTCTTGCGGTGCCAACACGATCCAAGACCATCCATAGCCAATCGACATGATGAGTCACCCAATGATTTTTCTTAAACATCTAAGATACAAATAATTGGATCAGAGCTCCTCCAAGAGGGAAACAGATGATAAAAACCTAGAAAATATGTTTCTAAACTATTTATACAAACTGATCTCAGCAGATCGCGTTTAGCGGGCTCACCGTGCTAAGCGGGTTGCGTTTATTTAACACACTAAACCGTCTAAAAGCGCGCTAAGCAGGCTCAAAAATAAAGCTTCTGCCTAAATGTAAAAATGCAAGCAGCGCGCTACATAATGCATTGAGCGAAATCACGCTTAGCAGCCTTTTGCGCGCTAAGAGGGCTCTCCTGAGCAAAACTTCTCAAAACTTGTCTTTTATTCTGAAAACACGCATCCGAAGCCATACCTTCAGCACCTTATTCCTTAATGCTCCAAAATTCAACAAACACCTACAAAATGAATGGAAAAACATCAAACAGTACACAAAAACACAAATAAACACAAACTACACGTATTTACACAAAAGTCGGGTTTATTCAACTGATATTAACAACAAAGAGTCAATAAGTACAACAAAAAGTATATACAAAAATAGCTACAATTTGCACTTATCATATACGCCTTCCTCCTAGAATTAATGTAGACCGAGGCTATTCCCTTGGGCTCTATCCTAATCCAGTATAATGACGCATCTGTGATAGTGTCGACCAAATGGAGATCTTCATCGACTTTGCTCGCCTAATCTGTCTCGACCCGCTCGACTAGTTTGGCCATCTTGCCTATAAAAAAGAGGAAACTAGTCAACTCGACAGATAAATCGAATGCACCCCTCACCATAAACTAAGTAAAAGGGGGTGTCTACGACCAAACCATATTGACAAGCCCTTATTCAGCAAGAAGCGAGAAGATTCATGAAGATTGCGAGGAAGTCATGAAGACCGTGAGGGGCCCATGAATACCGTGAGTAAACCCATGATTACCATGGGCAATCTCATGAGTTCTGCGAGGAACAGATTAATTCCACAAGCAAACTCATGAATTTCTTAGGGATTTTAACACCCCGAGATGTATGATGCATCCAAGCTGATGAATCTTGGAAGGAGAAGTATTAAGGTCCCGAGAAAAAACCCCTAAATAGTGAAATTCATCAAGAAATCCATGAATTTTGTGGGGAATACCCCTCCCAAGGCGTGAAATTCATCTTGGAAACATGAAAATCACGCCAAAAATTTCCATAAAGTATGAACCCATATATGGGAAAAAGTAATCATAGAAAGAATGCTTACTTGATCAAAGTTGGTATGGGATTTGCAGTGGAAGGCGTGATGATGCTTGCGGCTGAGAGGAAACCGATAACAATGAAGAGAAATATGGGAACAAGAACTTGAAAACATTGCAAATGATCCCTTGAGCACTATTTATAAAACTTGCGTGAAAGACAAAGTATCACATCGAATAACGTGTCAACAAGTCACTTCTCCTCCACCCATGCATTCAACTCATGATGACCCTTACTCCATAGGCCATCATTCCACCCTAAAGGCTATGCCACATGGTCTGTGAAGTAAAAGCTCCATAATCTTTTCATCTCCCTGTGAGTCGAGGAGTATAGGAACCTTCCCACGAACACGTTTCAACTTCCATCCAAATTAGCTACCATATAAGGTCATCCACATTTCTCGAAAAAATAAAGCACCCCGACGGGCTACGCCTGTCGGATGAACGAGTTGGTCTTAAGGCATAGCTCATCCCCTTAGGATCAACGACTTAGGGGGCTCCTATTCAGGACTGGGCCCGCACTCAGACAAGACATCGTACAAGGCCCAATCCAACTATGCTGCAGGGAATGCCCAGCAAGAATGAGCTTTCCCTTAACTTATGTCAGGCAGGAATTCCTCCCCTCACATCGAGGACCTATCCTTTAAAGTATCCTCCAAAGACACCTCTCTGCATGACTACCAAGGAGGATCAGCGTTGCTCAGGAGGTCATTATTATGCACCCTCCTTATAGGGCATGCACACAATGTATTCGAATATCACATAGTCCTCTTGACCTCGAAAATATCGCCTCCACACCTCCCTTATAGTTCAGAGCAGTTCACCAAGGATGGAGATAATATGCTGGTCTCCACTACACATGTAGGTCCTGACAGTCTCCATTTTGGGCTTGCTCCATCAGCCCAACATGGGGACCTTGGCCCAGTGCTAGGGGCTATAAATACCCTCTCAATTGAGAGGTTCGAGTATTCATTCACTCCCTCACTTTCGTACTTGCACTCTGACTGTGTCTATTCTTACTTTGGCATCGGAGTACCTTGCAGGTACAACCCCCCTCTACTCCATTTTCAATTGTCGTTCAACTCAAGCTCGTGGGCCATTGACGATCCCTACTGATCAGGTACGATCAAAAAGGATGAAATATCTAAAATAACACTTTATAAATAATTATTTAAATTAATTTTTTATTTGAAAGATTTATTAAAAATGCTAAGTAAATTTATTTAATAAAAATTAGATAAAACTATGAATTTTTTTTTTAAATCTAAAACAAAGACTATAAGTATGTTCAATTTTTTTTAATTACAACATTTGTTTCTAAAAACTTCCAGAATTACAACATTCGTCTTTCCTTCCTTCTTCTTTAGGAATGTTGGGGAAAATATTTTTGTGTTTTGATTAGCGGGGGCACATGCAATTTTTCTGCTCTTCATTCCGCTTTCTATCCTTTCACCAGTGACTACCAAATGTGAGAAATTTGAGGATATACTTCCAATCAATTTTTCATAGAAAGGGGATGGCAAGGTATCCATGAACATTCCTACAAATTCTCTCTCAGATAAGGACGACTCTACTTGAGCTTCTAGGTCTCTCCAATGCCATGTGTATTCTTTGAAGGCTTCATTAACTTTCTTTATAATGCTCTACAACTACATTCAGTCAGGAACCATGTCCATATTGTACCTCTATTTCTTTAGAAGTGCCTTAGCTAAATCTTTCAGTGAACGAATCCAACTCCCCTTAAGGTGTATATACCAATTAAGAGATGCCCAACTTAAACTTTCTTGAAAATAGTGAATCAAGAGTTTGTCGTCGGGGGCGTACAAATCTATTTTCCTATAAAACATCACCAAATGATTCTTTGGACAACTGAGACCTTTGTATTTTTCAAACTCCGACACCTTAAATTTCGACGACATGACCACATCAGGAACAAAACACAAATCGAAAGCGTTAGACCAAACACATTGTGCCCTTTGATTTCATTCAACCATTCCTCTAAGAAGTGTAGCTTTCCTTTTGACTCAATATCCTCATTTAACGTAGGTTTTTGCTAATTTTGAGGAGCTTCGGGGTGTACCTCCGGGTATGCCTCTTGAGGATTCGACACAGGATGCACGAATTGTAGATATTCTACAACATTTTGAGGTAAAGGGTACCCAGGAGGGACATTATAGTTTTCTTGAGCAGGATGAACCTCATTGGTGATAGGCACCTGAATTTTCATAGGGCTAGGGAAGTGAGGACGAGACTAGCCATTATCGACGAAGTTAGCAGCTTGTGGTGGGGTATAACTAGGAGGAAGACCATACAATGGGAATTTCATGGTCGTCTAATGGACTTGTTGTTGACCAGGGGAGAAACCAGGTGGATTTAACAAAGTAGTTATTTATCCAACCACAACAAGTGGATGGTTGTATTCTCTCTTTTCTAGAGGTTACAAGGCTTCCAAAACTTGATCCATCTTGCTTTCCAACTGGTTCACATCTTCCCTTAACACTTCATGACTTTGTTCAATATCGTTCATGATTATTGTGGTGTTGTTTCAAGTTCTGTAAGAGTGTCGGGGAATTAGTTTACTTAATTAATTTTTTTTTTGTGATAAAAAAATGATATGAGTTTGTGGACAAAATGTGGATGCATTGTGATGATGAAAATATGGATGTATGATGATGATAAACGAGTTTTTATTTTTTATATTTATCTTTATGGATTCGAGAGACTTAAAATTATTGTAGGAATCTAAAAAAATTGAAAGTGTCAAAGAGTAAAGTCAAGATTGACACAGAAAGGAATAAACTTTTCATTAATAATAATAAAAAGAGAGTACAAAGTAACAAGCTAACATCTCAAATTTGTAATTTTAAGGAACACCCAATTTCCCCTAAACTCCTCTAACACATTTTTTTCAAAATTCAAAAGAATATGTAAACTTCTTCTAGAGTGTTCAGTTGGTGCATTGTTGTATCGACTCTCTTCAAGTTTTATGGGACGTCTCAGCTTGCCTTGCTAATTTTGAGAAGGATATTTTCAGTGTATGCCTTAGTCTTTGAGCTCTTGGAATATTCTTAGACTTTCCACATGGTGGACTAACCTTGTGTAACAATTCTCCCAACACATACTCTCTTTCTTCAATTATTCATATGCTTTCTCTTGATAATCACTAAATTCTTTTAGTTGTCTGAAATCTTCAAGTTCTTTTCTCAGATCTTCTTGATGCTTCATGAGTCATTCCTCAACTTCTTCTTTTTGATGCCTTTCATTCCATACCTAACCCTCATACCCATCCACTATCTCATTGACCTTTTGTTTCAAATATTTGAGCTCTTTCTTCAAACTCTTTTCAACACCCCTAGATTTTTCCCATAACTCCTTATATGGACTATAACTAAGGCTTCATCCCATTCTTGGTTGTGCATTTTAAGTTGTAAGTTAGCTTCTTCTATGAAACTTTGCACTTTGCGCCTTCCATCCTCTTCCATTTTTAGCCTTTTCTTCCCCCCCTTCAATTATTTTCTCCTTTTAAGTATTTTTCCATCTCAAATATATATTATATTGAGTGGTTTGGTCTATCTTTGCTTGCAACTCTTATTTTTCTTTCTCAAGTTTTTGGATGGTTGCTTTGAGCTCTTTAATCTCTTCCACTAAGATGGTAATTGGCTCAGGTGAGTTTGGTTAAGTTGGAGGTTCAAGGAGGAACGAAAACTTAATTTCATGAACTCTATCCTTGACCAATAATTGGTAAGGCTCTTTAGAAATGCAATTCTTACGTCCCATCTCACTTCCCTTTCTATGAACCCTATCACATTCTTTGCTTATGCTTTGCAACATAACTTAGTCATTTGCAGACATATCATGTAAAAGAAAGCTCTCTAGCAATTTGGTTTTAGGATTCTCCAACTTAGGGTAACCAAGTAGTTTCAAAGACAAAGTCATATTATAGTTAATGCAACCTTTGGAACCTATAAGGGGTACATTCGAAAAGTCTCCACATCATAAAAATCATCTGATCCACGTTAAGTTTTCATGTATACCAATATATTTAATTTTTGGTACGAGATACTATGCCTTTAGACCAATCATGATTGTTTTTGTCTTCAATCAAAGATTAACTCTCATACATATGAGATATGAACCAAATGTACAACAGAGGAATACAACACAATATTGGCCCACCCTTCTTTTCATGCCACAAGTGGAGCGAGTGATACACATCTACAAAAAATGTTGGAACATGATTCTCTTTATCAACCTTAACAGCCAAGAACACACTTATAGTAGAAAAACCTATGAAGTCCTCAAAGTTGGGAAAAAGAACGATTCCATAGATAAGGAGAGTTAAAATATCATTAAAAACTTCCATTCTTGGGCTTTCGCATAGTCTTGGGCTTTTTTCTATAAATATTCTCTCAAAATCCCTTGAACATTCCCCCTCTTCTTCATATTACATGCCAACTCTTTTACCTTAATCTTTAAAGTTAGGTAAATACCTTCGAGGTTTGTCTTATCCTTCTATAGGGATACTTCTTTTCTAGAGGACAACCCAAAGTCCGCTTAAATTCTTTCAAAGTTGGGGCCAATTGGAAATCTTGAAATGTGAAGCATCTCAAAATAGGATCATAGAATTCGTCCAATGCAATGGTTACATATATATGGTTGCACTTTCACGAACAAAATATCAAGAATATCCCCATATTTGAAAACAAAAGCACCATAGTGTGTTGTCGTCAATCTCGCACTAAGAAACTTTAAACTCCCCAATTTAGGTTGTTTAGCCTTCAAGTGAAAAGTCTTTCTTATTTATGATTTCATTTCAACTTTCTCTAGATACTCATAGTAAAAATTTAGTCTTTATGATTCCCTGAAAACAAATTCCACATGCTAAGTGTTTTTTATGCTAATGAATGCAATGCAAAGTAATGTATGTATTTGGAAGTTATAAAGTTATGTTTAACCAGGTTTTAAACAAACTACACGAGAATTTCTTATAATAGGGAGGTTCTAGATTCATTCAAATTAGTGAAGATCATAAGGGATGGCTCTAGAGTTTCAACAAGATTCCTAGAGTCACATATCTTATTTTAGAATATTACCATAATAATGGGCTTGCCATTATACGACAACACTCTAAAAAGGGTCAACTCTAGATGAGATCTTCATGTTAACCAAGAGAGATGTACATCCTGTAGGTCGAAACTACGCAACCTTTAAAATTAAAAATGGATCTCCAATTATAAAAAGGTTACCAGAGCCACTGATCTTATTTTATAATATTTCCATAATAACGAGCTAGACATTATAAGACAACACTCTCAAAAGGATCTACTTTAGGTGATGTCTTCATGCTAACCAAGTGACATGTAGATCTTGAAGGATAATTCTACGCATCGTCTATACTTAATAACAGATTTACGGATGGTGAGGGATGAAATTAAAGGATGAAAGGATGTATATCCAGTCAATCCCAATCCCATTTTGGTTTATAAGAAAAATATCAGAATTGAAACTGGAGGATATTGAATACATAATCTTTTGTCACCTTTAACGAAGAACACCCATAATCAAAATAAAGACCTATGTCCTAAAAGATGGTCTCCAACATCTAATTGTTGATAAAGACTAAGGTCTCCTCTAGGATTTAATGATATACCCAATATAATTGGCCAACATCCATGGGAAGCTTTACGTCTCATTGGCTCCTCCATGCCAATTTTGCACCATTGTTAACAGATAAAATTTTATGGCCATGTTTAAGAGCATGTGACTCTGTTATCAGTATGGTCGCAACAAAAAGAGCACATATGAGATTTAATACTGGTCTTGGCCTTTCTCTCATTCCTGAACTCAACTACATATTCTGAATTCGGAAGGTCCAAGGTTGGAAAAGGGAATCTTTAGGAAGCGTCCCTGATGTCAATCTCAGTGTGGACGTTTTCTCTCATCTAAAAAATATTGACCTCTACAATTTTTTCTTAACACCTATGAGATCCATCGCCTTATTAAATTCTACTTTTGGACCCCTAACTCCAACTAGCCTTCTAACCCCTATAAATTTTGCCAACGAGTTCCTAACTTTGCTAGACAACACTTACAAATTCATAGGGTCTATCACTTTCACCCTAGCATGAAAGAAATCATCACTAAGTTCATCACCATTAACCAAGTTTACAAATGGGATTACATGGATGTATTATGTTGGCAAAATCTAGAGAGAAAACACAAATAGTTGAAATAATATGGAAAAAAGAGTGGTACCTTGAAGGTTTGTGAGTTTCAAAGGATGCAGAAACAAAATCGCTAGAGACCCAGGATATATCACACAATTGAGAACGAACATCGAAGAGTGCATAAAGATTGAAATAATACATAAATTATAAGGAAATTAAGAGAAGTTATAGTAGTCTAAAGCAAGGAAAGTTAAAAGAGTAATTGACTGCACTCTATCAAATTATGGACAACCAAAAGCAATAAGATATATGGTCGAGAATAAATGGAATACGAGATGGAATCACCAACGATCATGATACAACCTTGATTTTAGAACGATACTAGAGTACACTCGAGCATCCTAAGGGCATCTCCTCTCCATCCTATGCACTTAGATCCACGTGGAGGTCCTCTCAGAAGCAACATTTCAGTGACAAGACATGAATTTAATGTGTGTGTTCCTAAGGCCTCTAACCCCATTCAATTTCTCAATGGATTCTCTGTTATCTTTGAGAGTTGTTTTAATAAATCCCACACTCCTAAAACAAAGCTCACCCCAAGGTCGGTATTAATGCTTTTTCATTAAAAATCTTGGCTTCATATTTGATAGTAAGGACTTTGGAACAATTGTTTTGGACTAGCCAAACAAACCAATAATACCGGTCTAACTCAGAAGCCTAATCTAATTCCACAACCACTCAAACTGAAGAACATGTTAACTCTCGCTAGCAAACGAGCAACAAGCTGCATCTCTCTACTTTTTTAAATGGAAAAACCAATTTTTTTATAAACTAAATTTATAGACTTAAGAAATAGTACAATATTATTATTTATAAGTTTTTCAACTCTCTAAATATTTTTTTACACTTATTTTCTTAATATATATATATATATATATATATATATATATATATATATATATATATATATATATATATATATATATATATATATATATATATATATATATATATATATATATATATATATATATATATATATATATATATATATATATATATATATATATATATATATATATATATATATATATATATATATATATATATATATATATATATATATATCCATCAATGCCCATTAAAGGACTTGCAAAACATTTTAAAGTTATTATTATTATTAGTGCAAATTCAATTGGTCTTTAAATAGTTAATGTACTTGAATAGCCTTTCAATAGAATAAATAACTTATTACCAAATACTATTTGGTATCTGTTTCATAATTAATCTACGTGAATAGCCTTTCAATACTTATTATTATTTTTTGTTGAAAATCTATTAAAAGAATAATATTAAATAGATGGTTTTTTAAGATTCATTAAAGTTCTTTTGCGCCTCACAACCTTTGGGGTGGAGTTTTATGAAGTCCGAGTTTTTTTTCTTTCAAAATAGAACATAATATATAGAGTTATTTATTAATAAAAAAGTAATATAATACTAACAAAATTATTTCTCACTTTGAGGATGAAAAAATATCTAAAGTACATAAAAGAATTAGGAAGAGAAGAAACGCAAACATTAAAAATATCTAAACTATATAATGTCCGTAATTGCCCCATTAATTATTGAGTTTAAATGTTGTAATGGTTTGATGACTTTTAGATATTGTAACGGTTAATGCGTTTATTTGGATGTGGTTTTTCAGAATTTGAGATGTGAAGTCTATTTCGGTTTTTCGATCTTTTTTATTTGGGTGAATAAAATTTTGAGATGTACATAAACTCTCAAAATACAATATCTATAATGGTGAAGTGCTTTGAGTTTATCTCAAATCTAATAGACTTGAGGTAATCTCATTTTAATTGAGTAAATTCTTTGCGGACTCTCGTGATCTTGATGATGGATCAATTTATGAGGAAAAACAATATTTTATAACAATATTTTCACTTTACCCAACGAAAAACCGATGTATACTTTCTGAAAGTGTCATACTTTATCTCTAAAAAAAACATATATTTCTTCTATTGTAATATATAACCTAGGGGTAAACTATTTCAAGATACATGCTTCGAGTTCCAACGAATGCATAATATTTTTTTTATTTCTTTAAAAGTGATGTCTTTTTCTTTATTTTATTTTATTTAATTATAAAATAATGTGTTTCTTCGATTACTCTAATAATTGAGGGGTATGATAAACATATTTAACCATAAAAATATCCGTTCACTAAATTTTGCTATAAACTTAACTCATATACAACCGCTCCATACTCGAAAGCTATGGACTTATCTGATCAAGAAGAAAAGTGAAGTGATCGAAGTATTTGCCAAGTTTAAGTCTATGATCGAAAGATAAAGTGGTCGAAAACTCAAAGTTTTGAGAACTGATGGTGGTGGAGAATATGTGTCGAAAGACTTCGACATGCTATGTGAAAAGGAAGGGATTGTGCATGAGGTGGTGTCAAGAAAGATTCAGTGGGAATCCTATTCGAAGAACCAGAAACTCAAGTCGAAAGAGAAGTTCGACAAGAGGAACCAATAGATATACCAAGTACAAGCAGACCTTAAAGAACAAGATACATTCCTGTAAGATTGCAAGATTGTGTGATTACATCAGATGATGTGATAGATAATGAAGGTGAGTTGGTACATTATGCTTTCTATGCAGATGTCGAACCAGTTAATGCATCTGAAGCATTGAAGGATTAGAAGTGGGTGAAAGCAATGAACGAAGAAGTGAAGTCTATCAAAGACAACAACACTTGGTCACTTGTCGAATTGCCTCAAGGCAAGAAGGCAATTGATGTCAAGTGGGTATACAAAGTGAAAACGAATTTGAAAGGAGAAGTAACTCGACACAAAGCAAGACTTGTGGCGAAAGAATTTCTACAGAAAGAAGGAATGGACTTCGATGAAGTTTTTTCACATGTTGCTAGGATCGAAATAATCAGGTTGGTTGTTGGTCTAGCAGAAATAAACAGTTGGCACATATGTCAGATGGACGTGAAGTGTGCATTCCTAAATAGACTCTTAGACAAAGAAGTCTATATTAAACAATCAGTTGGATTTGTGAAACATGACGAAGAAAGAAAGGTGTATAGGCTGCATAAAGTCCTGTATGGATTGAAACAAACTCTAAGGGCTTGGAATAAAAAAATTGATAGTTTCCTAAGGGAGAAGGAATTTGTAAAGTGCACAACTGAACATGGAGTATATGTAAGAAAAAAACAATAGTGAATTGCTTATACTATGTCTCTATGTAGATGATTTGTTGATAATAGGTAGCTGCAAAAGTGAGATCGAAGACTTCAAAGGTGATCTCAGTAAGGAATTCAAAATGTCTGATTTGGGTGAGATTTCATATTTCCCTGGCATAGAATTCTAGAAGAGCAGTAGGGGTTTGATGATGCATCAAATAAGATATGCAGGCGAATTCTCAAGAGGTTTGAGATAGAAGAATGCAACTCAACTTCGACACCTGCAGAACCAAGACTGCAACTGTCGAAAGATGCAAATGAAGATGATGTCAACCCAACCCAATACAGAAGACTTATTGGATCATTGAGATATCTTTGTCATACAGGGCCTGACTTAGTATATAGTGTAGGTATGGTAAGTAGATTCATGCAGAAGCCAAAGGTATCACACCTAGAAACAGTGAAGAGGATACTAAGGTATCTCAAAGGAACTTTCGATTATGGCATTTTGTTTTCTGCAGCTGATAAAGGAAAAGAATGCAAGTTAGTGGAATACACTGATTCGAGTTGGTATAGTGATGCTGAAGATCAAAAATCAACAGAAAGATATGTGTTTATGCTAGGTGGTGCACCAGTTGCTTGGAATTCAAGAAAGGAATCAGTAGTGGCATTATCATTATGCGAAGCAGAATACATAGCTTCTTTTCTTTGTGAATGTCAAGCAACTTGAATGGTGAACTTGGTCGAAGAGATAACAGGGAAAGATCATGGAGCAATTACCATGAAAATAGACAGCATGTCATCTATCAATCTGGCGAAGAATCCAATAGCACATGGTCGAAGTAAGCACATCGAAATGAGGTTCCATTATCTTCGAGAGCAGGTAGCAGATGGGAAGATGAATTTGGAACACTGCAGAACTGAGAATCAGATTGCAGATATCAGGACGAAGGGAGTGCAAGTCGAAGTATTCAGAAGACTAAGAGCCATGGTAAATATAGATAGTTTAGACACAATGAGATATGGTGGTGTGTTAAATTGTAATTCAGTATGTCGAAACTATGTGTCAAAGGGTTAGCTTGTGGATCGAAACAAGTTAGATTTGTTTTAGATTTAAATAGATTTGATTTAAGTCTAGAATAGATTAGATTTGATTTAACAATAAAATATATATTTTGGGCTTTGGACTTAGGGTGAAAACTCAGTTATAAATAGAGGGAGTAACCCCTAGTTTTGTAAGCAAGTCAAGCAAGTCATTCACAGTATTTTACAGTTGCAAAGTGAATAAGAAAATTTTCACAGTTTGTGAGCAAAGAGAAACTCTGCAGAAATTATTTATCTTGTCTTCTTTCTTTGTTTGTCTCATAATTAAATTATTATTATGGTAGAAATTCATCATAGATTTTAGTGAATTTCCAACATAGAAAAGATAATGCTAAACATTTAAATTACTTTTAAAAAGATCATAAAACTTTTTGCATGAAAAAAAAGAAATATATTAAATAATTTATCACTTATTTCAATAATACTAGAATGGTCGGCAACTACTATTTCAACTGTGTCACATTATTTTGTTTGTATTAAAAGAAAAATACACCTCTAAAACTTTTTTTTTTTGTGTAGTTCTTATCCAGTCACAGAAATTAAAACCTGAATTGTAACTGAAAATGTGAGAGTGAAATAACAAGAATAACAATATTCACTATGTGCAAATACATCCACCAAACAGGCATTCTGGTGTTCCTCTAACTAACATGCATTGAGTAGTAAAACAATCGAGGAAGCTGGTACATTTGACACCTATGATGCCAAACAAAAATAAAAAAATGTTATTGAAAATGGTTAACAAACGAATAAGATATAACTCAAGAAGAAAACACTTGAAAATGGTGAGAAGAAAAAAAGCTTACCATTAGCATCAGTTGGAACAAAAAATAGAGAAAGTAAAATCACCATAGCATAAATAAACATGAACACTTTAGTCATTTTTTTCTCATTAGAATGTAACGACCAAAAAGCCTTTATTTTTTTCCATGATAACTATTACGAATTCAAATGGTCTTTCACTGTGTTGTAAGAGAATAGCCTTTCCATCGAATGAAGTCAATCGAGTGAATTTTATTAGATTTATTAATCTTTTCAATTTTTTTTAACTGTTGAACAGTTAAATGACCAAAGAAATAATTATTGAAAAATAATATTTTACAAACGTCTCTTCGAGATTCACTAAAAAAAACCTTTGTCCCATGCAACTCACAAAAAGAATTAATACAATTATATTATTTTTGAGATTCAATTTTTAAAAATTTTTAGTAAATTTGTGACCGATTAATTTAATAAGAATACTCATCTCTGAATACACGTTCATACTTCTAAAAACTAAGAAAATATTTTTATTGGTGTAAGGAGATACATCATATAACGTACTTAAAATCACATCAGTCTTCATAATTCAATAACAATTATTATAAATAACGTATCTAACATCTGCTGTAAAATGCGTTTTACCTCGGTAATAGAAACAAGGAAAATAAGATCTTCATAAAAATTAAATTTATCACATCGGTGTTTAAAACACTGAGGTATAATTTTATTAGCGCATTGATTCAAACCCCAACTTCTGCACTTTTATTATTTACAAAAATTAATGTATTTTTTTTATCTCGATTTATTAAGAAACCGAGAGGTTATTAGGTTTTTTTATGAATAAAACTCGTTACATTATTTACATAGAACATTAATAAAATAATTTGTTTACAAACTACAATGTTTACCCGGAATATTATATTTTTTACACAAAAAAAATTAATTGTACATGAAGATCATATGTTGGATCTTCAATTCCTTGATATTCCGGGGAAGATCAAATGCATGAGAAACTCTTTTCTCCCAACAAAAAAGGTATTCTCTATGGCTTTTGTTTGCATTTGTTTCTGATATGAACAAATAAAAAAGGTTAGACAAAAAAAAGATTAGATAAATAAATAATTTTCTGCTCAAATAAATACTTAAGAACACAAATCTTAAACCCAAATAATTTCCTGCTCAAATAAATACTTAAGAACACAAATCTTAAACCCAAATAATTTCCTGCTCTTGCAATCCATAATAGAAAATTATTCATGGCAAATACTCTTGTAAACCTTAAACTCTTCATGATGTTGGATATTCTGGGGAAGATCAAATGATATGTGCATAATATTTCCTATGACTTTTGCTCGCATTTGTTTCTGATATGAACAAAAAAAATGGCTACACAAAAAAATGGTTAAATAAATAAATGATTTTCCACTCAAATAAATATTTAAGAAAATAAATATTAAACCCAAATAATTTTCTGCTCTTGCAATCCATCATAGAGAACTCTTCATGACAAAGACTCTTGCAAATCTTAAAGTGGATAGTTTCATAATGCTTTTACAATGGAAGTTATTTATGTTTCACGCGGATCACTAATGACAATGTCTTGAGCATTGATAGTCATCAAATGGACGACAAAGATTTTTGAGGATTTGATAAATATTTCAATTTTAACGCTAAATGTTACCTCTCTTTTTAGGAAAAACGATAGGATAAAGTATTTAATTTACAAAAAAAAAAAACAACAATTAAAATAGATATTCCAATTTTTGCACATTACTAATTAACAAAAAAAACACGGCATCTGGAAAAGACGCCAAGTGATAAATCATTGAAAAGTTTTTTAAACACGGAAACGAGGATTCAAAGCAAGGTTTCTTATATCTATATTACGTCGGTTCTCAAGAAAACCGAGATAAAAGGTTTATTATTTTTTATAGATAAAAAAGGTGCTAACTTATAGATGTGTTACCTCGGCTTTTTTATAACGCTGACGTAACATGGTGTCTATCTTATTAAAAAAATAAAACATTGCGCTCCCAAGATATACTCTCGATTTTTAGCATGTTGGAGATAAATTTCGTCATAAAAGTGTTATTCGTTATAGTGCACACACCTAATTTTGGCAAAATATGGTTCAAAGATGCATCTCCATAAATATTCTAGGGTTAGATCTCGAGATGCATCTCCTTAAAATCTCTTAAATTCATTTTAAGATATTGGAAACATGTTTATTGCATATAACATGGGATATTTCGAAGATGTATCTCCGAAAACCCCCTTGAATGTTGTCTAGAGAGCAACATTGTCCTAACTTTATCATTTTTTGAGGTCAACTTATATTTTTGGTCATTTTAGACCATAAATTAGAAAACATATTAATTGATTCAAACATATTACACATACATTAAAAAAGTCATACATTAATTAAAGTAAATTCAAAATGTACTGACTATACATAATTTATTCCAAAAATACAAAAAATAATGTTATAATATACCTTAAAACCTCGATTGAAAAAGAGAAAGAAAAGATACATATTTTGCTACTGAAAACTTTGGGATTGTTTGTGAATTTATTTATTAATGGGTCATATCTTAGGCCCGCTAATATTTTTATAGTTATAAATACGAGTTTTTCCCCCATTTGTTAAGTGGGAGTTGCATAAGGTAGAGATAAGGGTTTAAAAGGAAACCTTTTAGAGTTATCTAGAATAGTCAGATAATACTTCTTAATACCTTGGGTAAAGGGTTAGATAATACTTCTTGATACCTTAGGTTATAGTGATTCATATATTGAGAGTTGAAGAGGTTAAGAAATATTCGGGTAGAAAATAGGGGTTTGTTCTTCAGAGCCTTCAGGGTTTGTTCTTAGGAAATCTGAAGGCGAAGGTTATTTTTTCTTGTAACTCATATGTAATCTCTTGTAACAACTTTCTAAGTATAGTGATTGAAGAGATGTTCTCTCCCCCATACATGGATCATTTGATCAAACTGGGTAAACAATTTTCTTGTATTCTCGCCTACTATTATTTTTATTGCTTTAGGCCATTTATTTGGTTGACATTGTTCTTTGCTCCTACATATCAAAGTGTTTATTGAAATTGATCCTTGTCATTATCATAACAAGTGGCGCCCATCATGGGAAAAAGGGGTTAAGTGTACAAGTGAGCACCATGGGTTCCAAATGGGACATCGAGAATTTTTCCAAAGACAATGACCGAATTTTGGAAGGTAAAGATGCAAGCAATACTAATTTAACAAAAGTGTGCAGAGACAATTATGGGAGAGCATTGATGCCTGCAAACCTCACACAAGCTAAGAAGATTTAGATGGTGGATGAGGCCAGAAGTTTCATTATCTTTTGTCTTGAATAATTATATATGACAAAGTCATTGGCTCATAGGTTATGTCTGAAATAATAACTTTATTCTTTTCGTATGGCAAAAAATAAATCTATTGTAGAGCAGCTGACAAAACTTCACAAGATCATTGATGATTTGAAAACTATAGATGTGAAAATTAAAGACGAGGACAAGGCTCTACTCTTGCTAAGCTCATTACCCAGATCCTTTGAGCACTTTCAGGATGCCATTCTTTATGGTAAGGAAGGAACTATCACTTTGGATGAAGTTCAAACGGCCGTAAGATCAAAGAAGTTATCAAAGTTGAAAGGTTAGAAGGTTGACGGTAGTGGCAAAGGCTTAAGCGTCTCAAGAGGAAAGAGTGGGAGTAGAGGAAACCACAAAAGAAAGAGATCCATATCAAAGTCCAAGTCCTAGGTTTTATAGAAGTCAATGTTTCAGTGCTTCACTTGTCACAAAAATGACCACTTAAAGAAGGATTTTCGTGAAAGAGGGAACAAGGATGATTATGTTCTGGTTATAATTTCCTCTGACGAAGATGGTTATGAAAGTGTTGGCGTACTAGTGGTAACAAGTTTGGAAACATAAAAGATTTGGGTTATGAACTCATGTTGCTATTATCACATGTGTCCAAGTAAAGAATATTTTGAAACTTTGGAGCTTAAAGAAGGTGGAGTTGTTCGACTTGGAAATAATAAGGCTTGCAAAGTTCATGGCAGTCATACTGAAAATGTTCGATGACCGTGATTTCCTTCTATGTAATGTGAGGTATGTTCCCGAACTTAAGTGAAATTTGTTGTTCATAAACATATTTGATGATCTATTCTAGTGCACTAGAATTGATAATGTATGGGCTGTATATTTTGGATGGTTCCACTGTTATTTGTCATGCATCAGTAGCTAATCAAGACTTTCTCGATAAATCAAAGTTAGGGCATTTGAGATTAGGTATTATTAGTGAAAAAGTTTTATTTTAACTTGCTAAACAAGGTTTGATATGGAATGAGAAATTAAATAAATTAGAATTTTGGAATAATTACATACTAGGCAAACAACACAAGGTGAAATTTAGGAGTGGTGTGCATAATTCTAGTAGACCATTTGTGTATTTTCAGTCATATCTATGGGGTTCGACAAGGGTGGGAACTCATAGGGGTGGATTATATTTCCTCTCTATTATTAATGATTTCTATAGAAGAGTATATATTTGCATTCAGAAAAGTAAAAGTCGGTCTTTTGTAAAAGTTGACTAAATGGTATATTCTTATAGAAAATCAATTGAAAACTAAACTGAATGTATTAAGAACTGACAATGGCTTGGAGTTTTTTTAGATCTATTTTATGAGTTTTACAAGAAACATGGTATTGTGAGGCATAGAACCGTTGTTGTAACACCTAAACAAAATGGCTTAGCAAAATGAATGAATATAACCATTTAGAGAGAGTGAGGTGTATGTTGCTGGGAGCTAGGTTACCAAAGAGTTTATGGGGTGAAGTTTTTGCTACAACAACTTAATTGATCAATAGAGGTTCATCCATGGTAATAAACTTCAAGACACATATGGATGTTTGGAGGGGGAAACCAGTAGACTACTCACAATTGAAGATTTTCGGAGCCTTGGTGTTTGCTTATATCAAACAAGACAAACTGGATGCCATGGTTGTGAAGTGTGTCTTCTTTGGTTATCCTGAAGGAGTGAAAGGTTACAAATTATGGAAGATGGATCCTGGAGGATTAACATTTATCTTAATTAGGATGTTACTTTTGATGATACCTGTATGGGGATGAAGTGCAAAGAACTGGATGTTAAAGAATAAAAAACTATGGTGGAAAAGAATCAATTTGAAGTGGAGGTTCCTACTAGTGAGACTAGATACGAGGAGGTAGTAAAGACTCCTTTTTCCAGTACTATTGAAGGATAACATACAATGTCTCCTAATCATCAGTTGGCCCGTGATAGAGTTAGGAGGGAGATTGTACCACCTCAAAGGTACGGTTATGCTAATGTTATTGGCTATGCTTTGAATGTAGTTGAAGGGTTGCAAGACTTGTAACCAAAGACCTTCAAGAAAGAACTAAAAAGAAAAGATAGTCAAAGATGGTTGATTGTAATAAATGATGAGATGAAGAACCGTACTTGGGAGCTTGTGAGACTACCTAAGAAAAAAAGGATGGTTGGATGCAAGTGGATTTTCAAGAAGAATGAAGGTATTCCAAGAATTGAAGAACCAAGGTTTAAGGTAAGACTTATAACGAAGGGTTTCACTCAGGTGGAAGGGATTGATTAAAATGAATTTTTTCAACTATGATAAAATATTGTTCTATAAGGCTACTTATGGTAATTGTAAATCAATATAATATTGAGTTAGAACATGTGGGCGTCAAAACAAATTTCTTACATGGAGACCCCCAAGAGATAATCTACATGGAATAATCTGAAGGTTTTGTAGAAGATAAGGCTAAGGCATGTTTGTTGAAGAAATATTTGTATGGGTTGAAATAAAGCCTAAGACAATGGTATCGTTAGTTTGATGAATTTATTCTTAATTATGGTTTTGTAGGAAGTAATTATGATAGTTATGTATACATATTGAAGAGGAACGAGAAAGTCATTATCTACCTTCTTCTATGTGTTAATGATATTCTGATGATAAGCTCAAGAAAAAACGAGACCGATAAGCCTAAGAAGATCTTGAATAGCTGATTTGACATGAAAGATCTCGATGAAGCTAAAAGAATCGTGAGTATGGATATCATGAGAAGCTGCAAGAAGGGTTTTGTAGATTCTCACTATGCAGGTAACATGGACACTAGAAAATCCTTATTAGGTTTTGTGTTTGTATTGTTTGGGACAACTATAAGGTAGAAGTCAAATTGATAATCAGTGGTCACATTATTGATGACTTCTTGGCAAGTATAACGATAATGTCGAAGTAATAAAAATATTGAGTTCACAAGGACTGCTATTTTACAAAACAATAATTGTTAAATGTTTATAAAATACTAAATGGGAGGGGGGAGGGGTTCGAGTTTTAATGCGAAAAGGAGTAAAAGTTTATTCTGACAATAATACGAAAGCGGTTAGGTTTTGTTATAAAATTCTCAAATTTCTACTTCTCATGTTCAATGCATTGCATAATTAATATTGTTGTTATTATTCTATGGAAAATTAACAAGACCAATATATCCAATTCCTTGGTGTATAGCTCACTAATCTATACTCAGAGCTTCTTATCCCTAGTCCACCAACGTAAGTATGATTAGGAAATGTAATAGAACATTAATCCCTAAGACACTACTCAAGGTCTCCTATTCCTATTCAACTAGCGTAAGCTCAACAACTTCCCTAGGTCCAACACATAGACTAATGGTAAGTATTCCCTATGCGTCCAAAATCAAATTAAAAGAGTATCTCACTTAAAAAGAATTAAGAACAAGGTACAATTGAATAAAATAATAACTTCAATAAATTATGCAATATCAAATCAAACATGTGTTCCAACAATATTGAAATATCAAAACAAAATCTAACCTATGAGAAATTAGCTACTAATAATTCAAATTAAAACACCAATAATTTATATGAGGATTTCATAAAAGATCCATTGAGAAATTGACGTCCAATGGCTCTAAATGCACTCTAAATATTTCTTCCGGTGTTTTAAAATTGTACCTGTTGTGTAAAATCATAGAACCCTTAAAACTGTGCAAAACCCCCATTTTAAAGTTGTTAGGAAGTACCAGAACGCGTCAGAAATTGCCCAGAAAAGGGCCCATCGCGTGCATGAAAACCTACATTGTGTGCACAATGAAACTTATCCAAACCCATCACTCACAAAATGACGCACGATGCCTGTGTGATTATTCCAAAGATTGACACGCGTTTGGTCCTTTTTTAGCCAAATTTTGCCCAAGTCTCTATTTCCTCATATTTTATCCATTTTGCTTCGTTCTTTGGCTATTCTTCATCAAATTAAGTGGTTTTTGACTCGATTTTCTCTGTTTCTTCGATAGAGTATATGCAATGACAGAGTATCATCACAACCCCAAACTTAATTTGTTGCTTGTTCTCAAGTAACTCGTATGCAACTGCACATTTCAAATAGAAAAATGAATTGCAATAATAATTAACAAATGAACATTACCAATTATGTTACCTAATCATCATTCTAATTCCCAACTTCAATCGAGAAAAGTTAGAAAAGTTCTTTCAACACAACAAGTACTCAACCTGTTTCTCAGCTCGCTAATTTTTCACTCTAATTAACAGGGTAATCACACAATCAACATACGAAAGTATTTTACCACAAGTTTGTAAAATTTCTAATAAAATCAACCAAAGTCATCTAAACACACACTTTTGGAGGTCTTTCAAGGTTGCAATGAGGCTTATGTCAGAGTAGGATATTCTGGGATAATAGGCTTAAACCTTTGGAGTTAGGTACCTAGTTTTCTTTATTCTATCATATTCATTTTCATATCACCTCTTGCTTAATCACTTTGGTACTAGAAATTAACATTTTATGGTACTAAACATTTCTTTTCTCATTTTTTTGAAGAAGTTTCTTTGACTTCTTGATTTTTCTATTTTTATTTTTGAATTTTTGACCAAAATTTCTAGTACGCCAACCCTAAACTTAAAGTTTGCTCACTTCCAAGAGCAACCCCAAAATTATTCTTTTGCACGTGATCAAGGAACTAAATTTTATACCTAACTCTAAAGAGAGAGTGGAAAGATTTAATCTTTCAAGTCAATTGGCTAATTATTGTGGCTATGTTACTGAAAGAAAGGGCTTAGGCTCAAAGTTGTTAGAAAAGGATATAAACATGATATACGAGTTAGTTTGAAAATGCTTAGAGTTTACCATAAATAAATGCCTCAGTGTGTATTTATCAAACCAATGATTAAATTATAAACAATGCAAATTCTAGAAATAGAAATTGTACGGATACTACCATAAGATGGAAAAGTAAACAATGGAATATTTGGCTCATACTTTACTAGTTGAGGTATTTGGAGATTAAGTACAAGCTAGTTGATTGTTCCTTTCTTCCTTAACTCTCAATCCTCAAGGAACTTTCTTGATGATCACTTTTGCTTTTGAAGATGCTTATGGTTCATATGTTCCATGCTAAAATTATAATTTTGTAAATCTGAAAGAAACAATAACAATAAAACTGTTTATTAAATACAAACATAAATTTATTGGTACAAAGAGAATAACAAAAATTACTACAAATTCAGAAAACTCCAAATTAGAATGTCATTGGAGCGGAAAAAGTCTTGCATGTCTTGCATGGTGTTGTTGAAGTCTTGATTCTGTTTGATCCACTTTGTGAGTGCACTTTCTCTTTAGATGTTTTGCATGATATCAAAACTAGGATAACCTTAACATTTTTGTATATTGGACGGTATCTCTGAGTCATTATGTTCACCTTTGCATTAGGGTACTTAGAATGCATTTAAAATATATTTGGAAAATATATCATGCGTTAAAAATAAGTTTTTGTATGAAAATAGGTCCATGTGTCGACACATACAATGTATGAGTTAACACATGTGGGTCAATATTATAGCCGATAGTCTCTGTAACTATGTGTTGACATACACAACCTTTCAGGTCGACACATACTGAAAAAATTTATTCTATGTATCGTCACATATGATATTCAGGTCGACACATGTAACCCATTTTTAATGCATGTAGCTTCTGTAACTATGTGTCGACACATGACCTTGAACAGGTCGCCATGTGTTATAAAATGTGTCGACACCTGACTTATATGGGTCGTCACATACTATAGTTTTTTCTGAAAAATTGCATATTTTTTCAAACTTCTAAGTTTCCCTTTTGTCTCCAACTTGCACACATATAAATACTTCATACATGCATCATTTCTAAT
The DNA here is from genome assembly GCA_948472305.1 of Vicia faba. Lineage (NCBI taxonomy): Eukaryota > Viridiplantae > Streptophyta > Magnoliopsida > Fabales > Fabaceae > Vicia > Vicia faba. The sequence continues at coordinate 1,457,951,293 of OX451736.1, forward strand.
TTGATGAAACTATAAACACCAAAGATTTCCCATCATCTTCAACCTCTCATCTATGCATACACACAAACAAACTACACATAATAATTTTATTTTTGGTGCCATCTAGACTTGTGTTGATAACGTCCAATGTATTGGATTGAGAATCTTTGGGGGTTTCGTTGAGAAAAATCTTAGGGTTTGTCCTCCAAGATTATAGTGTTGATTTGGGGGTTTACACAAGATTTTATAAATATTGATTTCGATCGAGTGAAAGCTTCGAAGAACGGTGGGTTTTGTCGAAGGAGTGGCGTGAGACGGTGAATCGTTTAGAAATCTTGGGATATGATGATTTGCAATTGGATTGATCGATTAAAAACTTTAAAGAATAGAGATTTTTGCAAAGGAGTTGTGTGAGACAGTGAATTAATTGGTATTATCAAAATACTTAATCGAGTTTAAAATTATATTTTTAAATTACATTTTTGGTCATTTTTTAAGTTTTTTTTTAAATTTTAATCCTTCAAAAAATAATTTTTGATAATGTGTCACATGTACAAATGATTTGGCAGTTCCAAAGTGTCCCATTTTATTTTCAAGTCGTATTAATTAATGACATAACACAATATTGCAATTAATAATATTAATTAAATTTTTTTAGAAGTTAAGAAATTAAAATATTTAAAAACTCAATTTTTGGACTCGGCCTAAAACCATTTTCTTTCAATGATAGTCCAATACAGAAGAAAGGATTTGTTTGTGTATGGAACACACATGTTGTTTTTAAACTAAACAATATGGTACTTTATTCCATTCTCAATCACCACTCATAGACAGGCCCTTTAAGTTAATTAAGTGGAACTGAAACTCATCAATAACAATAAACATAAATGTCGAGCTAAATACTAACATTTGTGTGACAAAATTGTTATCAAATTAATTAAGCCATTTCACAATATCTCTTTGTAATTTACAAGCTCCAAGTCAACATTTTACTAAACTCTACAGAAGCCAATAGTTATTTATATTTAATGTTTGTTTCCCTTCTGAAACCAATGCATTTGCACTCTTCTCACAGGTTCTGATGTTATAGTAGGTAGTGTATAGCAATGCAACTCTCTTTATATGGTTAACATTATGTGAGCAAGTGTTTTTCAATAAAAATATATATATATATATATATATATATATATATATATATATATATATATATATATATATATATATATATATATATATATATATATATATATATATATATATATATATATATATATATATATATATATATATATATATATATATATATATATATATATATATATATATATATATATATATATATATATATATATATATATATATATATATATTATAACACAAATATAAATTTGTGCCATTAACCAATTTCATAATTGAATTAGCCACAAAAATATATGTTAATAAATTATTTTACTTATAAATTATTAATTTATTTTATTATTTTATTAATCAATAAAATATATATTATTAACTATATTCTGACACTAACTTATAAATGTATTAATCAACTTTATCATTCCGTTAACCAATTTTATTTTATTATTTTGTTTTAATTTTCATGTTTGAGAACTCATTAACAAAGATATAAACTATATTAATCAACTTTTTATATATATATATATATATATATATATATATATATATATATATATATATATATATATATATATATATATATATATATATATATATATATATATATATATATATATATATATATATATATATATATATATATATATATATATATATATATATATATATATATATATATATATATATATATATATATATATATATATATATATATATATATATAATTTTATGTCAAAATACATATTAATTAAGCTTTAAATAGTATTAACTAGGTTTTAATATTTAATTAACCAAATTAGTTTTAGAGAAAATATTAATTAAAAAATCAAAATAATATAAAAAAATATTCACGTATTTGTGAATAATGTATACAGTGTAAAGTCAAAAGTGGTGTCAGAATATTATTAGCAAAATATCCGTATTTCCGCATGAGTAAATTTAAAATAAATTATTTAATTATAAAATGAATAATGATAATATAAGTTTAATTGGATAAATAATCATACAAAAAGGAAAACATGTTTGTAAAATGGATAAAGGAAAAAAAATAAATATTTGAAAATAAAAATTTTGGATCTCAAATAAGGGCAAATGTTAATTAAAATAAAATAGGTATTTTATTGATAGTGGTCTGCGAAAAAAAGAAATTTTTAACATTTGAAAAATAAGAATTTTGCGTCTCAAATAAAGGCAATTGTGAATTAAAATAAAATATCTATTTTATTTATAGTATTCTATGAGAAAAAGAGAAAATTTGACATTTGAAAATAAGAATGTTGTGTACCAAATAAAGAAAATTTTAATTAAAATAAAATAAGTATTTTACTATAGTGTCTTGTGAGTAAAAAGATTTTTTGACATTTGTAAATAAAATTTTTGTGTCTCAAATAAAAATCATTGTTAATTAAAATAAAATAGGTATTTTGTTAATAGCGACCTGTGAGTAAAAAAAGAAACTTTAACATTTAAAAATAAAATTTTTGTATTTCAAATAATTAAAATAATTAATTAAAATAATATAGATATTTTTCTGATAGGAATTCGTGAAATAGGAAGTTAGTTGTGTGTATGACTATTTAATATTATCTAATTTTATAAAATAAAATTTTAATTTTATTAAAGTTTAATATAGATTAATTAATATTTTTAACAATAATAAATAAATAGAATTGATTAAATTTGTTAAAAAAACCAAAACTAAATGCTAACACTGTATATATTTATACACCAATAAATATTTAATATGATAATTATATACTATAATTATACATTTTAATATATTAAAAATAATTAGGAGAAAATAAAATAATTATATAGAAAAGATAAAATAATAAAATGAAAAGAGAAAGAAATATAAAAGAAAAATAAATTTAATTTGAAAGAAGAATGAGATGTTGAGAGAAAGAGTGAGAAGTGGAGGAAAAGGTGTGGAAGTTCCATGGGTTTAGGATTGACAGCAATTTTGCTAAAACATGATTCTATGTAAGATGTTGGGACATATGTTCTGACATGTTGATGTTTACTGAAGACTGGTGTTGTGACAGATGTTGCAACATGTTATACCAGAACATCAGTTCGGCTCTGGTTTTTAAATCTTTGTGGATTGACTTGATAATTTTGAAGATTTTGTATGTTTTTGTTACTCGTGTAGTCGCAGTCAAGCAAGGATGTTTTGGGAACTTTGTTGTTTTATTTTGGTTTCATAAAAAAGATCTTTGAGCCTTTTTAAGAAACTTTGTATTTTAGTTCCTATTATTGTGGAAAAGATTTTGCTATTGATTTACAACTTGAAGATTGGATTTACGTGAAGAGCCCAAGCCCATGATTGCAAGAGTCTAATTAAGAAGACATTTCAAACCTAAATTACTTGGAGAGACCGTGAAGAACATTGTGCATGAGATAAGGGTTTAGGGTGTTTAGTTTGTCTTTGTTCATTGTGATCCTCTCTATTATCTTTTGATATTAGAGGAGGATTATTTAGTTTGTCAATCACTCAGATTATTTCAAGAAAGAGTGGATTGTAGATCAAGTTATCTTTTGTTCATTAGTCAAAAGCTTTTAATAAGACTTAATTTTGTCTTTGAAGAGTGTCTTCTTTCTTTTGGTTATTGTTAAGAGTTTGTCACAGGGTTGTTACTATTGAGAAGTGAGAATGTCTCATATCTAGGAAGGACTTAGATATAATTTCACAGGTAGAGATTAGGAGAGAAGGTTGTAAGCAAGGGGTTGTTTAAAGCTTCAAACTAATTCTACTTTAGTGGATTTCCTCTTTGACTTGGTATCCCCCAGATGTAGGTGAAGTTTCACTGAACTTGGTTAACAATTGCTAGTATTATTTACTTTCTGCAACTTATCTTGATTGCATATTTGTTTCTGTTGTGTTTACTGATTTAATCCTAGTGTCACAACATCTGGTTAGACATCTGGAATTTGTGTTTCAGAATTTCAATTGGCATCAGAGTAGGCACTATACTCTACTTAGGGTGAGCTCCGTGGAAGTTACTTTCTGGTAACGTGGACAAGGAAAGAGGATTCAACAACATACCACTAGTTTTAGATGGCACCAATTATGACTATTGGAAGGCTTGTTTGATAGCATTCCTTCAATATCTGGACAAAAAAAATATGGAAAGATGTCATAAAAGGTTGGGACCATCTAGTTGTGAAGGGAAAATATGGGATTGGAACTTTGAAGTCAGAAGAAGATTGGTTTAAAGAAGAAGATGAACTTGCCCTTAGAAATTACAAAGCCTTAAATGCCTTATTCAATGGAGTTGACAAAAACATGTTCAGACTGATAAACACTAGCACTGTGGCCAAATATGTCTGGGAGCTTCTCAAAACTACTCATGAAGGCACATCTAAAGTAAATATGTATTAACTTCTACTTCTTACTACAAAATTTGAGAATTTAAAGATGAATGAGGATGAAAGCGTCCATGACTTTCATATGAACATCCTTGACATAGCAAACTCTTTTAGTGCCTTGGAAGAAAATATGACTGGAGAGAAGCTGGTTAGAAAGATTCTTAGATCTCTTCCTAAGAGATTTGATATGAAAGTGACAACCATTGAAGAAGCCCAAGACATTATCCGTATGAGAGTGAATTAAATGGTTGGGTCACTTCAAACATTTGAATTAACTATCAGTGGTAACTCTAAAAAGAAAAACAAAAACATAGCTTTTGTATCCAACAATAAAAATGAAGAATCTCAATGTTCCCTGGATACTGAGGAAGGAATGTCGAATACTATTGATCTACTTGGAAGGAAATTCAACAAAGTGCTAAGAATATTGGACATGAGGGTAAGACCAGATGTCAAGAACATCTCATCTGACATCAGCAAAAACAATGATTTTCAGAGAAGAGCCAGAACAGAAGAAAAACATAGTCATGATAAATGTAGTCAATGTTATGAATGTGAAGGTTTTGGCCATATTAAGTCATAATTTCCTACTTTCTCAAAGATACAAAAGAAAGGTCTTTATGTGTGTTGGTATGACGATGATGAATCAGAAGATGAAACCAAAGTTCAGAAAAACCAAGCATGTAACTTCTCTCACTGGCAGATGAGGGCCTGATGAAGAATCTTGTGATGAGAATGTTCTTTATAATGATTTGGATGTTTCTTACAAGGGACCATGTATCAGGTGTGAATAAGTCTTTAAGGAAGAAGAAAACCAGAAGGAGACAATTTCTCAAATTAAGACTGAAAAGGAAGAACTCTTAGCAGACATCTTTAATCCCTAAGATGAAGTGTCTTTATTGACCTCAAAAATTGAAAACATGACCAAGTGCATAAGGATGTTGAACAATGATTATAAAGTGAGGGATGAAATCTTTCAAGATATAGAAGGAGGCAAAAGCTTTACTGGTATAGGGTTTAATTATCAGTCTCTGAAAATAAAAAATAAAAACATTGAGATGAAGTTTGTTTCTATTGGAATAAAGAATAGGAGCATGATGTCCGACCAGATGTTATAACACCATACGAAGCCTCAAGAAAATCAGTCAAGAACCAAGCTACAGCCTTGGAAATGTCATCATTGTGGGAATCATGGTCACATAAAACCATTTTGTTAAAAACTCTATGGTTTTCCAAAGAAAACATCTAATTCTAGAGCTAACTCTGTCAGGGTTAAGACTAGAAAGGAATGGAAATTGAAGGATGTTGTTACTAGTCTCATAACCCACACCTCTCTCTCAGAGTTTCATCTGGAGAAGACCAATACTTTAACAATGGATATTCCAGACATATAACTGGAGTGAAAAATTTCTTGGTGGATATTAGGTCTCACACCACTAGTTTTGTTACATTTGGTGATGGTGCAAAAGGGGAAATCAAGGGAGTTGGAAGACTTTCCAGTGAAGGATCTCCAAAGCTTGATGATGTTATACTTGTGAAAGGTCTAACTGCTAACCTGATAAGCATAAGTCAATTGTATGATCAAGGATTTAAAGTAAATTTGTCTAAGTCTGAATATGTAGTCACAAATTAGAGGAGTGAGGTGCTTATAAGAGGAACCATGTCCAAAGATGATTGTTACCTATGGACACCTCAAGCAATTACTTGTTCTTCCATATGTCTGATGTCTAAGGAAGATGAAGTCAAGTTGTGGTATTAAAAACTTGATCATCTGCATCTAAAAGGCACGAAGAAGATTTTTTTCAAGAGAAGCCATCAAATAGCATTTATAAACTCAAAATTAAGGAAGGAAGAATTTGTGGTGAGTGTCAAGTTGGAAAGAAAACCAAGATTTCACACCATAAGGTCTAACATCTGACTACTTCAAAATTTATGGAACTACTTCATATGGATTTAATGGGACATGTGCAAGTAGAAAGCCTTGGTGGAAATAGGTATGCCTATGTTTCTATTGATGATTTTTCAAGATCCACTTGGGTGAAATTCATCAGAGAAAAATCAGATGTCTTTGAAGTCTTGAAGGATCTATGTCACAAACTTTAGAGAGAGAAAGATAATGGGATTGTACGGATCAAAAGTGATCATGGGAAGCAATTTGAAAATAGCAGATTTGCTGAATTATGTTCTTCTGAAGGAATCAACCATGAATTATCTTCTCCCATCACCCCTCAACAAAATGGAGTTGTTGAGCGTAAAATTAGGACCCTACAAGTGTCAGCTAGAGTCACGCTTCATGCTAAGCATTTTCCATATCATTTTTGGGCCGAAGCTGTGAATACTGCCTGTTATATTCATAATAGGGTTACTTTAAGGACTGGTACTTCAGTTACTCTCTATGAGTTGTAGAAAGGAAGGAAGCCTACTATAAAATATTTCCATGTGTTTGGTAGCAAATATTATATTTTGGTTGATCGTGAACAAAGAAAACTGGATCCTAAGAGTGATGAAGGAATATTTCTGGGGTAATCTACTAACAGCAGAGCATATAGAATCTTTAATTCCAGAACCAAGGTAATGATGGAATCTATAAATATGGTGGTTGATGATTTAGTTATCGAAAGTGGGAACAATGTTGAGAGCGATGTTAGAACATCTTTTAAGATGGAATATAATTCATAAAAAGAGACAAATGATAACACCAATAATGAAACTGTTGATATTTAACCTGATGAAAACACTACACTTGATGAAAATCAAGCAAACAAGGGTCCTTCAATAAGACTTCAGAAAGATCATCCCAAAGACTTCATTATAGGAAATCTAAATGAAGGTGTGATTCACTACTACAAAACGCGCAAACAACAACACCGTGTTTACAACGTATCCATATACACCGTAGTAATAGATTAAAATGTTTGCACCCAGTGAGTTGTTGGATTTATAAACAGTAATTTAATGACGATTGGTTTTAAACACCCTAGTAAAAAATGATGTGTAGCACGCTTCGATTCCCAACAACTACATTTTTTTCATTTTTAGAGTACATTAAGCGTGTGTCACCTATCTCCATTATTTAAAAAATAAATTATAAATGATTTAACAATGGTGAGTACGTCAATCGTTATTAGAGGACTTAAGTTTCCACTACAGTTGCTTTATCCAACCGCGATTAAAGGGTTTACTGATAAATTAAAACAAAACTTACTTCGTATTTCTTTCATAAGATGCCATAGATGAACAAGTAAGCCAAAGATGACAGCGGTGTATTTCGTAATATTTACCCTATCCATATCCATTCATTTGGAGATCAAATCTTCACTCTCTTTGTTTATTTGATTCTTCAGCTTCACAATACGGTACTCCTCAACATCTTCATTTGTTTTTTCTTGGTTTATGTTGTATATGCTCAAATGTTCACCTTCTTCATTCATTTAATTCTCCAGTTTTGAAGTACGGTACTCTTAAACATCTTCATTCATTTTTTCTTGGTTTATGTTATATATGTTCAAATATTCACCCTCTTCGTTCATTTTATTCTTCATCTTCGAAGTACGGTACTCTTAAACATCTTAATTCCTTACGTGCATAAGATTCTCCAGCTTTGAATTATGGTACTCTTCAACATCTTGATTCCTTTTTTATTTGTTTATGTTGTATATATGCTTAAGTCAGTATGAGAGTATATTTTTCATATGCTCTAGGTTTAGATTTGCATATGCTCAAGTTAGTTTTTGGATTATATTTTAGTGTTTCATTCACATTATTATATGTGTACAAATTTCAAAAGTTGTTATGGATCGTAGTTGGATGGAAGCCGATAGATTAGGTCAGGTTTATGAGAATGGAGTTCTTGAGTTTCTTGAATATGCTGATAAACATCTTCCCGATAGTGATGGATCTGTTGTACCCCAAAATTTACCCTCTTTATTTTCATTATTACATACACGCATATCATTGGTTTTATGGTTATGAAATCAAGGTATATTTAGCAAGCTTCGTCAGGTTACAAGTGACGTTAATTTCGCCAATTGATGTTCTCAGAGTATTTTCTGTGCTGAAGATCGGTTTGCCGTTTCGCAATGATTCGGGGTTCAAAGATTCACAAGTCCAACCCAGCGCATCATATTCAGGTGTTCTTTCTCCAAGATATCCCTGATAACATATTCTCAAATTCAGGTTCGGCTCGAGAGCCAATTCTTTAAAGAAGGTCTCCGAATGTGCGATTTTTTCTCGAAGAAATATGGTGAAAAAGTGTGCTGAAAGTGCAATTTTTACGCACTAAAAAGTTCATAACTTGAAGGTCGTGGCTCATTTTGAACCCGTTCCGGTGGCTAAAAATCAGTCTTGACGTCATCTACATTTTCACCTCCCACGTCTGGAAGCCAATTTCAATCAGAAGGTCTTCAAAAATACGGATTTATCAGAAAATTTGTGACAGAAGTTTATTTGCGCCACGTTCAGAAAATCATAACTTTGTCGATTTTCATCTTATTGAGCTGGTTCTGGTGCCAAAATTTCAAAAATTGAGTTGGCTACATTTTCACAGGAGGTATCGAGCTCTAACGGTATCCAAAAGGCCTTCGTTTTTTTCCCAGAGTGCGTGTGACGCGCCGAAAATCCTGAATGCTGAATATTATTTCATCTGGGTCGAAACTTCGAAAATTCATAACTCGGTCAATTTTTATCGGATCGGGCCCATCTTTTTACACAAGGTCACTGACTCTGACCAAAGTCGAGACCGGGTTCTGCTCTGACCAATACCAGTTTTTTCTTGAAGAGTGTGTCAGAGTTGACACTGGAGCCCAAAATAAGTTTGTCTGAGGCGAAACTTCAAAAATTCATAACTAATTCACCATTTATTCGATTGAGCCCATTTTCGGAAAGGAGTTTGTTCTCAATGTAGGATACATTTTGTTTTCACATTTCAACATCAAAAATTGCACTTATGTCCCTGCGATTTAGCCTGGAACGTGTCAGACTCAAGTGAATAAAAATATGCACTATTGCTTGTGGTTATTGTAGGCCCAATTTCACATTCAAAGCCCATATCTTTGATCTAATTTACATTATATAATCTCATTATTTTCACACAAACAGGACACGAAAATTAAAACCCTTTCCACAACCTTGTCAAAATATCAAATTCTTTCAAGAACCCTAGAAATCTTGAAATCCTTGTTACAAACCCTCATCTCACTATAAACAAGTCATCCTTGTTACAAACCCCCATCTCAGTACAAACAAGCCATCTCATTCTCTAGTAGGGTAAGACTGGTTTGATCTCCATGATCAAAAGGCTGTAGAAGCATTCATACATGCAATATCGGTTTTAACATTGCAAAATTTCATATATTTATTTTCTTTGTATTTCATGGTATACTAATTTGTTTAATGTGTTCATGAGATTCAGCACTGCAGATTTCAACCATCTAATGGTCCCATGCAGAGTTATTACAAAACATTGAGGCCAAATTATAACAACAACCAATGTATGGCAAGGAAGACATCCTGAGGAGGCTAAGGGCGTGGATTCAACACCCACCCCTATTGATTTTTATTGTCTTCCATTCTATTTATCCTTTTATCTATTTTCCTTCTTTCTGTTTAAAACCTTTTTTCATAAAACCTAACATTTTTCACAAGCCTTTGATTTTTCATAATAAACTCGAATAATTAGTTTTAGGTTTTTTAATTTAATTTTAGGTTTTAAATTAATTTTTGGTTCAACACCCATCCCTGTCATGTACATTATTTTTATTTTCTAACCCTCTTTTCCATTGATGCACACTCGCACCTCTAGGGTAACCTCACTTGTTGCCTTCAAAAAAACAATGGTCATGTCCCTCGAACGTAGGGACACCCTTAGCAAAGACCCTCAGTTAAAGTCATCATAAAGATCATAGTCCCTCAATGTCTCTCGAGTTACCTACGAGAAATGATCTTGTTCCTCGATGTTTCCTATGAATATATGATGACAGTCTCTTCGAACTGCTAATGTATCCCTATATGTTGCCTTCTATGACCATAACGATGACCCGCGCTTGTCCCTCACACATCCAACGATAGGGCTACCTACTCACTAATAGTAGGATAGCACTGTCTAAAGGATAGGGAGAAAAGAATGAATTTTTCGAGTATAAGTAGATAAGTTCTTAGATGCTTTCTCAAAACAACTTTTTGCACCTACACCAAAATATTTTCAAAAACACTTTCAAAAGCAATCGCCTTGTCAACACTCTTGAGGACTGATACAAGAGTTATCACAAAGCGAATCGCCACACTAAGGCATTTTCAAAATAATTTTCAAAACACACAAAGCACAAGCAATTTTTAAAACATGAGCTAAGCATCTAAGAGCCCATAGAAAACCACAGATCGAAAGGGTGCTAACACCTCCCCTTTCCATAATCTACCCCCCTTACTCAGAAAACTCTCGAAAGGTATTTTTATGTTCTTTTCACCCTTTCCTTTGTTGGATAAAAGAAAAGTCGGTGGCTACTCTTGCTTACCGCGACAGTTGCGAATATAAATGCAAAACCAGTATAACAGTCGGTTCTGCCACCGTATCACAGAACTGGCGACTCTGTTGGGGAATCATAAAAAGTTGGGTTACCTTAGAGTTAGTTCATTTTAAAACTATTTTCATTGCTTGCTTTGTATGCTTTATCCTTGGAGAGTTTGTTTGGGTTGTTACTATAGATCCTACACCCGGATCTGGGGCACCTTTTAGGTAAATAGCAATAGATCATGGAAACTGTGCAGGGTATACCGACACGGTTGAAGCGATAACTACGTTGATGTGACACTTTGGTTGGTACTGGTAGCCCTTGAGTAATCAAGGAGAATACGGGGCCGCTGCGTGGTGTCATAAAGCATTAACTGACCTTAGAACCTTTAATTTAACAACTTGGCCTTTAGGAAGTAGTGAGATAGCCGTCTTTGGTGTAGTCCTAAGTCGGTTGATACTCAATACTACACTCATTGAGATTTTACTCCCGAGTTTTGTTTGGTGGCAAGTCAGTTATCGATCAGAATGAAACTTATGGGAAAAATCAGTGATATTGAGATTCCCTAGAACCCGATTACTATTTCTAGGACAGGTTGAACCAACTAAACTTCAAGAGGGTACTTACCTATGGAACTCATGCAAGCCTGGACCTAAGGCTATTTGTGTGACATGCTTGCTTTCATTATCTAACGACTTGAACTCTTTGCAGGGTTTTATTTATTATCTGATGATATGAGTCATTGTCCAATAAGTTGGATTTTTAGCAAGACATACTTGTCTTTATCACCCTACATTTTTGCTTGACGCATAGCATACACATCATAGCATCATACCACAACATTTACTTAACCATTTCAAGGATCTCGAGGGCCTATGGTACAGGTTATGATGAACCAGACGTCTATCAAGGGGCAAGGGGATTTATTTTCCTCTAGCCAATGCCGTTAAGAGATCAAAACACGATAACTTGAGTCATAGGCTATGACCCACTCGATATGGTGAGTTTGATTCTCGTAGAAGGACATTCAACAATATGAAGTTCTTCAATCAAAGCTACAATCAACTCCTAACATTTTCTTGTGTTTACCCTGCGAGATCCTTGAAAACATTTACACATCATGCATGTCATTACATAACAGGTCTTCCAGTACATGTCTCTCATGTTCTCGCTGTTTATTTCAGCAAAAGAAATGGCTCTCAAACAAACAGTAAGAGATCTCTAAACTCAAGAGGCCCAGTTCATAAAAATGTTCTTCAACCTATCCAAAGGGCAAGGCCATTACGAAAACTTACACTTTAGATATAACTAAGTGTGACAAACTATTTGATTTGTTAGTATCTGATGGCCAAATTATTGTACCTCAGGGTCTAAAAAATCCCCCATTAGAAAAAATAAATAAAGGATTTTGCAAGTTTCATAATTTTATTGGTCATAAAACATCTTAATGTGTTCTTTTCAGGGATTTAGTGCACAAAGCTCTAAAGGAAGGTGGGCTTCAATTTGGCGAAAATCCAAAGATGCAGGTGGACACTGATCCATTAAAAGTCGAAGAGGCTATATATGTAGAGCTTTACGAGTGCATGATGGTCAGAGCTACTGAAGGTTTCAATGGTGAAGCTATGATGGTCGAAGCTACTGAAAGCTTTGACATGAAAAGGGAAAAATGAATTTCCAACGGTTTATTATCAACCCGAGGAAAGTTTGACTGATTTTTAGGAAAAATGCAAATTGAATGAGTCAAAAGCTAGATTGTGCCCAAGGTGTAATGCTTTGTATGATAGGAAAGCGGCTGAAAGATACAAGGTTGCGTCAAAAGAGGCTTTCAAAGAAGAGAATCCCCCAGTACCAAGGTTTGTGTTAAACAAAAATGGGATTCCTCGATGTAATGAAGAATATAGGAGGAAATTTCAGCAGCCTCAACAAAAGATGTTATTAAGCGTATGTTGTCGAAGCTTATATTGCATAGTCGAATTGGAAAGTTGGAATTAGTCTTAACTGATTTCTCTCTGTCTTATTTTCCATAAAAGGAAAAATTGTGGCAGACTTTATTGTAGATCACACAATAGTCGAGCCATCCGTAAACATGGTTGACACAGACCCATGGAAATTATATTTCGACGGGTCGAGCCATAAAAATAGAGCTGGTGTCAAAAAAATTCAAATGTCGAGTTGATGGAAAATGTTCCAATAATGCGGAAGAATATGAAGCCTTAATTACTAGACTCAAAGTCTCGCGAGATTTGGGCGAAAGCAAAATCAAAGTAAAAGGTGATTCATAGTCGGTGACCAAATAAATCACATGTGAATATAAGTGTATCAAGGAACACCTATTGATATACTTTGTGATTGTGAATCGGTTATTGGAATACTTTGAAGTGGTAAGTATTACACATGTGCCTAGGATAGATAACCAATAGGCTAATAAATTAGATCAAATGGCGTCTGGTCACAAGGTGTCGAGAGACAAGCTGAATGAGTTTGTCGAAGTGAAGGAGAAAGTTATTTCGATATTTCCTGAAAAGTTGTCAATGCCAAAAGCTTAGGGGGCAGATCATATGGGCAAAATTTTTGATATTTTTGCCATTGACAATTTGCTAGATACAGACTAGCGAAAGCCAATTATAAGGTATCTAGAGAATCCAGTCGAGAATATTGATAGGAAGATAAAATACAAGGGATTAAGCTTTATTCGCATGGGTAATGAATTGTTCAAGAAAACCCCTGGGAGTGTGTTTCTTAAATGCCTTGGAGAAACTGAAGCATATGTGGTAGTGTCTAAAGTACAGAGTGGAACATGTGGCACTCCCCAAGCGGGCAATAAAATGAAATTTGTACTATTTCGACAAGCCGTTTATTGGCCAAGCATGTTAAAAGACTGCATTGAGTTCACCAAAGACTGTCAAGAGTGCTAGAAGCATGCAAGTATTCAACATGTTCCAGCAAGCGAATTGCGTGCATTTGTTAAACCATGGCCCTTTCGAGGATAGGATTTGGAAATTATAGGAGAAATTCGACCTGCATCATCGAAACAACAAAGGTTTATCCTGGTGGGAATAGATTATCTCACCAAATGGATGGAACCCATACCTTTAGTTAGTGTGGATCAAAGATATAGTGATTGAATTCATCTAGAAACACATAATCTATGGGTTTGGGATTCCTGAGACTATAACTGTAGACCAAGGATCAATGTTTATCGATTGAAAGATGCAAGGATTTGCGTCTGAAATAGGATTCAAATTGATGACCTCAACACCTTATCATACTCAGGCCAACGGTCAGGTTGAAGCGGCTAACAAAGTGATAATTGGGTTAGCTAAGAAACATGTCTCTTAGAAACCTAAGAATTGGCATAAAATACTGGACCAAATACTATAGGCTTGTCGAACATCCCCTAAGGAGGCACACATTCAACGCCTTTTTGATCGGTGTTTGGACATAACATTGTTTTCCCAGTTGAGATACATTTGCAGTTGGTAAGGACACAATGTCAGAATAAAATTTTGTGAGAACAATCCTAGAATATGATGTTCGACGAAACAATAGATTTGGACGAAGAAAGGTTGGATGTACTAATCCGACAAAAGGAGCGATTTTCCAAAGCATATAATAAGAAGGTAAAAACCAAGATGTTCTTAATAGTTGAATATGCTGGGAAATTAATTCTTCCTATGGATAGCAGGGATCGAACGTTAGGGAAGTGATCACGAAATTGGGAGGGACCATTCCAAATTACAAAAGTATTTACAAATAATGCTTACGAAATCAAAGAAATAGGTGTCGACCAACGAATCCTTAAAGTAAATGGGAGATATTTAAAGAAATATAAACATAAGCCTTAAGAAATTCAAATTGCAGTAAAATAAAAGCAGATTATATAGATATCTGTAACCAAAATGAAAGAATACCAAAATGGTAACCATCAGTCTCCCAAAGGGATTACATGATGTTTACAAACATAAGAATTAATCTCGACAAAGGCGGGTAACAATAGAAGAAGTTAGATAGGGAATCAGGAC
Source organism: Vicia faba (assembly GCA_948472305.1). Taxonomy (NCBI): domain Eukaryota; kingdom Viridiplantae; phylum Streptophyta; class Magnoliopsida; order Fabales; family Fabaceae; genus Vicia; species Vicia faba. The sequence goes on from OX451736.1 coordinate 1,457,966,303, forward strand.
ACGAGGTTCTCAAAACGGGTTTTCTCAAAAGAGATATTGTTGTCAAGATGTGCTTTCTTCATCGTCAACTGATTGAGGCTCTCCTTAAGACTAAGGGCTTTTTCACTATGAGTGATTATGTCGAGAGTGTTTTGTTGGAGTTCATCTTGTGTCAGGAGATTGCTAGTCGAATCAAACGAGGCCCTTTGGCGTTCCATTTCAGCAACTTTCTAGTTGTGTTTGTTAATTTGAGAGTGATAGCTCAAAATTTGTTGATCAAGGTGTTCTCGTCTTTTAGCCTTAAACTCGTTCAGCCTCTTTTCACAAAACTCATTTAACTCCCATTAAACTATCATCTTATTCACTTTGGTCTTTAGTTAAAGATCAATGTGACTAAAGTGCAAGATCTTTTGCAAGCTGGCTAAAGAAAGCCTCAAAATCAATCAGGTATTGAGCTAGAGACTCAAGAATAGTATGTTGAGAAATTACATCAATTAATTTGAAGATTTCCACCACCATAAAAGTTTCCTCTTCCACGACAGCTAGGAACTCACCCTCAAACAAATATGATTTGAGTTGTTAAAGTTTGAGAGTTACCTTAGTGTTCAATTTAGTGACAGGGGGAGATGATAAGTTTTATGTTTGGGATGTAGTCGGTACCTACCAAAATTGTTTAAGTTTCCTAAGGGCTTCAACTAGATTCTATCTCTTCAGAGCCTGAATGTATGCTAGGGTCGAAGAATCAATGGAAAGCGTATCTTGATTGGGATGAATATCTTGATCTTGTGTCACCCATGACATACTAGGTAGAAGATTCCTGAAGAAGAGTTTCACCAAAATCGTTAGGTCAAGCTTCGATAGCTTGGAGACTAGCGCTGGTGTGGCCGTTGGTTGTTGAGTGGGAAGGGTATTAAAAGTGTCTATAAGCCTCTAGAGAAAGCTTGTTCCCAATAAATACTTCTTTTGAAACTGAGACCACCATTGGTCAAATAGCTTAGTGGTGAAAAAGGAGTGGTCGAATCGGAAAACAAGAAGTTAAAGGGATTAAGTAGCTGCGTGAAACTTGAGACATGCCAAGTGGTCATCAGCATTTAGTCGTTTACCAACCAAAACAATGTCGACATGATGAGAAAACAAAGAATGAAGAAACATTTGACTAAGTCCAAATTGGAGAGCCACTAGGTTTGGTTGATACACCATAAATACATAGTCATCTGACCCAGAACCAATGCGGAAATAGAGCAAGGTCGGGGTTAGAAATTCCCCCCAAACAATATTTGACCGACCAACGTTTGGATTAGAGATACTAGGGAAGGGATCTTGAATCCAGTCAAAACCAAACCTTCGTTCTACAAAAGGAGCCATGGCTGAAACAAAGGTTGTAGTGTCGACAAATATGTTGATGTATTTCAAGAAAATGTAAATGTCGAGGTGTTATTGAGAAGTCATCAAGGATAATCTTAGGCCCTCGATAGCTCTGTTTTTATCCAGATGCAAGATCGCCATAGAAATGGGATAACCTAGTTAGTGTTTGAATGTAGCATTGAACTAGTGTTGTAGCAGCCATAAATGTCCTGAGAGAACTAATCCCTTGTCACTATCAGAAAGAGATTTTAATTGGGGATATGATTTGCCTAAGGCATGGTACAAATACGCTAGCAAAAGCTTACCCAAAGAAATGCTTCGACCTTCATTAAGTTGGATGGCCAAAGGTATGAATTTCTCAATGATTTGCAAAGAGGAGGGGGGATTTGTTGACAAGTAATTTTTCGACTCGAGGATTAGGTCACTAATGGAGGATATCTTTCGAAGAATGGAGTGTGAGGTATTCTGCAAAGAGACAAACAGGGGCAGCCGATAAGGTCTAAGACAAAATCCCCAAAGATTGGGTCGAGATAGTGTTGGAAGCGAAAGCTAGGTCTACAAAGCCTAGTTCAATAGAAGGCAAGAGCAAATGGCAGCAAAAGTAGTTTCCAATGACAAGTGTCAACAAAACGTGGGAAGCGTGGAAGCAATTCCATATGAATTCGCAATATGGGTTGCACAAGTAAACATTGACGCTTACCTTTTAGCATCTATTTAAACAAGTTGTTGCATTATTTTTTAGGTTGCATTTTGGTAAAATTTAAGAGAGCACTCAAAGTATCAGCATCTAGAGAAATAAGTCAGTTTTGATAAATTTATGATTGCGTCCAGCCTTTAAATTCAAATTAGTTGATTTCAAGTCATTTATACCTTACAATTTATCTTCACCTCTTTTTGTATTTATCTTTACTTATTACGTTCTTTCGTACTTTAAATTGCTTCAAACACTCTCAACCTTAACACATAGTCTAAGAATTTTGTAGCTGGTCCTGCAAGTAACCTTTAATTAAAAGGTTAGAGATTGTTTGCGAGAAAATCCTGCGAACACGTCCTTAAACAAATCTTTACCGTCCATTTCATGACTCTCAATGCTTAAGACACTACCATTAGTGATCCGTGTGAAAAATTAAAAAATTTCATTATAAAGGCATTTTGAATATAAAAAATTGACAAAGAAACATTATGAAACGCTTGAAACTATCTACATCCACCACTTTATGGTTTGCAAGAGTATTTACCAAGAAGAGTTCTCTATGATAGATTGCATGAGTAAAAAATTATTTGGTTTTAAGGTTTGTGTCCTTAAATATTTATTTGAGTAGAAAGTTTTTTATTTATCTATTTTTTGTTTATATCAGAAACAAATGCAAGGAAAAACAATTGAGAATATAATGTCATCTAACATTTGATCTTGCCTAGAATATCAAGGATTTGAAGATCCAGCATATGATATTCTTGTACAAACTAATTTTTATTTTATTATTCTGCGTAAACAATGTAATATTATAGGTAAACATTGTAGTTTGTAATCAAATTATTTTATTAATATTCAGTGTAAACAATGTAACAAGTTGTAAAAAAAATCATCTATCTTACCCCTTGGTTTTATTAGAGGTATGATCCGCTAGTTTTGAAATAATAAAAGTGCAGAAGTTGGGGTTCAAATCCATGTGAAGAAAACCTTACCCCCCAGTTTTTAAAACATCAAGGTATAAAGTGACCATTTTTCATGACGCCCTTTATTACTTCGCTTCTGTAGCCGAGATTTAATGCATTTCGCGTCTGAGGTGAAACATGTTATTTGTAGTAGTACTTTAAAGGAAATTGATCTAGCCTAGAAGATAAGAAATCTTTATGGTTAGAACTATTGAAATGGAAAAATAAATTAGAACTCGGGGAATGGATTTTTGGGGGGATTTGAATGCTATTAAAAATTTAATGAGGGAAGAGGGAAGAGTAAACTAGTAGATTAATATAAATGAATTAATTCAATACTTTATAGACTTAATAGAGCTAGTAGATATAGAAATTAAGGGGGAATAAGTTAACTTTCATAAGTTAGGATGGTTATGATAGTAGTATACTAGAAAGACTATTTGTGTTTGAGGGTCTAATTGATATGTGGAAGATTGTGGCCCAAGAAATAGGTTATAGAGATATTTCTGATCACACAATTTAGATTAAGTTTAATAATGTAAATTGAGGTCCTAAGCCATTTAAAGTTTATAAATGTTGGGTTGATCATGAAAACTTTATGCATTTTATTAAGGAAGAGTGGGATGCACTTCATTTAGTAGAGAAAAAGCTTATATATGCAAAGAAAAGTTCAAACTTCTGAGCAAAAGGATTAAATGGTGAAATATGGTAGTTTTTAGGTGGCTAGACTTAAGGGTTGAATAATTGGTGGGTAAATTAAATCTCTTAGAAGGGGAAGCATTGTGATAAAACTTTGATAAAACTGTCATAAAACTTTGTTTATCTTCGTTCCCCAGATGAAGCAGGAACATAGCTAGTTGCGAAAACTTCTGGTTGTTGTGGTGAATAAGAGGCATCTTTGGTTTTGGGGTTGTTTGGAGCGTTTGATAGGAAAGCCATGGACATGTTGGTACAAGAACGATGAAAAAGATAAAGTTCTCAAAGGTTTCTTTTGAATACAAGGAAATAAGGAATCTCAGGCGTTTGTAAAAAATTCCAAAGAGAAGTACTCGTGGCTATTTATAGTGGTCAGGGAAGAGTGTTTTCCCTCAAAGTCATTTAATGCTGCAAAGTGAGTGGGACACGTGGTGAACTTTAAGATTGTTACACTGATAGGTAGTGGAGATGTTTGCCATGCTTTCCTAGGTTATAGGGATAATGGCCATCATGGCAGCAAGTAACGGCTGACTGATAGTGACATCTTGGAAAAGTGTAATGATGACTTTGATACCAGCAGTGGTTGGTGGAAGATGAAAAGTGTATGATACGCTTTTATGGTCAAAAATCTTACAGGTGTCGAATAGATACATCAAATAATGACTATTTCTTCTTGCGTCGAAATTGACATTCTTAGGGGGTAATTTGTTAGCTCATAAGTTCGACACCCACAACATATTGGTCTTATTGGCCAAAAATAGATTGAACAAATCTAAGTTGGAAACACTTCGACAGAAGAGCTTGTAACAAAAAGGTTGTGTCGAAGTCTCCCTTGCTAAGAAGGAGAAAACACTTAGAGAATTTTCTAAGTTAAAGTTGGTCTTTGACAAAGAGGTTCTCGTGACCTTCGACTGAGAGGTTCCCGTGGCCTTCGACTTAAAGGTTCTCGTATCAGCAAGCGAGTAATTTTGAATCTAAAGAAAGGAGGGAAAGGCAGTTCACTTGGCAGTTGAGGAAAGCAACGTGGCATGAAGATAGAGGTCAAAGCACATGCAGAGGACACTTGTCCTCATCCTGGAATGAGGTGACTACTCGACGATTACTTAGTTTCAGTATAAATATAGGAAGTTTGTGTAAAATTCCAGGTGTTCAACATGGTACAAGTCACTCAAATATATCCAAGTACCCGCTGTGAGAGAAAAGATATTGAGAATGTACGTTTGAAACACCATATTTTATTTCAATCAAGGTCTTTACAATTCCTTTACATTCCTTGACATTTACATTTCCTTGCAAACTTTATCATTACTGCAAATTTACTCTATCTTGCCTTTACTTTCACTTTTTGTCGTTTTTTAACCTTTATCATTAAACTCTTTTCAACCCCTTTCTATTTACTTTTTACTTGCACTTTCATCAAGTTTTCGCCTGCATCTCGCCTCTACTCTTAATTCTCCTCTCAACCCTTTTCACTTAAATTTACTAAACTTACAAACTAACTTAGCATATATCCTAGGATCAATCTGATTGATCCTACAAGTCAACAAAATAACCCATTTTTGAAGATCAGCGGTTGTTTACCAATTTTCACGGTAAACAAATTGGCACACCTGGTGGGACGTTGCTAAGTTTTCTTGTTTTATAAACTATGTTAAAAATAGTTTTTATGCTTCAAGTAATTTCTTTTCTTCCAAAGATTATTGTATGTTATTAAGAAGTGGCAAAATAACCACCCACGAATACATACCTAAGAGAAGAAATAGTAAAATGGCTAATCCGTCTAGTAGTGGAGAAATGCCTCCACCAATTTCTGGCATTGGAAATACTGTTATGCCAACAATTAGTGAGCCTATGCCATCAACAGTTGGTTCGACACCAGCGTTGACGGCTGCCCAAACATGACCAATACTTTCTTATGTAAGTCCTAGGGGCCCACGAGGAACGCCCCCACCAAGGGGAAATCTATGTCCCTCAAGGATTTTCGACAACCTAGATGGGTCGAGAACAACCTTATGGAATGCCAACTACTGAAATGGAAAGCCTTATGAATGCTTCATCCATATTTTTAGAACCTTTGGTTAGTGCATAATACGGTGGGAGAACTGACTTGAGTGTTTTGTGTTTGATCGCAATTGTTGCGGATAGCAAGAGTCGCCGCTGACTTTTCTTTTATCCAATAAGGAAAGGTTGAAAAGAATATGAAAGACCTTTTGAGATTATTTCTTGAGTTCGGGGGGTAGGTTATGAAAATGGAAGGTATTAGCACCCTTTTCATCCGTAGTTATCTACGGGCTCTTAGTTGTTTGCTAGATCACTTGCTTTTGTTTGAAAATGTGTTTGTGATGTGGGTTTTGAAAGTATTTTGAAAAGGAGTGTCTTTGTAATGATTCTATTCTCTATAAGAACGCGTACAAAGAGTTTTAACTTTTGAAAATGTTTCAAAGTGAAATTGTGGGTGTATAAAATGTTTTTATTGTGAGAAAGCGAGCAACTAGGGACAACCTTCCTACTCAAAAGGTCTTAAATGTTCTTTTCCTCCTCCTTTAGATGTTGCTATCTTACCATTGATTTGGTAAGAAGCCCCATCGTTGGATGTGAAGGGACGAGTGTGGGATATTTGTATAGTCATAGAAGGAAACCTATGGGACGTTTTAGCAATGTCGCTTAGGGACTAGATCATTTACCGAAGGCAACATTGAGGGTCATCGAGGGACTATGATATTTTATTTAGGGTCTTTGCTAAAACTCCCATATTCGAGGGACATGACTACTTTCCGAAAGGAAACAAAGTGAGATTACACTAAGGGTGCATGTGTGAATGGTGTGTTTGACTTACATGCATTTAGTCTTTGATTAGGGTTATCTATTTATTGATTTTATCTTGCCATACATCCTAATTACTAACAATATATGAAATCAAATAAAATGCGGAAAATAAATCCTAAGCTATTACATCATTTCAGGGATGGGGGTACATATTTACAAATGGGGATTGTACAATACAAGAAAAGGAAAGGATTTGTTTTGAAAATGGTTTTGGGTCTTAATAAATTAAAAGGAAAATAATTAGTTAATAAAAAGAAAATATTTTTTATGCCTTTTTAATAAAAATAATATTAAGGCTGAAAATAGAAAGAATAAGAAAGAAAAGGAAAAATAACGAAAACAGGATCAGCACGTTGTTGAAATAAAAAACGAGGGGAACCAGAAGTTCTGATGCTGCGCACTGAAGTTCTGAAAGAAACGTTAGAGGAAACCAAATGTTCTGGGTTACGGCACGCTGATGTTCTGGAAGAAACGTTAGAGGAAACCAGAAGTTTTGGGTTGCTATGCGTTGAAGTTCTGAAAGAAATATTAGAGGAAACCAGAAGTTCTGTTGTTGTGCGCTGAAGTTCTGAGTGTTAAAACAGTGAGGAAAACCTAGAAGTTCTGTGTGATGTGTTACAAAAGTGAGACAAAACCTAGAAGTTTTGTGTGCTGTGTTACAACAGTGGGAAAAACACCTAGAAGTTCTGTGTGCTGTGTTACAACAGTGAGAAAAACCTAGAACTTCTGTGTTATGTTAAAACAGTGAGAAAGACCTAGAAGTTATGTATGATGTATTGCAACAGTGAGAAAGACCTAGAAGTTATGTGTGCTGTGTTACAATAGTGAGAAAGACCTAGAAGTTCTGTGTGATGTGTTACAAAAGTGAGACAAAACCTAGAAGTTTTGTGTGCTGTGTTACAACAGTGGGAAAAACACCTAGAAGTTCTGTGTGCTGTGTTACAACAGTGAGAAAAACCTAGAACTTCTGTGTTATGTTAAAACAGTGAGAAAGACCTAGAAGTTATGTGTGATGTATTGCAACAGTGAGAAAGACCTAGAAGTTATGTGTGCTGTGTTACAATAGTGAGAAAGACCTAGAAGTTCTGTGTGTCGTGTTACAATAGTGAGAAAGACCTAGAAGTTCTGTGTGGTGTTAAAACAGTGAGAAAACCCTAGAAGTTCTAGTCCTAATTTTGAGCCTAGTTTTCTTCAAGAAGTTCTGATCCACAATTTTTCTACTTAGGAAATGATATGTGCAGTCTCAATTCTATGATATCTACATTTTTAATGATGTTTTGAATGAAAAGTTCAAAGTCAGGATGACTTACCTTGAATTTGAAGCGTGTGTTTGGGACTTGAGCTGCTGCCTTCGAATGTTTTGGGGTTAGTAAGAAACAGAACACAAATGTTATGTTCTTTGATTCGAAGGGAAGAATAAGAGTATTGTTTTTTGAGAATTCTGGGTTTAAGAGTGTTTAAGTGTTTTCTTCTCTCTCTTTTTGTATTCAATAACTCTCTCCTCAAAAGCCAGCCCCTTAGATGTGTGGTGGAACAATTTATTTATAGATGAGTTTGCTGTGGTTTTGGGGGAGAAACCAAATGGGATTTGAACCCTTTTTGGTATACTGTTTCATTTCTTTTTTAAACATAGCTTTTATGTGCTAATTTGGTGCAAATATGGGGTTTGAGAAAAATGCAGGCGTGGACTAGATCAACAACAATTTGGAGTGTTGTGGCAGCTGGGTGCAGGAGTGTGCCATAACAGTGCAGCAGACTAGTCAAAACGAGGTTTTGGGGCTTGGTGATGTTCTGATCGAAGAACGGAGACCATAATGAGATTCGAAGGGTGATATTCTGATCGAAGCGTAGAACATAATCTCCATATGCTGAAGAATGAGATTTTAAGAGTCATGTCCTGATCGAAGAACACAATTTCCATATTGTAATGATTGAAGAGTCATGTTCTGATTCACTTTTGCAAATTCTGATTGCACTTGTGGAAAAACTTGCCCAGAAGTTATGAAATTATCATATTTTCTTAACACTTTGAAAATTTTCTAAGTGTTTAGAAATTTGACTTTTTTCAAAGTAATTTCTGACTTTTGATTTCTTGATGAATCAATTTCCTGTCCTGATGAAATATGATTGTTGAAACTTGATTTTGATCAAAAATTCAAAGTTTGACTTTTCAGTGTGCTTTTGACCATTTTGCCCTTATGAATGACTTTCTTGGAAAATTGTAATCCGAGGCTTGAAACATGACAGAAGAAAACCTGAGGGTTCATGATGATCCTTTGAGAAATGAGAGGGCAAATTTTGGGGTACAACTGCTGCCCCTGTTCAATCTTCTTAAACCTGAAGAGTTAGATTGACAAGTTTGCCATTCGTGACATGAAGGTGGAAGATGATTAAACACTAGAGTGCCCATAAATTTTCACTTAATGATGTGGTGGTTGAATGTGTAGGGAATGGGCTTAAATATTCCATTTGGAGAAATTATGGTGAGTTGTCGGAGATGGGCTTATAGATGCCATCCAAAGGTGATTGTTGACAAAAATTAGACTAAGTCTAAATTTGATTTCAACTGGAAAAGAATAAGAATAAATCTTTGGAGTGATTTATCTGAACTAGAGAAAATGTCTACAAGAAATAATCAGGACAGACCATTAAGAGATTTAAACTGAACCAGCAGAGGTCTGGAAAGAATAAGAACAAATCTTCAGGAGATTTATCTGAACTAGAGAAAAAGTCTATAGGAAAGAATCAGGATAAACCATTGAGAGACTTAAACTGAACCAGCAGAGGTCTGGAAAGAATCATAAAAAATATTGGGGTGATTTATCTGAACCAGAGAAAAATGTCTACGGGAAAGAATCAGGATAAACCATTGAGATATTTAAACTGAACCAGCAGAGATCTGGAAAGAATCAGAACAAATCTTGGGGCGATTTATCTAAACGAGAGCAAAATGTCCACGAGAAAGAATCAGGATAAACCATTGAAATTAAACTGAACTAGTAGAGATCTGGAAAGAGTAAGAAAAAATCTTAGGGTGATTTATCTGAACCAGAGGAAAATGTCTACAGGAAAGAACCAGGATTAACCATTGAGAGATTTAAACTGAACCAACAAAGATCTGGAAAGAATCAGAACAAATCTTGGGGCAATTTATCTAAACCAGAGAAAAATGTCCACGGGAAAGAATCAGGATAAACCATTAAGATATTTAACATGAACCAGTAGAGGTCTGGAAAGAATCAGAACAAATTTTGGGGCAATTTATCTGAACCATAGAAAAATGTCTTGTCTTGTTGAAAATTTGATGATAATTCTTATTGATTGATCCTTCCTGAAAAGGTAAAGAGTTAGTTGTATGTAATGCCATGGTGTATGGAATGCATGGTGTCATGATGTTTCTCAAAATAAATGAGATTGCGATATATGCATTTGTATTATCGATGTCTATGATGTATGAATGCAACGTATGCACATGTTAGTTGTTCTGCTGTAGTGTTGTTTAGATTGGGGAAGATAAATCCCTGACTACTTTTGGGACTACGGAGGATAAGCCTTCATGTTTCATTGAAATTGAAGTACTGATATATGGGCTTCCGTCATTAGAGAAGTAAACTCTATTTGGGATATGAAACTTCGTGCATTGCTTGTGGATTTCGTGAAAACCTACTGGGGAACCCTTGAGCAGTGTGGGACTTTCACTCGGGAACCTTTAGAGCAGTGACTGCGGAGATTTTATGGAATGGCCCGTAGAAGTTATCATGTTTCTTAAAGCCATTAGTAATTGTCTTTCTGTTTAGTTTTCCTTTTTTATGCGTTCATTTGTAAGCAGTAATTACATTCAAATGCATATGTTCAAAAATAAACACTGGATGTTTTTTGCAAACAAAACAGGAACAATAAAAGAAAAATAAATAGTTTTTCACTTTTAAAGGGATATCTTTGTATTAACTTTGAATAAGTATTTTTTACAAAGAGACGAACATACTAGTAAGAGAATGTCATCGTAAAAAAATGAGAATTGATACAAAGAAAAGACAGCTATGTGAAATAATCCCATGGGGTTCCCACTATGCTGTAGCCTTCATGTCTCTGTGCGTGTCATCCACTTGCTGCTTTGTCCAAAGCTAATTGGATTGATTAGAACCGTTTGAGTTTGACGATCGATGATGAAGATTGGCTGTAAAGTGATCCAACGGGACATAGTCATACGCTTCAAATCCCTAACTTTTTCCTGGACCTCCCTTTCGGGTTTCAATCCACCCCGAGATACCCTTTTTTGCCCAAGCCAACTTTTCAGGTTTTCAGCTTGCCGGATGTATATATTTTTTTGTATTTATCCCTAATTTTTTCCTAGGCTAGTCGACCTGGCGGGTCTTTTCATGTGTAGTATCTTTTAACTATGTCAGCGTTTACAGGGTGCGGAAGGTCGTCGTCGTCCATAGTGGTTAAGATCATTGCCCCACCAGAAAATATGTTTTTAAACACAAATGGTCCTTCTTATGTAGGAGTCCATTTTCCCCTGGGATCACCTTGTGGCAGTATGATACCCTTGATTACCAAGTCACCAACCTGATATACTTGACGTCTGACCTTCTTTTTAAAAGCTTTAATCATGCATTCTTGGTACATCTGGCCATGGAAGACAACCGTAATACTTTTCTCATTAATCAAGTTTGTTGTATCCCAAATTTTTTTCTCTCCTATTCTCAACACATGGCAAGTGAGGTCCCCAAATTGCTCAAGGAAGTTCAAGAATGGATCAGACAAACTCTCTCCTAAGGTAATATACCTCAAATTAGGGTTTCCATCTTCATCAAGATGTGTGAACCACAAAGGACTCAAATTCTCACCATTGTCTTAATATGTTCTCAATATCATCCATGTCAAGTTTCAAGCCTTGCAGAAGAAGTTTGCTCAGTCAATTGCTCAAATGCCTGAAAATCAACTATGCTATGTCAAAAGTCAACTATAGCCCACATACAGTCAAACTTCAAGATTTTTGGTCAACATCCTCATTTTTAAGTATTATCCATCATTTTATCAAGGGTTGATCATGATTTCTCAAGGATTTCTCACAATTCATCAAAACCCAAAAGTTGCTAAATTAGGGTTCTATAGGAAAAGTCAACTCAACTTTGACCAAGCACAACTTTCTCATAATTTATCACAAATGACCCATCCAAAGCTCATTTTTAAGAGGATACAATTTCCTACAATTCATATTCATATTCAAAGTTCAGAATATGCACTCACAAAAAGATATGAATTTTGACATTATAGGTCCTTTTGAAAAGTGAACAAAAACACCTTTTGGGTCAAAGCTTCATACACGAACATGGAAGAATAAATTGAGATGATACCAAAAGGGTTGTTTAGAGGACATCCTAAGCTTTCTAAAAAGTCCAAGAAAACCTCTCTAGGGTAAAAATTGAGAGAGTTATGCATTGGCCAAGTTGATCATTTTTGCAAAATTGCCAAAAGTCAAATGTGCTAAAGTTTGCATTTTTTGCTAAATGGGCCAAACTTTTTATGCTTGCACCTAACTTATAATATGGTCCACGACCCATAAAACCATCCATGCATTATTTTATTATTTATTTGATTTATTTTGGTTTCAATCATTAAAAAAATCAAATTAAATTAAATGAATAATGTAGATTTTCTTTGATATGATTTTTGCATTGAATGATGGATCAAATATGTTAAAAATAGACAAGAAAATCGTGCAATGCTATGAAAGGGAAGGAAATATTTGAAAATAAAGGGATTTGAAGAAACAATAAAAAAAATCCCTATTTCTTTTGATTTGCTCCACAAATGCTAAGATTTTTGTTGCCTCATACATAAATAAAGGAGGCCAACCCTAAAGGGTTTGGCAGAACAACAGACGCAGCCGGCCTTAAAGGAGAAAGAAGATTCCAAAAATTTCAAAGAAGTGGTGCAATCTTCAAACACTCTAGCTAGCCTCTTTCCCTTGATTCCAATCGCTCCATCATCTTTATGAGATTCCCAGGAGTGAAACTAGACCATTTGAAAAGCCGATAGCATCCTCAAATTAGTAGATCCATGCCTCATCATTGGTAAAGCTTCTTTGACTTCAAACTCGCGCAATACTTGATGTAAATTCATATTGATCATATACATGTGTTTCTACTGATGTTTATGTGTGTTTGAACGTATCACATGCGAAGCTAATGCCCAGGATCACGTTATGCCATTGTTGACCGTGGTTAGGGTTTCAAGTTCGAATCCAGTGATGCGTGAGGAATTAGTTAATTTAGAGGCCAAAATCATGATCAGGGGATATTTTTAAGGCAGTTGGCATCATTTATTTTTCAGTTTGGCTAATATTTTCAGGTGACCCACCGGAGAAGACGGTGGAAACCACCGGCTCTGGTGGTTGGACCGACCGGTCTTTGGTCAACCAACTTGCGTGGCTGTTTCTCATGATCCCATTGGCTGGATCGAACGATGACTTTCTCTCACCCCATCTGATTGGCTCATGCTTGCTGACGCGTGCAATTATTTACTGACCTGGATCTAACACCTTGTTTTCCTTTATGGTTTATTTATTTCATTATAATTATGACTAACATTCCAGCGCAGTTGGCAAAGGGGAGAATCTATAAGGTACACGTCCTGGGTTCGACCCCATGCGTGTTACTTTTACATTTTTTTGATATTCTTTATGGGTTCCAATGCATCACGCCTCATGAAGTCCATCGTGAGACCTCATATCTAACCCTCAAAGACCTTATCACATCCAATGCAACGTCCCATATGCGCAGATGTACTATGGACCATCAAAAGATCAGTGCATGAGATTCAGCGCAGGTTTGGGCCATTAACCTTGGGCCAAAGAAACTAAGATTTACATCCCCCTCTTCAGCAACACTATCAGGCCCATTTCTTCCTTTTTTTTTGTTTTTTCTTATTTTTTTTAATTCTTTTAATATTTTCGTTAATTATTTTAATTAAAAAAATTAATCACTTTTTTTTATAAAATCATAAAATCAAGAATTCACAAAAAATTAGAATTAGGTTTTTTTAATCAAATTTAATTTAATTAATTTAATTTAATTAATTTAATTTAGGTTAGGGTAACTTTAATTTGTTTTTTCTATAATCAATTAGAAAATTAGGTTTAAGTTCTTGATTTAATTCTTTTCTTTTTCCAAACAAAAACACAAAATAGGTTAATTTAGTTATTTTTCTTAATTAAAATGAATTAATAATTAGGTTCTTTTTTTAATTTAATTATTCCTTATTTTCTCAAATAAGAAGAACGACAAAAAAATTATTTTTCTTTAATCAATTGCAATTAGGTTTAGTTGAGGGTCAAAACCCTAATTTCTCACGCATTTAATTCGCTGCACGCTTATTATTACTTTTTCCATTATTCTGTAACTGTTCATGGGATGTAATAGTTAACTTAGGGTTTTTACTTATCGTTTTCCCCCGATTTTTTGGTTATGTAATTAATCCCCCTCCCCGAAGCCTTGTAATAGCTAGGTTTATTTTCTCGCATTTTTAATTCCCGCAAATATTTAACTGTCTAGATGTATGCTAATAGGATTGTATGGAAAGAGTGCATGACAAATTAAAATGGTTAGAAAACCCTAATGTGCAAAAATAAATAACTGAAACAAATCACTCGCACATATTCACTCTTAGGGTATACTCTCACTTCGGTTGCATTCGGTAAACAATCATTAAGCATAGGGTTTCTTAGTGGTTGCCCTCCTATCTAAAAGATCAAATGTCCCATTCGAATATTTCCTCAGAAATGTTGCCTCGGAAATGTTGCCTCGAAAAAGATCTTAAGACTCTAGGGTTACTACTAAGGTGTCCTAACATTGCTTTAGTGACCGTACGTCCCTTTCGAATTGACCCTTACAACTCCAATGACGGTGCTACCTATTTCTCAACAGTAGGATAGTACTATCTAAAGGAAACAAGAATAGAAACAATCTTTTTTCGAGTTGGTAGATGCTAGTAGATACTTTCTCAAATCAAAACTTTTCGCACTTACACTTTTCAAACAAATTTTCAAAGTAACTTCGTCACACCCTTGAGGACTGATACATGGGTTATCACGAAGTAAAACTTTTCAAAACAAAGCACATAAACACAAGCAATTTAAAAATGAGCAAGTACCTAAGAGCCCATGGAAAACCATGGATAGAAAGGGTGCTAACACCTTCCCTTTCTATAATCTACCCCCCGTACTCAAAATCTCGAAAAAGAATTTTTTCTATACTTTTTTCCTTTCCAGTTGGATGAAATAAAAGTCGGTGGCGACTCTTGCTTACCGCGAAATTTTGCGAATAAAAAACGCAAAACGAAGACCAGTATTAAATAGTCGATTCTGCCACCGTATCACAAAGTTCAACTGGTTAAGTCGAGTTTGAATCCATTTATCTTCATTCAAACCTGCATCTTATACGATTATCATAGAAGGTATTTGGACTTCAATTGGTAGTACAACTTCCATGCCGTATACCAAAGAGAAAGAAGTTGCCCCTGTTAACGTGCGCGCCGTGGTACGATATCCATGGAGAGAAAATGGTAACATCTCAAGCCAGCCCTTGTAGGTCACTGTCATTTTTTGTATGATCTTAATGTTTTATTAGCGACTTCTACATCACCATTCATCTTTGGCTGGTAAGGAGAAGAGTTATGATGCTGGATCTTAAATTGCGCCCATAGTGCAGTGATCATAGTATTATTGAGATTGGTACCATTATCTGTAATAATTCTCTCCGGAACAACATACCGACATATAAGATTATGTTTGATGAATCGGGCCACAACGTTCTTGGTAACAGAAGTGAATGAAGTTGCTTCGACCCACTTCATGAAGTAATCAATGGCAACCAAGATGAAGCAGTGTCCATTAGAAGCTATAGGTTTGATCTCTCCAATCATGTCAATGCCCCACATTACCAATGGCTAAGGAGCAGTCAAGATGTTTAGAGGAACCGGAGGCACATGTACTTTGTTAGCATAGATCTGGAACTTGTGACAAGTTCTTGAATACTGATAACAATCCGCTTCCATGGTGAACCGGTAGTATCCTGCCCGTAGGATCTTTTTAGCCATCGTGTGTCCACTAGAATGAGTGCCAAAGGTACCTTCGTGTAAATCAGCCATGATCTTTTCTGCCTCACTCTTGTCTATGCACCGAAGCAAAGTAGAGTCATGGTTGCACTTATAAAGGATACCATTACTGAGGAAGAATTTAGCAGAAAACCTTCTCAGGAACTTCTTACCATTGACTGAAGCTCCCTCTGGATATTCTTGGGCCTCGAGATATCTCTTAATTTCATGGAACCAAGGTTTGTCCACTACTTCTTCAGTATCAATCTCGTGACATTAAGCTGGTTCGTCCATCCTCTCAATAGTGATATGAGGAGCCTCATTATCCCACCTGATTTTGAACATGGATGACATAGTGGCTAGTGCGTCTGCTAGTTGATTTTCCTCTAGTGGAAAATGCTCAAAAGTAATTTCCTCAAAATGTGGGATCAGTGTCAACACAAGTTCTTTTTAAGGGATGAGATTAGGATGCTTCGTGTCCCATTCTCCTTTGATCTGAATGATGACTAAGGTTGAATCTCCGAATACCCTTAAGGACTTGATTCCCAAATCCATGGCAGCTTTGAGACCCATAATACATGTTTCATATTCCGCCATATTATTGGTACAGTTGAAACACAGTCTAGCGGTGAAGGGAGTATGGAAGCCTTCAGGGGATATGATCATAACTCTTATGCCGTTTTCGAGTACGTTGGAAGCTCCGTCAAAAACCATGGTCCATCGGGATCCTTTTTCAGATCTGTCATATGGTCTAAGTTCTTCACAATTATTTACCAACATGATGTCTTCGTCCGGGAAATTAAAATTCGTGGATTGATAGTCATCTATAGCCTGATGAGCTAGGTGATCAGCTAGCACACTTTGATTTATTGCTTTTTGGGTAGTGTATTAAATGTCGTATTCAATCAGGACCATCTGCCACCTTGCTATTCTTCCAGAGAGGGCCAGCTTCTCGAATATGTATTTAATTGGATCCATCTTGGATATCAATTAGGTAGTGTGAGTCAACATATACTGTCTTAGCTGGTGATCAGCCCATGCCAGAGTGCAATAAGTTTTCTCGAGCAGTGAATATCTGGTTTCACAGTCGGTAAACTTTTTGCTCAGGTAGTATATTGCATGCTCTTTTCTGCCAGACTCATCATGCTGCCCTAGCACACACCTCATTGAATTTTCCAAGACAGTTAGATACATGATTAGAGGTCTTCTCTTAACTAACGACATCAAAATAAGAGGCTCTTGAAGGTACTCTTTGATCCTATCGAAGTTTTAGCGGTAGAAATGTTCAAGACTAAGTCATTGGATTGGCTAGCCTTTATACAAATCAAAATAAAAATTGCCACAACACTTTATTGTTTCCAAAGGAATGGGAAAAGAGCGAATAACCCAAAAAAAGGGGGAAAGATTCAAGGTAAGGGGGTTGGTTATGCAAAGGGAAGGTATTAGCACCCTAAACATCTACGGTACTCCATAGGAACCTCTTTGTAAAATCTGTATATTTTGGATATAAAAATGTGTTGTATATAAAATGGATAGTGGAGGTGAGAAAAGAAGTATTTTTTATGATTTTTGTACCCGCCGCGGTTGCAAACCTTTAGTGCATAAGTACCACCTTTTATGCAATAGGGGATCAGGGTACACGTAGTTCCTCTTTTAAAAATTTGAAACACAAGTGTGTTGGTTGATTTTAAGAGATAAGACGCCATCGTCATTGTGCGTATGGAAAACATACTTACTACCCACAATCATGAGAAAGGAGAATTTGTGTCATCTCAAAGTGGAGGATCATGGCTTGGATTTTCAAATCATCAACGCCTGACTCAACATCCAAGTGGAAAATATCTCACTTCACTACATATTGTAGAAGTATAGTTGTTTGCATCACTATAAGGATTGACAAGATTCTAACCTTTTGAGAAAAGTTTAAAGGTAAAAGCCAAAGTGGAAAAATGGTTTGAAATAAGATTGATAGACTTTTAGTCTTCTCACAAAAAAATGTCAAGGTATTGTTAAGTTGATTGAAGTTTATTTATGAAAATATTTTGAAAATGCATGGACCTAGGTCCAAGTTTATTATGAAAGTGGTTCAAGTTTAGAAGCAAGAGGAGTTTTCAAAAGGAGGGAGAAGATTTTTGAAATCAAAGAAGATGGGAGGAGAAGAAGAGACTATCCTAAATCATAAAGTAAAAGCTAAGTATAAGAACCATCTAACCAATAAGAAGCCAAAACATGACATTATGAGTCAAGATAGAATTCCCATTCTTTTGATCGAAACCAAGCAAGCAAAGATACTAGACCTCTTCAAGTGTATTAAGTCTTCACAAAAATTGGGCAGAGTAACGGCTGTATACGGGTGAATTCCATATTACAAACTGAGAATGTAATCACAAAAACCTGCACACAAAAACAAACAAGCAACCCAATGTCTTGAGGTAAACCTCATGAACTCCAGACAAAATAATCAGATAAGATCACAAGGTCTCCAAGATAGGCCAAGGTTTCTAATCCTAAGTCCAAGAAAAATTCCACTGCTCCATCATGCAAAGGATAGTAACCAAATAGTACAAGTGCCATTAAAGAGTTTTTTAAGGTTTAAGTTGGTTATTAAGTATCTTAGGAAAAGAAAAAATAAAAGCTCAAGTCAGCAAAGTAACAAATGACAAGAAAATAAATGCTCAAATGAGCAAAGATGAAAATGGCATGAAATGTAAAATGCTAAAAAATAAATAGTGCATAAAGCATAAAAGAACAAAAGCATAAAATAAAACAAGTCAATAATTAGTGGTTAGTTGGATGACCATCTTGAGACTTGCATTTGGAACCCATTAGAGGATTGGTAGAACCAAAGCCTCCACACAACAAGTTGCATTTGCTTTTTGTCAAGTATATCATCCATTTGGAATTCTCACAAGTAAAATTTAATGATCAACGATGTTTAAGTGATCCACATTGACCAAAGGTGTTGTAGATCCATTAGAGGATTGGTAGAACCAAAGCCTCCACACAATGAATCTCAAGGTTATTGGATCAAAGAGATCAAATTAACATACTTGGGCTTGGAATCATACGTTTGGGCCACGGATGATCATATATTCGAATCGGGACAAAATTTAGCGCTATGTTAAGCAATCGTAAGTGGACTTATATAGAAGTCGCACCTATTTTGAGGCAGGTCAATAGCAATCTATGCACCACTTATTTTGAGACATGATATAGAGATCATGCTCCAACAACATTTAGTGCAATGAGAAGGGGATGGGATGAATGGGATTTAGGGTAAAAAGAAAAACCACATTTGAATTAATATTTAATCAAACTATTATTAAAACCATTCATCCATTTTTTGTGGAGTTAAACTCAACACCATGGATCCAATGATGTTAATAAAGCCATGACCAAAAAATCAATTATGTTCAAATTATTCAAGAAATGAAAAATTAAGCCATAGAAAAATCAGAAATGGATCCAAATATTTTTATAAAATTTTTAGTAATTTTTAAAAGTCAGAAACTATTTTTAAACCATTTAAAATTGCTAAAACAAACATAAAATAGAAAAAAAATAGTAAACCTCAACATAAAATTCCATAAAATTTTTAGAAAGTCAAAAATATGCAAAAAAATATTTATGAATTTTTTCAGAATTAAAAAATGTTAGAAAGTATTTTTTAAGTAATTAAAAGAAAGAAAAAAATACAAAAAATATAAAAAATATAAAAAAATACCAAATGTCAAAATAAAAATGTAAAAAAATAATCATGAGATCAGAAATAATTCAAAGTATTTTTTGTGAATTTTTCATAATTTTTGGATAAAAATAAAAGAGTTATGAATTTTTGAAAATTTAATCAAATAAAATATAAAATCAGAAAATAAAATAAAACCAAAAAAAATGTGGACCATCAGATCAAAGTCAAAACGCGTTAGTAAGCTCATCCAATGGACAAGACACACTGTGCTTGATATGGACCTTAGTGAAACACACATATGATCAGAAAAAGGGCAACCAATAAAATTAAAACGCTTGGCACACTATCATTGGCTGAGACGAGACATGTCATCGTCTTCAACCTTCAGACACCCTGCAATGGGGATTTTGTGAGATCCTTCAAATGGAAAAATTAGGATCCCTGGCTAGTATCATTGAACTCGTCTCTTCAAGACGATTCTAACACAACCATCGCGCAAAATTTATGTAAAGTATGGATAGAGATATGAATCAAAACACAGAAAAATAGCGAGCACCTTCAATTTGAGATTTCTCTTTCAATTCTCAATGGATTTAAAAATTGTAAGCAACATTAGAATCAGACAAAGGAGTAGAACAAACTAATGCTTGATTTGGATCCAATTGGTGGAGAATTCTACCTTTTCGAAGTTCAAGTAAGAAGCTCTGAAACTGGACTTCTGTAGCTTGGATTATGGGTCGTTTTGATTGGTTTAAGTGATGGAGAGTTTGTATGAGGTTCAAGGATGATGAATGCACAAGAAATTTTGGAAAAGGAAGCTTAAATTTCAAAAACTTAATTCAACAAAAGTGGGTTCGTGTGAAGTTTTGGCAGGGTGTTCTTGGCTCTCTAAGCTTGGGAAATTGAATGGGGGATGACCCTCTATTTATAGGGAAGAAAATGGGATCAAAAGTAAAAGCAAGTGATGTGTTTTGGAGGGAATTCGTGTGGGTCTGCATTATGAAGAAAGTGTGACTCAAAGTTGATCAAAACTCAGCCAAATCGTGCGTTTTATGATGCTGATCACTTCTGAAAAGTTGCTAAACATGATTAGAAACAAAAACGCATGGAAATCCTGTGATTAGAAGCCAAAACAAAGATTTCAAAATTCCGACTTTGTGCAAAATTCAGTTTCAAACTACCAAATTCAAATCTATGGAATTTCCACCTCAAGGGGTCTTAGGGCATAACTATTGATGCTTTGGAAAGATGAGGTTACAATCTTTCCAATGGAAAAAGAATGGAATCAAATGGATGCGTGAGCTGAAAGTTACATGGAGTCAAAGTTGAAGAAAAAGAGTTGACTTTCCATACTTAGAAAAATTTCAAACTCTTCTTTAAAAATGACCTATAATCTTTTGCATCCAAACATGGCCTTACACTTAGAATTTGCTCTTGACCAAAAAATATGGAATGAAGTAGACCTCTTGAATGAAATTTTTCAATTTGAACCACTCAAAATATCCAAAAATTGAGCAAGTTATGACTTGTTGAAGTTGGCCAAAAATAATGAAATGACCTATAATCTAATGCATTCTTAAAGCAACTTCCATCCATTTTATTACTTTGCACATACAAGAAGGCATGAAGTACACATCCTTAAGATCATCATGGAAAAATAATGGGCTCAAGGTGATAAAAATTGACCATGTTATGACCATTTGAAGTCACATATGAAAAATTGGGGATTCATCTGGATGACTTGTAATCTTTCTTCTTCACCAAGTTCCTTCCACATGAACACTCCTTGGAACTTTTGAAGTGATTTGTTGGTAACTCTTTGAAGAGAAATATGTCTTTGGGATCACTCAAAAATACCAAAATATTAGCAAGATATTCTCCTTTGAAGTTTAAAACCCTAGCCTCTAGATCAAGAGAATGCTTGGTGGAACTTTGCCAAGTTTGAACAAACTTTTTGTGCCAATATTCTTCCTTTGTGAATAGAATTTGTTGAGGATTATGATGAGGACTCATGGACACCAAAACTACTTTCATACCAACTTCAAAACAACTTCAATGGTGAGGTTTGGATCTCTCAAGCTTTTGACTAGGGCATGGAAATAAACTCATGAACCCATGATGCAACTTGCTAAACTTCATTGCCTTTACCTACATTATTAACAAGTAAGACAAACCAATATTGTATTTGTTAATTTAGAGATAAAATCAAAGCAAAATATCCATGATCACTAAAGAAAACAAGTCAAGGTGCTTGGTAACTCCTCAAAGAGCAAGGCTAAAGATAGGGAGAGGAACTAAAAGCCCTAATGTGATTTTGTGGTGATTGAAACAATATGGTATGATGAAGGAATCTTAGGGGGAAAAATTGGGGTACAATAGAAGGCAGCCTGGCAGTCATCGTTCCATTCCACCACTTGATCCTTCTTCATTAATTTGAAGATTAGTTCACAAGTGGCGGTTAGATAGGAAATGAACCGGGAGATGTAGTTTAGCCGTCCTAAGAATCCACTAACTTCCTTCACAGTGCGAGGAGCAGGCATTTCTTGTATTTCTTTTACCTTTACAAGGTCCACTTCAATACCTTTACCGCTGACAATGAAGCCTAAGAGGTTACCAGACCTCACTCCAAAAGTGCATTTATTCAGGTTCAGCCTTATTTTGAATTTCTCCAGTCTTTCAAACAGTTTCTGCAGATGGTCAAGATGTTCCTATTCCGTTTGAGATCTGGCTATCATGTCATCCACGTAGGCCTCTATATCGTGATGTATCATGTCGTGAAACAAAGCTACCATGGCACGCTGATAGGTTTCCCCGGTGTTCTTTGGCCCAAATGGCATAACTTTGTAACAGAATGTGCCCCACTGTATGGCGAAATTCTTTTTCTCCATGTCCTCAGGTGCCATTTTGATCTGGTTGTATCCGGAGAAACCTTCCATGAAGGAAAATACTTTATGTTTTGCGGTGTTGTCAACCAGAATATCGATGTGCGGAAGCGGGAAGTCATCCTTGGGGCTTGCCCTATTCAAGTCTCTGTAGTCCACACACATATGTACCTTACTATCCTTTTTAGGTATTGGAACAATGATGGCGACCCATTATGGATAGGAGGTGATAGCTAAGAATCCAGCATTGAACTGCTTCATGAATTCAGTCTTGATTTTCTATGACATTTTTGGCCGCATGCGATGGACCTTCTATTTTACCGGAGGGAAATCTTCTTTTGTCGGCAGACGTTGGACCATGATATCAGTGTCGAGTCCTGGCATGTCTTCGTATGACCAGGAAAAGACCTCGACATAGTTATGTAGTAATTGAGTTAAGCACTTCTTGACACTAGGCTCCAGGTTGGCACCTACCTTGACTTATTTCTTGTCCTCTTCGGTACCTAAGTTAACTGTTTCAACCGGCTATTCATGGGGTTGTATGGTCCTTTCTTCCTGTTGCAATAACCAGGCCAGTTCCCCTGGCACCTCACAATCTTCCTCACCTTTATCTTCGCCTTGATAGATCAGATTTACAAAGTCACAATAGGTCGTAGCAGAATCGTTACCCATGGGATCCTTAGTGGATGTGGATCTGCATTTTTATATGTGAGTGTGTGTAAGAGCATAACCATCTTTGATAAATAATAAAAGGTAGAAAAAGAAGAACAAAGAGCTTAAAATTTGTATGCAAAAATATTCCATGATTTATTGATGACATATGAAGATGAAGTAACAACCCTCACAAATGGACCATTGTGCCTCGGGTAAGACATAAGGTTTTAAAGTCTAAATTGTTTAATTATTACAAATCTAACAAGAAAATTTAAAGACAGGTACTCTTGAATAAAAGTAATAGGAATAAATTCTTTGGCCTCCCAATTGTTGATCCCTCTGCTGATGGTTGGAAAAATCCACTCGTCCATGTCGCAGCTTCCATCATTGTCTTCCACTGCATTAACTCCCTGATTGCTCATACGTAAAGGTGGCCCCCCAACACGAGTTCGTCGAACAGCTCTTTGGGCCTCCAAAGTAAAACCCAAACCAAATTTGTTGGACTTGTAGGGGATATCCGGACGTTGACCCCAGATGGTGCATCCACCCTCCTCAACTACTACTCTAGCATCCTTCAGAGAGGGCATTTTCAATGGCAGTCTGGTAACCTTTGGAGTCTTGGTAGTAGTCTTAGCTGCCGCAACTGTTTGTGGGACCTCCTCAAAATTCTGACACGGGGTCTCAATGAGCTCACCATCCATTTCCACATACCTGAAAGAGTTCAGGTGACTAACCATGTATTCCTCATCCCTATGGACAATGATGATCTTTCCCTTGATTGGGTATTTCTACATCTGATGTAGGGTATAAGTGACGGCTCCAGTGCCATGAATCCAGGGTCGGCCCAATAGACAGGATTAGGAAAGGCGTATATCCATCACATAGAAAGTTGAATCAAAAGTCTGGGTTCCAACTTTTATAGGGATGTCAACTTCTCTGTGCACTGTCCTCTTAGAACCATCAAAGACTCTTACCACAATGTTGCTAGGCTTTAAAGTGAGTCCCTCGCAATCTAACCGGTCAAGAGCATTCTTTGGCAAGACATTCAGTGATGAACCCGTATCCACCAGAACGTGGGATATCGTAGTTTCCCTGCACTCAATAGGAACATTCAAAGCAACATTGTGTTTCCTTCCTTTGGGAGTTAAATCAGCGTCAGAAAAGCCCAATCCGTTATCAACAGTTAGACTAGCCACACAATTCTAAAATTGATTAATGGATGTCTCTTGGGGCACATGGGCGGTCTTTAGAAACTTCACCAAGGCTTTGGCATGGGCCTCAGAACATAAAAGTAAGGCCAACATTGATATTTTCGAGGGGGTCTGCGCTAATTGTTCCACGACATTGTAGTCACTCTTCTTGATTATTTTTAGTATTTCTTCCATATCTTTGTTGGAAGCTTCAAGAATTACCTCTGGATGTGCCTTCTTTTGGGAAGGCTCAAATAATACCTCTTTTCCCCTTGTCTCGGCAACAAGGATAGCAGTAGGATTGTCAACATGAGTATCACTGGGAATGCTGGTAGGAGCGGTAGCGGGAATAATTACAGGAGTAGCAATGGTCTTTGGAGAGATCTAGAGTGAGGAGACTCTTCCACTCCTTTTTATCTTACTGGACCCAACGATATTGACGACGTCAGGATCAGTGTCTTTCGCAACTTTGTCTTTGATAGCTAATAGATCTTTCCTGACACCATGATAATAGACGCGAACCCCATAGTTCCAGGGAACAACTTTATCCGAAGAATATGGGATTGGCTCTGGCATGGTGATGATTAGGGGAGCATACTTTGGAACATATGTAATCCTGATGGGTCTTTTGGTGGAGACCCTGGGAGGATTGTTGGAAATGGTGATTATTGAGACATCTTCGCAGGAATTTCTGGTAAGAGGAACTTTTTCAAACAGGATTTCTTTGTTAGCCATCAGGCACTGGATGCCCATCTTCAGTAACAAACAGCCATTTTGTAGAGACATACATAATTGAGAACTTTCATCATAGCCTGGAAATAGACCGGCTTGCAATAGATTCTGTTTAATAGTCAAAAGAGGAGTGGTTAAATCATTCACGGAGGAAACAAAACAATTATCATCAACAGCGTTGACACCTTGACCGTGTTTGGGAGTTGGTGCTGTTATCACATTAGGTGTTTTTTGGGGGGTCAAACTCAATCGTTTTCGCCTTAATAAGGCCTTGTACCTTATTCTTCAAGGTACAACAATCGTTTATATCATGCCCCGGGCTTTCAGAATGATAGGCGCATCGAGCATTCGGGTTGTAGCGAGGAGAAGCAGTATTTGGGTTCTTGGGAGCTTCCTTTAGGGTCACCAGATTGGACTTCAAAAGATGTGGCAACACTTGGGACAAGGTCATGTTGATTCGAGTGAATCGTCTCATGGGTGCCTCTGGCCTACGTTGATAGTTTCGCTGCTGATTTGGTACAGGATTGGAAATCATAACAGCCCTTACCGTCGGGCGAAGTTCAGTTTTGTTTTGATTTCTGTGGTCATATGCAACACTGACCTCCTTCTTTATGGTAAATGGTTTCTTCATTGTGCTCAAGGATACATCTCTTTGAATTTTTCCACTTTTTATACCGGCTTCTACATGTTCACCAGTCATGATTAGTTCAGTAAATCGAGTCGAGGAGCTTCCGATCAGATGGTTGAAGAATGGACCAGATAACATGCCTAAGAACATATCCACCAACTATCTGTCAGATAGAGGGGGTTGGACTCTTCCAGTAAGATCTCTCCATTTTTAAGCATAGGTTTTGAAACCTTCAGCGACACCCATAGACATGCCTTGTAATTGTGTTCGAGTTGGAGCTAAGTCAGCATTATACTGGTATTTCTTGTAAAAAGCGACAACCAAATCTTCCTAATTGCGAATATTGGTCCCTTCCAACTGATATAACCAATCCAACTGCGTCTTTGACAAGCTTTATTGGAAGAAATGCACCCATAGGTTCCTATCAGCAGTATGGGGTTGGATCTTCCTGACGTATGACCTTAAATGCAGCTTTGGACAAGAGACACTGTCATATTTAGCTAAAGTGGGGACCTTGAATTTCTGTGGCATGACAACCCCTGATACGAGTCCTAGCTCTTTAAAATCCAACTCGGGTACCCTCTGGATCTCTATAGCATTGAGGCGATCCTCCAACTGCTTGTATTTATCGTTAGTTGGAGGATACCGTTCTTTAGAGTAATCCACTTCTTCCTCTTCTTCCGACTCTGGATGATCATTTCCTTCCTTGTTCTTTACTTCTTGATTGTCTCCTTCACCCGACGAGTTTGAGAAATCTAGAGTTCGCCTGAATGGTCCTTTGAACCTTCTTCCCAGATTCAAAACAACGACTGTTTCTTTGCTTTCTTCTTCTCTTTGATCAGCAAAGTTTTCAAATCCTCTTATCCTTTTTCCAAAGCCAAGAACATTTGTTGGAATTGAGCATTCTGCGCTTGAAGATCCTTTACTGTCTGTTCAATATCCATCTCACCGAAATAAACAGTAGAACGATAAGGAGACCTATTTGTGAAAAACCTGTTTGTGTTATGATGAATGAAAATGCTTATGCAAATGATTTCAAGGAAATTAGAGATTTAAATTTGTTTAGACAAAAAGGGAACACACATTTGAATTAATAAATCCAAGTTTGATTACATCATGCCTCTTTGGGATTACAATAAAATACAAAAACACCTAAGACAAAAAGGTTGAACACATCCTCTTTGATGCGATGTAGGCGTTCAGACTCCGTTCTTCCTGAAGCTGCTTGGTGAGTTCCAAAACCTTCTTCTCACTGGCATAGAATTGGGCTTCAAAGATGTCTCGTTCTTCCTTTAGCTGAATCCAACCCTTTTGCAAGTCTTCAAGAGAGGTAGGCATGTTGGGGTGGAGGAAAATATACGCTACATCTCCTTCAGCAACAGGATCCATGATAACGGGGAGGATGGAAGGGTAAGGCATTACGAGACTCTGAGCACGAGCTCACACCCATCTAAGATAAGGCTCAAGGGGGATAGAGTGTATATGTCCCAATGTTTTATTATCCACCTTGTTCACCATCCTCCAAGATCGTACAAACCTCTGACGGTAGCCTTGATCGTCACTATCATAGTCGAACACCACACCTTGTATGAGCATATCATAAGGATCATCTCTTTGGGAATAGCCAAACTGTCGTAAAGCTAAACAAGGTTTGTAAGTGATACCTCCCCTAATTCCAAGCAGAGGGATATTAGGGAATTCTCCACAACGGTCAATGATAGAAGTATCTTCCAAGGATCGAGAACACCAATTAATGTCAGAGTGTGTAAGGGATATCATCCTTTGAGACCATGTCAATCCTTGAGCGTTCTTCAATACTGATCTAGGTAGATGTGAAGTAAACCACTTGGCAAGTAGGGGAATGCAACACAAGATAGTACCTCTTTTCTTCATAGTGTGAGTATGGAAACAATGTAAGATGTCTCCGAGCAAAGTAGGTATAGGATTATGAGAGAGAAAGATTTTGATGGCATTCACATATACAAATTGGTTCGAATTGGGAAATAGAACCAAACCATAGATTAGAAGGGCCAGGATATCTTCAAAGGCTTGAAAATCCATATCTTCCCAGAATGAACGAGCCTTCTCCAATAGAAACTTGGCTAGGAACCCTTTGACTCTGCTTCTTGTCTCCCAATTTTATATAATGTCGGCTCTCTTCATATGTAAGGCTTCGACAATGACTTCAGGTTTCAAAATCCCTTCTAGACCGGTGAACGGTATTTGATCGAGCACGGGCACTCATAATAGTAGAGAGACCTATTCTAGTGTAGGCACCAGCTGATAGTCAGGAAAGGTGAAGTAATGATGTATGGGATCAAAGAATTGGAAGAGCACATACATCATTTCCTCTTGGAAATTGGAGGTAGCCAAACTGAGGAGTCGACCATATTTCTTGGTAAAAGGAGAATCTCCAGGAACCCTTGATGCTAACTCTTAGAGTTGAGAGTGTGCTTTCACGAAGCTGAGTCGGATGGTGTTTCTTCAGACGGGATTCATGGCCTACAAAACAAAGCAAAAACAAATTCCTAAATCCTTGAAATGGTTAGTGAGAATGCTTATGATGTTATGATGTTATGATGTTTATTATGTTATGTACAAGTATGCAAAGCAAGCAAGTTGTTATGTACACGCAAAGTAGACAAGTCCTTAAGTTTAGGATTGCATGGAGTTTGTAGGTAAGTACGCTCTTGAAATTTAGTTGGCTCAACCATGTCCTAGAAAGTAACCGGGTTCTAAGGGACATCAATATCATTGAATTTTCTTTTAGGCATTGTCTCAGCACAATCAATATTTTCTTGCGGTCGAGATATCCCAAAAGTCTGGTCTCAATGAGTGTAGTATCGAGTATCAACCAATTTTCAACTTTCCACCGAAACCGGTAATCTCACTACATCCTAATGGCCAAGTTATTCAATTAAGATTCTAAAGTCAGTCAGTGCTTCATGACACTGCTCAGTAGCCCCGTATTCTCCTCGATTCAACACAAGGGATACCAGTGCCAACAAATGCGTCACACTAACATAGCCATTGCTTCAACCATTTCGGTCTACGCCGTACAGTTTCCATAATCTATTGCTACTTACCTAAAAAGGTGCCCCAAATCCGGGTAGAGGATCAAAACAAACCCAAACAAGGAACCATAATGTAAAGCAAGCAACTCAAACAATGAAAAATAAATAAAGGTAATGTAGCCCTAAGGTGACCCCACTTTTAAGTCATATTCCCCAACAGAGTCTCCAATTCTATAATACGGTGGGAGAACTGACTTGGGTGTTTTGCGTTTGATCGCAATTGTTGAGGATAGCAAGAGTCGCTACCGAATTTTCTTTTATCCAATAAGGAAAGGTTGAAAAGAACAGGAAATACCTTTCGAGATTATTTCTTGAGTTAGGGGGGTAGGTTATAAAAAGGGAAGGTATTAGCACCCTTTTCAACCGTAGTTATCTACGGGCTCTTAGTTGTTGCTAGATCACTTGCTTTTGTTTGAAAATGTGTTTGTGATTTAGGTTTTGAAAGTATTTTGAAAAGGAGTGTCTTTGTAATGATTCTCGTCACTATAAGAATGCGTACAAAGTGTTTTAACTTATGAAAATGTTTCAAAGTGAAATTGTGGGTGTACAAAATGTTTTTATTGTGAGCAAGCGAGCAACTAGGGACAAACTTCATACTCAAAAGGTCTTAAATTTTCTTTTCCTCCTCCTTTAGATGTTGCTATCTTACC
Organism: Vicia faba; assembly: GCA_948472305.1. Lineage (NCBI taxonomy): Eukaryota > Viridiplantae > Streptophyta > Magnoliopsida > Fabales > Fabaceae > Vicia > Vicia faba. Next base: position 1,457,995,422 of record OX451736.1, read on the forward strand.
ATTGATTTGGTAAGAAGCCCCATCGTTGGATGTGAAGGGACGAGTGTGGGATGTTTGTATAGTCATAGAAGGCAACCTATGGGACGTTTTAGCAATGTTGTTTAGGGACTAGATCATTTACCGAAGGCAAAATTGAGGGTCATCGAGGGACTATGATATTTTATTTAGGGTCTTTGCTAAAACTCCCATATTCGAGGGACATGACTACTTTTCGAAAGGCAACAAAGTGAGATTACCCTAAGGGTGCATGTGTGAATGGTGTGTTTGATTTACATGCATTTAGTCTTTGATAAAGGTTATCTATTTATTGATTTTATCTTGCCATACATCCTAATTACTAACAATATATGAAATCAAATAAAATGCGGAAAATAAATCCTAAGCTATTACATCATTTCAGGGATGGGGGTACATATTTACAAATGGGGATTGCAAGAATTTAAAATCCTAATTATCTATTACAACCATATTGAATTGTACAATACAAGAAAAGGAAAGGATTTGTTTGGAAAATGGTTTTTCGTCTTAATAAATTAAAAGGAAAATAATTAGTTAATAAAAAGAAAATATTTTTTATGCCTTTTTAATAAAAATAATATTAATGCTGAAAATAGTAAGTATAAGAAAGAAAAGGAAAAAATAATGAAAATTGGATCAGCACGTTGTTGAAATCAAAAACGAGGGGAACCAGATGTTCTGATGCTAGGTACGCTGTCGTTCAGAGAGAAACGTTAGAGGGAACCAGAAGTTCTGATGCTGCACACTGATGTTCTGAAATAAACATTAGAGGAAACCAAAAGTTCTGGGTTGTTGCGCGCTGAAGTTATGAAAGAAACGTTAGAGGAAACCTGAAGTTCTGGGTTGCTGTGCGCTGAAGTTCTGAAAGAAACGTTAGAGGAAACCAGAAGTTCTGATGCTGTGAGCTGAAGTTATGAGTGTTAAAACAATGAGGAAAACCTACAAGTTTTGTGTGTTGTGTTACAACAGTGAGAAAAAACCTAGAAGTTCTGTGTGTTGTGTTACAACAGTGAGAAAAACACCTAGAAGTTTTATATGTTGTGTTACAACAGTGAGAAAAACCTAGAAGTTCTATGTTGTGTTAAAACAGTGAGAAAGACCTAGAAGTTCTGTATGATGTGTTACAACAGTGAGAAAGACCTAGAAGTTCTATGTGGTGTTAAAACAGTGAGAAAGACCTAGAAGTTCTGTGTGCTGTGTTACAACAGTGAGAAAGACCTAGAAGTTCCGTGTGCTGTGTTACAACAATGAGAAAGACCTAGAAGTTATGTGTGGTATTAACACAGTGAGAAAAACCTAGAAGTTCTAGTCCTAATTCTGAGCCTAGTTTTATTCAAGAAGTTCTGATCCATAATTTTTCTACTTAGGCAATGATATGTGCAGTCTCAACACAATGATATCTACATTTTTAATGATGTTCTGAATGAAAAGTTCAAAGTCAGGATGACTTACCTTGAATTTGAAATGTGTGTTTGGGACTTAAGTTGCTGCCTTCGAATGTTCTGGGGTTAGTAAGAAACATAACATAAATGTTATGTTCTTTGATTCGAAGGGAAGAACAAGAGTATTGGTTTTTGAGAATTTTGGGTTTAAGAGTGTTTGAGTGTTTTCTTCTCTTTCTTTTTGTATTCAATAACTCTCTCCTCAAAAGCTAACCCCTTAGATGTGTGGTGGAACAATTTATTTATAGATGAGTTTGTTGTGGTTTTGGGAGGAAAAATAAATGGGATTTAAACCCTTTTTGGCATACTGTTTCATTGCTTTTTAAACACATCTTTTATGTGCTAATTTGGTGCAAATATGGGGTTTGAGAAAAATGCAGGCGTGGACTAGATCAACAGCAATTTGGAGTGTTGTGGCAGCTGGGTGCAGGACTGTGCCATATCAGTGCAGCAGACTGTTCAAAACAAGGTTTTGGGGCTTGCTGATGTTCTGATCGAAGAAAGGAATGACCAGAATGAGATTCGAAGGGTGATGTTCTGATTGAAGTGTAGAACATAGTCTCCATATGCTGAAGAATAAGATTTGAAGAGTCATGTTCTGATCGAAGAACACAATTTCCATATTGTAATGTTTGAAGAATCATGTTCTGATTCACTTTTGGCAATTCTGATTGCACTTGTGTAAAAACTGGCCCAGAAGTTCTGAAATTATCATATTTTCTTAGCACTTAGAAAATTTTCTAAGTGTTTAGAAATTTGACTTTTTTCAAAGTAATTTCTGACTTTTGATTTCTTGATGAATCAATTTCATGTCCTGATGAAATATGATTGTTGAAACTTGATTTTGATCCAAAAGTCAAAGTTTGTCTTTTCAGTGTGCTTTTGACCATTTTTCCCTTATGAATGACTTTCTTGGAAAATTGTAATTCGAGGCTTGAAACTTGACAGAAGCAAACCTGAGGGTTCATGATGATCCTTTGAGAAATGAGAGAGCAAATTTTGGGGTACAATAAAGTGCATATTCACCATTGCAGGGATCTAGAACTGGTATGGCAAATTTTGGTAGGAACCAATTCTTAGGAGGAACATCCCATACAATGCCAAGCCTCACAAATGGTTCTACAACAAATTTGAGGTAATAAATTAATTAAAGCAACCATGACACGGTGCAAATGTTGGCACAAACTTTGAGTACAATGCTTAACCCTCTAATATAAAATACCACCCAGTCGAATCAATAAATGACAGTGCAAATGACGAGCATGGCTGAATTTTTTGGAGTTCCCCAACCTATTCGACAAACCCAAAGAGAGTTGATATGAGGAAATCAAGGTGTAGTATTATAGGATGATATGACCATTAACAAAAATCCACAGCCAGATAGGATAAACCATAGAGTGGAAATCGAACAACCTAGAGTCGAAATACCCAGGATTGTCCCACAAATCCCTAGAGCTGTCGAATAAGGTATAGTTATGGTAAATAGAAACCAAAATGATGATGAAGTAGTACAACAGGTTCGACACCACAACTATGTACCAAATAATAACTTTACAGCCATGGTTGAGAGAATAATGGCACAAAATGGAGTCAACATCGGCTTTCATAGGCCAAACTTTACATCTTCATTGTCAGATTATATCTTACAATCAGAATTACCTCCTAGGTGGAAAGTTCTAAAGTTCACCAAATTTTCAGGGGATACGACAGAGTCCATTGTCAAACATGTAGAAAGGTATTTGATAGAGGGTGGGAAAATTTCGAATAATGAGAATCTTAGGATTAAGTATTTCCCAAGTTCCTTGACCAAAAATTCCTTCACTTGGTTTACCACACTCCCAAACAATTCAATCCACAATTAGAATCAGTTGGAGAGATTGTTCCATGAATAGTTCTATATGGGACAAACCAAAATAAGTTTGAAAGAATTAGCTAGTGTGAAAAGGATGTTCACTGAGCCAATTGATGAGTATCTGGACAAACTTTTGATTACTCAAGGGCATATGCTTTACACAAGTGCCTGAACATGAGTTAGTCAAAATGGCTGCAGGAGGTCTAGATTATTCCATTAGGAATAAATTAGATACTCAATACCTGAGATATATGGCCCAATTGGCCGATAGAGTTCCACAGGTGGAACACCTTAAGGATGAAAAATCTAAGGAAAATAAGAACCATCAAAGAGAAAGGGCAGTGTATGTCGAAATGGATGATGACGATACAGAGACATCTAATGATCCTATAACTATCGAAGAGAGCAAGATCGATTTAGCAGGATTAAAGCAAGGTCCACCATACTCTTGCAGATTGTTAACGCCCTCAAATGGAAAAAAATCCTATTGAAACTGAAAAGAATAGTGATAGATTCCCAAAGAAAACATATAGTTTCGACGTCACAAAATGTGACGAGATATTTGACTTATTATTTAAAGATGGCCAGATGATAGTGCCCCCTAGGGAAAAAATTCCTTCTTTAGATCAAAGGTAAAAGAGAGGTTTTTGTAAATATCATAATTTTTTGGGCCATAAAACCTCACAATGTTTTCTGTTCAGAGATCTCGTTCAAGGCACAATCAAAGACGAAAGGCTTAAGTTTGCTGACAAGCCACCCATGAAGATTGAAGCAAACCCATTACAAGCTGAGGCCAACTATGCTGAACCATCAAGCATCAACATGGTCGAAGTCTCAACAAATTTCATCAACAAACCCGTCTTTGGAAGTTTCACTGAAGATGTTAGCAAAGAAGTTGTCGAGATGATATAGAAAAAGGCTACTAAAGGCCTAAACAAAGGTGCCACTGAAGGTTCAAACAAAGGAACTGCTGCAGGTTCCTACTTGACTGCTGTCACAGGTTTGACGGAGGGCCTAAAAGCCAAGATGCAAAAGCTTAATATAGCTTGTAAGAGCAATGTGCAAATCAATATGGTTGAAGTATCTGAACCTAAGGCTTCAGAAGATGCCATAAGACAAGAGGAAGTCAACAAAACTGCATTTCCTAAAGAAAATGAAGATCTGGAAGACTTTCTGCAAAGATGCCAAAAAAAGAAGTCGGAAGTCATGCTGTGTGTTGTACCCAAAAATTTTCCCTCTCATTTTTTGCTAAATATTCTTTCACATGGGTGGTCAGGAACACCTGCTTGAAGAAAAATAACAATTTTTGAAGTTTTTCAAAGTGTCCTTCGATGAGGTGTCCTCGATTGGCATTTTAATGTCATTTCGATTGTTTCAAATTGAAGGAAATTGGAGAGAGCAAAACTAAGCTTTCGATCGGTCAACAAGGCCTTTTGATTGGCCTCATGGCCATAACTTTAGATTGGCCTTTTGGAAATTCCTTTCGATTGGTCTCATGGCCAGAACTTTCGATTGGCCTTTTGGCAAGTCCTTTCGATTAGTCTTTTGGAAGGAACATTCGATTGGTCCCATGGCCAAAACCTTCAATTGGCATTTTGGCAAGTCGTTTCGATTGGTCTCTTGGCAGGAACCTTCAATTGGCCCCATGGCAAGTCCTTTCGATTGGCCCCATGGCAAGACCCTTCGATTAGACTTTTGGCAAGACCCTTCAAATGACAGGAGAGTGTTCGAAGGGGTCAAGTGTCCAGGTTCAATAAAGATACACGAGTGTTCCAAAGGGGAATGCTTTTAAGTTTTTTGATTCTTGTCTCATGGTCTTAAAAGCGTGTTTAAATGGGTGTATCTTACCGTTACAAGACACCATCATACTCCTATAAATACAAGGGCGGGCATACAGTGCCAAGAGGGGGGGGGGGGCAACAGAGAGAAGATAGATGAACGGAAGGAGAAAACGAAAGAGGGGACATAAGGGGTACTATACACACATGCATACATGGTGCAATCGAAGAGTCCATACACACGCATCGCTTAAAGAATCCCAAAAGTATCCCAGTCAAAGCACCCTTTGTAGGTCCCCTCATCCAGGAGTCCATCCCAATTCCTAAGCGAACATCCCCACACCTAAAGCTGCAGATTGAAGCATACCGGCCATAAGTATAATTCAAAAATTCTATTTCTCAATCTAAGCGCATTTATTTGTTCTAATGTGTTTTTGTGTGTTTAAGCGTTAAGTAGGTTACAATCCTCACAGACCTGCCATTGTTAAGGCACGTGAGTTTGGTTTCCTTCGAATCTCAGGATTATCAGTGTTTCAGGATGGGACGAACCCAAATTCAAATCAGAGAGTGGTTCGAGTTAGAGGGTAAGATCTCCCCCTGGATCTCTAACGTTTGTTCATTATGCAGAAATATTGCTTAGGGCTTCGAAACATCCAACTTTGAGCTAGGTAACATAGGAGCATTCTATCATTTCTTAAACCCAGATTCAAATCTTAGGATTCTGGGTATCGCAGGATCGAAAGACCTGGGCTTAGTACCCAGGTCACGCTCTTCATTTCTGCCAACATACCTTTACCGAGCCATTGTCATCATAGCATCCCCCTAGGTCGAAGGGAACCCATATCTTCTGGATCGAAGCTTCCCTTTCCTCAGAATTGAAGGGCAAGGCTTTTCACTAGATCGAAAGACAGCTCCAACCTATTTTGATCCAGGCCTCTTGAATTACACCTTTTTATTTCCTGTTTCTTTCGATTTCAGCTTTGTTTTAACCATTTCTATTTCTTTTTTTAAATCAACATAAAAGTCATTAAAAAAACCACAAAAAACATTAGGATAGTTTTGGTTATTAAATTAATTTCATGAATTAATCATTTTAAAAGTATCTTAACATTTTCTCAAAAAACTAAAATTAAAAAGATTTAGATTATTTTCCCAATAAAATAAAACAACAAAAAGATTTTATTCTTAGGTTTTTTAGACGTTATTTTCGATTAACGTGCATTTATTTTATTGTAACTGCTCACAGTTGTAATAGATTTAGATTTAAAATTCCGTACTTTTAGTTTCTCGCATTTTTTATGTAACTTCCCCGAAGCCATGTAATAGCGTAAGATTTACCATTCCTGCACTTTAAATTCCTATACATAAATTTACTGCCTAGATGTGTGCTAACTAGGATTGCATGACAAGATCTGAAAACAAACGCTAGAACACCTAAATGTTTAAAGATAAAATAAATGAACACAACACACTTGCACACATACACCTCTAAGGTACGCCCACTTTGGTTTCCTTCAATAAAACAGTCATGAGGCAAGAATGCTTTAGCGAAGACCCGTAAAAATCATAGTCCCTCGATGACCCTACGGTTGCCTTCTTGGTAAATGATCTAGTCCCTAAAAATAGAATTGCTAAAGCATCTTTGTATGTTGCATTTATGACTGTTAGACGTCCCTTTCAATGTCCATCAAACATCCAACAATAAGGCTACCTACTCACTAATAGTAGGATAGCATTGTCTAATGGAAAAGAGGAAAAGAACAACCCTTTTCGAGTAATAAGAGTAGATAGCTGTTAGAAATTTGCTCATTAATACTTTTTGCACTTACACATAAATACTACTTTTCAAAAACGATTTCAAAACATTTTCTTTGTTAACACTCTTGAGGACTGATACAAGAGTTAAACTCAAAGCAAATCTCCGCACTAAGGCTTCTTTCAAAACATTTTCAAACGCACAAAGCACAAAAGCATTTTAAAAATGAGCAAACTTCTAAGAGCCCGTGGAAAACCATGGATGGAAAGGGTGCTAACACCTTCCCTTTCCATAATCTATCCCTGTTACTCAAAAAATCTCGAAAAGGTCTTTTTCAGTTCTTTTCACCCTTTTCTTTGTTGGATAAAAGAAAAGACGGTGGCGACTCTTGCTTACCACACATTTGCGAACAAAAAATGCAAAACCAACACATATAAACAGTCGGTTCTTCCACCGTAAAATAGAATTGGCGACTCTGCCGGGGAACATAATAAAAGTGGGGTTTACCTTAGAGTTAGTTCATCTTTAAATTTCTTTTTGTGCTTGTTTGCTTTACTTTTGAGGGTTTACTTGGGTTGTTACTAAAAGATCCTACACCCATATCTGGGGCACCTTATTAGGTAAGTAGTAATAAACCATGGAGGTTGTACGATGTAGACCGATACCGAAGAAGTGGTGGCTACATTAGTACGATGCTTCGGATTATACTAATGTTCCTTGAGTAAGTTAAGGATAACATAAAGCTTCCTCATAGTGTCACTAAGCGCTAACTGACCTTTAGAACCTTTAATTGACTCATCCTAGCCATTAGGAGTAGTGAGATAACTGTCTTTGGTTCCGAAAAGATTGGTTGATACTCGATACTACAATCATTGAGGCCAGACTTTCAAGATTTTTTGGCCGCAACACTTCGGTGCGGAGCTGAAACAATTTCTGAAGGAAAGGTCAGTGATATTGAGGCTCCTTAGAACCCGGTTACTATTAATAGGACATGTTGATCCAACTAAACATTCAAGAGGGTACATACCTACAAACCTCATACAAGCCTAAACCCAAGGCTGCTTATGTGACTTGTTTGCTTTCAACTTGAATTACTTGCTGGGTTTTTTCTAACAACATGATTTTCTTCCAGGGTTTGTTTACAGTCATTATCCAATAACTTGAATTTCTTGCAGGGTTTACTTGCTTACATAACCTTACCCTTTTACTTAACGCATATCATACGCATCATAACATCATGCCACATCATTTCCTTAACCATTTAAAGGATCTCAAGGGTTTGTGATGTAGGTTATGATAAATCAGACGTCTAGCAAGGGGCAAGGAGATTTATTTTCCTCTAGCCAATTTCGTCGGAAGACTAAAACATGACAACTTGATTCAGGGGATATAACCCACTTGACATGGTGAGCTTGACTCTTGTAGAAGGACCTTTAACGATACAAAGTGCTTCAATCAACGCTACAGACTTTAACTGCTGACATCTTCTTGTTTACCCTGTGATAACCTTGAAAACATTGCATACATATATCATACATGTCATTGCATAACAGGTACTCTAGGTACAAGTTTCTTATCCCTTTGCTGTTTATTTCAGCAAGAAGAAATAGCTCTTGAACAAACAATCAAAGACCTTCAGGCTCAAAACGCTCAGTTCCAGCAAATGTTCCAGACTCTGACCCGGGGGAAAGAAGACTTGAAAGCTCTGATCGTCAAAAAGAAGGCTAAGAGGGGAAAGAAACTAGTTCGTGTTTCGAGTGTGGGAAGAAGAAGACCAACTAACCGAGCTCTAGATTCCACAACCTCATCAAAGGGAGTGGATGATCAAGAGGAAGATGATGAAGAATCAGATGAAGGAGACAAAAATCCAATGTATGAAGAAGAGGAACCTGACTACTCTGAGGAGCAATATCCTCCCACTGATGATAAATACAAATGGCTGGAGGATCGACTCAATGCCATGGAGATTCAAAAGGTGCCCGGCCTGGATTTTAAAGAATTAGGCCTGGTTCCATTGGTGGTCATCCCGCCTAAGTTCAAGGTCCCATTATTCCCAAAATATGACGGTGTATCCTGTCCCAAGCTTCACTTAAGATCATATGTCAGAAAGATCCAGCCTCACACTGTTGACCGGAAGTTGCGTGTCCACTTATTCCAAGAAAGTTTGCCTGGCACTCAATTGGATTGGTTCTATCAACTAGAAGAAACTGACATCCATACCTGTGAAGACTTGGCTGCTGCTTTCTACAAGCAGTACCAATACAATGCTGACCTGGCACTAACTCGAGTGCAACTGCAGAACATGTCCATGAGCTCAAGAGAACGGTTCAAGGAATATACGCAAAAATGGAGGGATCTAGATAGCAAGGTACAACCTCCTCTGAATGATTGTGAAATGGTTGACATGTTCATGGGCACTCTGACAGGCCCATTCTTTAATTTTCTGATTGGAAGTTCCTTATCTGGGTTCACAAAAATGGTTCTGACCGGAGAAAGGATTGAACATGGTATCAAGAGTGGGAAGATCCCGATGGCTACATCTTCTAATGCTAAGAAGAAGCCATTTGCTGGTAAGAGGGAAGATAATGCTGTGCATGGCTAGAGGGGTCGTAATAAGACCGACGACCACCATCAATCTGTGGGGGAAATACTAGTCTTTAACTCTACACCTATGCACTGACACCAACAGGGGAACCAGCATAAAGAGGTCATAACTAAGAGACAATTCACCAGAATCAACATGTTTCTAGCTCAAGTGTTACAACACATGTTGAAAGGAAGGTTGATTACGCTAAAGGCTCCTTTGCAAAATCCCAACAATTCGGCTCCTAGTTACCACCCCGACGAAAGGTGTGCATACCATTCTGATAGTCCTAGACATGATACCAATGGTTGTTGGGCTCTGAAGAACAAATTTTAGGATATGATTGACGCCAAAGAGACTGAGTTTGAACCTCTAGAGACTCACAATGTGATCACTGCTCCTAGGCCAAATCATTGAGAACGACCAGTTTACTTTTTTATTTTTCATTTGTAATTTCATTTGTTGTTCAAATAATTACTGTTATGCCAAACTTTGTTTTTCCCATTAATGCATCGCATATGTTTGTCTTGAATGATTTCATTGTAATTTTATTTAAACTGTTTCCTTGCTTCCTTTTGTGATATTCAACTCTCGATAAAAAGATATAAGCCTTTAGAGGGAGGATGACAAAAATGATACCACAATCCATACAGTGTGATTTTGAACAGACCTTGCTGACTGTGATACGGTGGGAATAACTGACTGTTTTTGGAATGCTGGTTTGCGTTTTGCGTTTGTTTTTGCAAAATGTCGCGGTAAGCAAGAGTCGCCACCGTCTTTTATTTTATCCAACAAGGAAAGGAAAAAAGCACAGAAAAATTCCTTTTTTGAGATGTTTCTCGGGTCCGGGGGGTAGATTATAGAAAGGGAAGGTGTTAGCACCCTTTCTATCCGTGGTTATCCACTGGCTCTTAGGTACTTGCTCAAAGTGTTTTCAAAATTTTGGTTTTCTTTGTGTTTGTGGGTTTGAAAGAAGTTTTTGTTTGAAAGGAGTGTAAGTGAGAAAAGTTTTGTTTTGTTTTAAAAGGAGCAAGTACTTAAGAACCATCTACCTACTCGAAAAAGGAATGAATCTGTACTAATGTCCTTTAGACAATGCTATCCCGCTATTAATGAGTAGGTAGCATCGTCGTTGGAGTTTTAAGGGTCAATTCGATTAAGGGACGTGTGGTCACTAAAGAAATTTTAGGACGCATTAGCGGTAACCCTAATGTCTTAGATCATTTTTCGAGGCAACCGTTTCGAGGCAACTATGATCTTTGGACAAGAGGACGACCTCTAAAACTTACTATACTTAATGACCACATTCGAAGGAAACCAAGCGAGGTGTACCCTAAGAGTGCGCATGTGCGAGTGTGTTATTTCGGTTAATTTTATCTTTGTACATGTCATGGGTGAGCTATGTTGATTTTAGGTTCAAACATTTGATCTTGTCATGCATTCCCTATTACCAAACATCTAACAGTGTATAAGTTGCGGAAATTAAATCTAACTATTACAAGGCGTCGGTCGGGTATTTACATCGCCAAAAACAACCCTTGAAATTAAAATGCGGAAAGTAAAATAAAGCGATAAAATAATTTAAAGTCCTATTAAAACTATTACATTCCGGGAAACAATTACATCAATATACTAAATGGATCGCATGCGGGAAAATTAAATCGGGCGCATTTTTTTAGGGTTTTGACCCTTTTTTTGGAAGAAAAGATTTTTGTTATTTTTTGAATTAAAAGGAAATAAACTAAGTTAATTAAATTAATTAATTAATTAATTAAAAAAAAATATTTTTCGATTTTTGGATATTTAAAGAAATAAAATAAATTAATCAATGTTAGTAAAAAAACCCTAATTATCTAAATTAATTTTAATTATTGCAAAAATATTGAAATTATACCTAATTAAAACTAAATTAATTAAATTGATATTTATTTACAAAAATAAAATACTGAATTTAATTTTAATAAATAAAATGTATTTTTGGTTTTTTTGATTTTATTAAGAAAAAGATTAATTAGTTAGTTAAAATAAAAATAATTAATAAACAAATAAATAAAAGAAATAAAAGAAATAGAAAGACAAAGAAATAACCAAAGGTGTTTGGGCCCAGATCAGGGGTGAGGTCAGCATTTTCCAAGGCCCAATAGTGCAAGCCTCGTTGACTTTTCCTAGTTCCCTGTACGCCTTTGACTTGGCCTTATGATGGACCTACAATATGGACCATCAGATTTGGCCTGGAGGCTATCTGGCAGGCATCTGGGTGATGGTATATGATGTGTTACGCCCTGGGTATTATACTGAATCACTTGGCTGAAAAATGCAACAAATAATATGGGGACCTGGGATTCGAACCCAGGTCCTGTTAGCCAATGTATATGCTCCACTACCACTCAGCCAGCGCCCTTTAATTGTTAATGGAATGGATAACAATTATTATATTAGGAAAAAAATAAATATGCCAGAATTATAAGAACACACGCCAAGTATTTGAATGGGCCAATTGGAACAAGCCACATCTTCGTCTTCCTCGTGGGGACCTGGTTATTTTACCTGCGGATTTTCATCCGCAGCTAAATGCGTAGGTGTCTCCTAAAATCAAATTTAGGCCATGGAAACTAGTTCTAAGACCATGGTCATGCTCGCCTCTCCCTCCTGAACACGCTTATGTCCATTACTTGCATTGATTTTGCCTGAAAATAAAATGCCCAAAAACAAGAACCAAGAACCCTAGAATCGGCTAGGGGGTTACAGGCTATAAAAACACAATCAAATATTGTAGAAAGTTTAGAAATCACACAAGGATCATGACCATGCCAATAATTTGTCAAAAAAATGCAAGAATGAGAGGTTGTGATTTCAAATGCAGGGCGGTTTTCAGGGAGACTTACAGCGCGATTCAGCATGTATGGGGATTGGTTTTGAGTTGGCTTCGCTTTAGTGATGACCCAACAATAGACTCACGTTGAGTTTTGGCCTTGAAAACACTTCTATGCTTGATTTCAGTTTCAAGCTTTTCCACCTTTTTTCAAGTTTTTGTTATTCTGATTGTGCAGCCTCCAACCTTCAACTCGTGTGCCTCTAGCTTCTATATGCATGCAGCATTGGATTAGGTCAAGTTTTTTGGGCTGAATCCTTATGCATTGATGTTTGAAGATGTAATTTGATTCACCATAAAAAAGCTTCCAAAATTATCCAAATTCCATCTTTTTGTTCATGATATGGCTTGATACGGATTTGATCATGTCCATGATGACAATTAAGACCTATATCAATAAAAAAGATCCTAAGTTATCAATATTTAGATTTTATTTGGATTTAAATTGATTTAAAATGAATTAATTCAATAAAAATCAAATAAAATAGAAAAATCAATAAATGGACACAAGGCTGAAGCTAGGACACGTGTGTAGTGTGACAAGACCAAATCAACTGGAAAAGAATGGGCCCATTTGACAAAATTTCAAGTTTTGGGGATAGTTAACTTTTGGCAATTTTGCAAAAATGCCCAACTTCAACAATGCATAACTTCTTTAATTTTGAACTTTTGGAAGTGTTCTGTGACTTTTTACAAACCTTGAGATGTCCTATAACCAACCCTTTTGGTCTCATCTTATTTTGATATTCCATGCTCAAGTTATAAGCTTTGAAAAAGACGTGTTTTTGTTGACTTTCAAAAATGACCTATAATGTCCAAATTTGTAACTTCTTGTGAGTGCATTTCTTGATCTTGGGGTATGATGATGGATTGTAGAAAATTGAATACTCTTAAAAATTAGCTTTGGATGGGTCATTTATCATAAAGTATGAGAAAGTTATGCTTGGTCAAAGTTGAGTTGGCTTTTCCTACAAAACCCTAATTTAGCAACTTTTGAGTCTTGATGAATTTTGAGCAATCCTTGATGAATAATGATCAACCCTTGATCAAATGATGAAATATCCTTCAAAGTGAGAATGTTGACAAAAAATCTTGAAGTTTGACTATTTATAGGTCACAGTTGACTTTTGCCCTAGCATAGTCGATTTTTGGACCTCTTGAGCAATTGACTGACCAAACTTCCTCTGTAAGGCTTGAAATTTGACATGGATGAACTTGAGACCATATTAGGACATTGGGAAGAACTTGAGATCATTTTGATGCAAGGACCTTGATGCAACATAAAACCCTAATTTGAGGTTGACTGCCTTAGGAGATGATTTGACTGTCTAACTCTTAAGCAATCTTGAACCATTTGGAGATCATTCTTGAAATGTCTTGAGAAATATGAGAGGGGAAATTTTGGGGTACAACACTGACGATGTACAGGCCTTGTTTCAAATCCCAAACAGTGGATTTATAAGGAAGATAATCCCTAGTCAACCCCTTTGAGCCAAAGAAGTAGGTGTTTTTCTTTTCACACAAATTAAAACCCTTAATCATAACCTAGGGCAGGGTTAGTTTTCTCAGTTAATTCAGACGCGCATTCGGTCGCAATCTTTCGCTTCGTACACAATGAATGGCATCGAAGATGTCCTTCCAAATCAAAAAATGATGATGGTTCCGCATAATCATCAAAGCAGACAATCATTATTTTTCAAAAGAAAAGCCCATTAAGTCAAAACCTATGAAGGAGACTTAAGAAAAAAAACGGGGGTATCCCGCTGACTCTAATCACCAAAAGAAACAGTTCAGGCAAAAGAAGGGATAACGAAAACCAAAAAAGGAAGTTGCTACAAACCCTCAAAAAAAAGAAGGTTACAAAAAGACTGCCTATTCAAAATAGACTGGCAGTATCCGAACCATCACCGGAACATCAAGGACAAGATGCCAAACTCAATTGGGATCTGAACACACAATTAACTGAGCATAGGACTGAAGAACATCACGAAGAACATGTGGGTACAAATAACTTTAAACCTTTATCCTTGGTTTCTTAAACTGTGAACCAGGCCACGCTACAACCCTTAAAAGTCCTAACTGAAGAATAGGTTAGATCGGAAGAATACTGTTACAAGAAGTATCCTGACTCCTGTAGGACTTGCTATAAACCCTTAGTTGACATCACACTTTTACAAAATTTGTTTTACTAAAAAATGAATTTTCAAAAAAACTTCAAGACAAACATAAACTTTTCCTTATCTGAATATCGGTGTTTGCATATGACTATATGTTCAACAACAGAGAAATTCGCATGACAAATATCTAGTGAACAAAAACTTTCACAATGAAAAGGTTCACCTCAAGTTGAAAAACACTTCCAACCAAGGGGAATAACATGGTCATTGTCCATCATCTGGGGAAGTCAAGTCAATGATTCAAGGAATTTCTCAAAAATGCCAAACAACCAGGCGCATATTTCTATCTGAATCACTTGGTGCATTAGACATGAATTCCGACAACGAATCATGTATGATCAAGAAAAGTCAATGTTCCTCAACAAATTTCTTCTCAAAATAGTAAACAAGAATTCCTAACAGAAACATTCTGATTAAAGCAGATCATCATCTAGAAACGGTTCAGGAACGATCCAGAAGCGAATGTCATCCTGAAACCTACTCCAGATTCTCAACTGTATAGTGCAGATACGCTCCGGAGACGGATGTCATTCTGACACTTATTTTAACACATCATCTAGAAACGGTTCAGGTACGATCCAGAGACGGATATCATCCTGACACCTACTCCAAATTCTCCATAATACAGTGCAGATACGATCAAGAGGCAAATGTCATTCTTACACTTATCTCAACATATCATCTAGAAACGGTTCAGGTACGATCGAGAAGCGGATGTCATCCTGACACCTACTCCATATTCTCAACTGTACAGTGCAGATACGATCCAGAAATGAATGTCATTTTGACACTTATCTCAACATATCATCTATAAATGGTTCAGGTACGATCCAAGAACGAATGTGTTTGTACCCCAAAATTTTCTCTCTCATTTTACAAGATCTTCTCTTACATGGGTGGTTACAAACACTTGTTTAAAGAAAAAGCAACACATTTTGAAATTGGCCAAAGTTCCTTTCGATTGACCTCTCTAGAGTTCCTTTTGATTGGCCACTCCAGTGTGCCTTTCGATTGACCTCTCCAGAGTGTATTTCGATTGGCCACTCCAGAGTTCCTTTCAATTGGCCACTCCAGAGTTCCTTTCGATTGGCCACTTCAAATCGCCTTTTGATTGGCATCCCCAAAAAATGTCTTTCGATTGACATCACACAATGCTCTCCGATTGACAGATAAAAAGGCCTTTCGACTGACCTATTAACAAGGACTTTCAATTGGCATTTTAACAAGGCCTTTTGATTGGTATTTCAACAAGGTCCATTTGAAGGAGATTTATCAAATTCATTCAAAGGAGTTTCAGAAAGCTCCATTTGAAGATGCAGTCAGAAAGCCGTTCGAAGGAAGTAACAAGGCCATTCGAAAGATCCATTTGAAGGAGGCCATCAACCATTCAAAGGAGTCTCATCAGAGCATTCGAAGGCCAATTCAAATTCAATAAAAGGGACAAGATCCCTTAACTTTGGCCAAGGTTATGTTTTACATTCATGGCATTCAAGCGACCGTTACCAGCATTATTTCTCTTATCCCCTCAAACTCCTATAAGTATGAGGCCAAGGACACATTATAAAGGGACAAAAAAAAGAAGGAGACGAAGAAGGAGAAAGAACTAAGAATTCCTCAACTTTTCAAAGAATCCCAAAGTTTCAACAACCCTCGTTGCAGGATTTCCCACACTCAGGATTCCAAATCGAAGCATTCTGTTGTTGGTATAATTTCAAATCTTCGTTTATAATTTCATAATGCATTAGTGTTTGTTCAGTGACTTTGTTCGATTCGGTTTCATAACTGAGGGCCTGTTTTTCGACACCAGGTCCACTTTGGTTTTCTTTTGTCTCTAGCATTATAGATATGGCCCAAATAGACTGATGTATGCAAGATCGAAGGTCCTTGGTTTGACACCCAGGTCATATTTTTCACTAACTCCTGTCTTAAAAGTTTAGATCGAAAAACAATGCTCCCCCAGATCTAAAGGGATGACTCCCTTCCCTGGATCGAAGAGGACCTTTTCCCCTGGGTCGAATAACCAGACCTTGCCCAGGATTGAAGAACCATGCTTGGCCCAGGATCGAAGACTCATACCTGACCCAGGATCAAAAGATTGTCCTCTCCTTGAATCGAAGAACCATGCCTGGCCCAGGATCAAAGAATCATACCTGGCCCAGGATCGAAAGATTGTGCCCCCTTGGATCGAAAGAGCCTTTTTCCATTTTCTTATTTTTTGGATTTTTTTGCTTGCTTCTTTTATTTTCTTGATTTTTTTATTAATATTGAAAAAAAACCACAAAAATACATTAGGATAGTTTTTTTCTATTAAATAACTTTATTAACTAATCTTCTAATTATCTTAACATTTTCCCAAAAAAATAAAATGAAAAAATAAAAAGATCTTTATTCTTAGGATTATGAGACGTTATTTTCAAATTCGCGCGCATTTTATTTTAATGTAACTGCTCATAGTTGTAATAGCTTTAGATTTAAAATTTTCGCACATTTATTTTCTTGCATTTATATGTAATTGTCACGAAGTCTTGTAATAGCGTAGGACCTCTATATTCTTCATTTTATTGTTTTTCTTATTAACTGCTAGTAATTAGGATTGTATGATAAGACTAATAAGTAAACGCTAGCAAACTTAACCAAAAGACAAAAAATAACTGAAACACAACACAATTGCACACAAGCACCTCTAAAGTACGCCCACTTTGGTTTCCTTTAAAAAACAGTCATGAGACAGGAATGCTTTAGCAAAGACCCGCAAAAGTCAAAAAGATCATAGTCCCTCGATGACTCTACAGTGTTGCCTTTCCATAAATGGGGAAGATGGAGTTACAGTGATGTTTCAGGATGTGGGATGGTTTTCTTGTAAGGTAAGGAAGCTTAGGGAAGCAAAAGGCCTGAAAACGCACGAGTGGAATGGGAGATTCAATTCACAAGTCAGAAATGGAAAGTTTGGAAGCTTGGTATGCAATTTCTGATTCTAGGGTGTTTCAAGGCTTGGGCATTCTCCTTTTTAGTTGCAAAGTGATGGCTTTATATAGAGCAAAAGATTGGAGGACTTGTGCTTGCTTAGAAGTACAAGATCACATGTCTTGCTACATTTCTTGTTTTTGAAGCAAGTGTGAGAAATGACTTCTTAATGCATGGTTCTGATCTTGTAGGGTAGTGTGAAGCTTTAAACATGTTTTGTTCATGCTTAGAGGTTTGGTTTGTGCAGAAAGAACAAGTCCAAGGCTCAAGAAATGAAAAAAATGCATAAAGCATGCTTTTCCAAAATGGCAATGTTGCCTTTCTTCCATAAATGGTTATTTTCTTGTAAAATGCATTGAATGCTTGGATTTAGGGCATGAAATATTATGCAATCCATTAATGGTGGAGTGACAAACGAGTTTAAGGCCTGAAAAGTGAAAATTGTACAGCATGCTTGAGGATTTGAATTTTGTTCTTCATGAATTGGCTTGAGATCAAAAGTGAGAAATTTCCAACTTCATCTCTTCGATTCTCTCTACTAAAAAATGATCTCAAGGAGTTCTTGGACATTTTGGAAATCTTGCAATGTGATCAATAACTCATATTTGAAATGAATTTCAAGATTCCTCTTGGAACTAGGTGAAAATTTTCCATGAAGTTGGGTCAAAACCTGCCTAAATTAGGGCAAAATTTCACTAAGTTATTTTAGTTCATGAGTATGTATTGATAAAATTATATCTTGAGACCCAAGCATATTTAGGGAAAATTTTGTGAAGCAAAGTTGTAGATTTCATGGAGATCTACAAATTTCATGTTGGGAATTTCCTTTGAATCATCTTGTATCATGGTGAAAAAATGGCCTAAAGTTGAGAAAAAATAAGAAATTTTCTATACCTAGAAAAATTTCTAAGTTAAGAAAAAAAATCAAATTTCAAAACCAAATCTTCAATCTTTGATTCCTTGATGAACAAGTTTCATATTTTGACATGTTTTGATGAATTGTGATCCTTGGCACTTGATTTTGACCAAAAAGTCAAAGTTTGACTTTTCAGTATACAGTTAACTTTTGATCAGTTGACTGCAAATTTCATCTATCAATCTAATGAAAAAGCAATGTTTTAAACCATGTAATTAGGTCAAGATGATGCAATTGATCTCTTGGAATTATGCTTCAAACCAATTAGTCATTTGCTAGGTCAAAAATCAGAAATTGCCCTTTCTCAGTCAAAACCCTAATTTTGACCATTTTGCCCTTTTGATGATTTGATCAAATTTCTTGAGGAATTATGATCCAAACTTGATCAAATGATACATATGAGTCTAGAATGTTTATGTGGATAAATTTTTTTGAAGTTTGACTGTAAATTGGCCGTGGTTGACTTTTTCCCCAATATAGCTGATTTTTAGGTCAACTGTCCAATTGACTGATCAAAAATATGGTTCAAGGCTTGAAACTTGTCATGAGTAAACTTAGGGGTCCATAATGATGTTTGAAAGTCATATGAAGCATTGATAGTCCAAAAATCCTTGGGCAAACTCAAACCCTAATTTTTGGTTATTAGTGCAAGATGAGATGTCTTGAGCTGATCAAACCCTAATGCAGTCTTGAGTCAAAGAGATCTTGTGAGAAAAGTCCTGATAAATGAGAGGGAAAATTTTAGGGTACAACAGCTGCCCCTGTTCAATCTTCTTAAACCTGAAGAGTTAGATTGGCGAGTTTTTCAATTCGTGACTCGAAGGTGAAAGATGATTGGACACTAGAGTGCCCATAAATTTGCACTTGACGATGTGTAGTTGAGGGAATGGGCTTAAAGACGCCATTTGGAGAGGTGATTAAGTTTTGTAAGAGATGGACTTGTAGATGCCATCCAATAATGTTTGTTGAATTGTAAGTTGTGAGCTGAAATAATAAGTATCAGAATGGTGTCCGTATCTGGAACGTATCCGTACTGTATCTGAATGAGTATCAGAATGACATCCTTGTATGGAGCGTATCTGAATTGTATCAAAAGTTGAATCTGAATGAGTATCAGAATGGCATCCGTGTCTGGAGCGTCCGTACTGTATCTGAAAATTGAATCCGAATGAGTATCAGAATGGCATCTGTGTCTGGAGCGTATCTGAACTGTATCTGAATGAGTATCAGAATGGCATCCGTGTCTAGAGCGTATCTAAATTGTATCAAAAGTTGAATCTGAAAGAGTATCAGAATGGCATCCGTGTCTGGAGCGTATCTGTACTGTATCTGAAAATTGAATCTGAATGAGTATCAGAATGGCATCCGTGTCTGGAGCGTATCTGTATTATATAATGATTGCATGTTGTTAATGGTAGCGGTTAATCTTATCCTGAAAAGGGTAAAATGTTAGCTGAAACACAAAGTTATGTTTCATGAAATGTATGATGCAATGTAGTTGCTTTATCAATGTTTATGATATGTGGATGTAATGTATGCGCATGTAAGCTGATCTGCTGTATTGCCGTTTGATTGAGGAAAATAAATCCTTGAACGCTGCTGAGGATATGTTGAAATTTCTATGTCTTGAAGTTGAAGTACTGACGAACTCTTGTTGAGAGAAGTAAATTCTATGGTGAGGGCAACGCCATGTGCTGCTTGTAAGATCTGCTTGGGGAATCCTGAGAATTTTGACGATTTCTATTGGGGATTAATAGATTGAAATTTTTTCCGCTGGGGATTTAAATGACGTATTGTGGGGATTACTTATGGAATAGCCTAGAGACGTTTTCCTATCCTTTCAACCTATCAGTAATTGTCTTTCTCATTTTGTTTATTTGTAAACAATAATTATGTTCAAATGCATATGTTTAACAGTGAATCATTGGACGCTTTTGCAAACAAAACACAATCGTAAAGAAAAGATAGATGATTTTTTGCACTTTCAAAGGGGTATCTTTTATTGACTTTGAATAAGTATTTTGTACAAAGGAGACAAACATTCTAGTAAGAGAATGGTGCCATAAAACAAGAAAAATTTATACAAAGAAAGATAGCTATGCGTAATAATTCCATGGGGTTCCCATTCTGCTATAGCCTTTATATCTCTGAATATCTTGTTTGTTTGTTGCTTCGTCTAAAGATGATTGAATTGATTAGAAACTCCGAGTTTGTCAGTGGAAGTCAAATGTTGTTCGTTAAGTGATCCAACGGGACATGGCCATACGCTTTAATTCCCTAACTTTTGCCTGGACCGCTATTTCGGGTTTTCAGTCCACCGGGAAACTCTTTTTTTTCCAATTCGCCGTTTTGGGTTTTCAACTTGCCGGGTGTACATATTTTTTATTTTATCCCTAATTTTTGCTCGAACCTTTTTGGTTCGCAGGGATGCCCGTTTTTGCCCAGGTGTGTCAACCTAGCAGATCTCTCATGCGTAGTATCTTTTGAATATGTCTGCATTCGCAGGGTGTGGAAGGTCATCGCCATCCATGGTGGTCAAGATCATCACCCCAACGGAGAATATGTTCTTGATTACAAATGGTCCTTCATAGGTAGGAGTCCATCTGCCCCTAGGATCACTTTGTGGCAAAATGATACGTTTGATCACTAGATCTCCAACTTGATATACTTGGCGTCTGACTTTCTTGTTGAAAGCCTTGATCATCCGTTTTTGATACATCTAACCATGGCAAACAACAGTAAGTCTCTTTTCATGAATTAAGTCCAATTGATCAAGTCGAGTCTGGATCCAATCGTCTTCACTCAAACCAGCAACTTTCATAATCCTCAGAGAGGGGATCTGAACCTCAACAGGAAAAACAACTTCCATGCCATATACCAAAGAGTAGGGTGTTTCACCAGTTGATGTGCGAGCCGTGGTACGATACCCGTGAAGAGTGAATGGTAGCATCTCATGCCAGTCTTTGTATGTGACTGTCATCTTTTGTATGATCTTTTTAATGTTTTTATTTGCAGCTTCGACAACACCATTCATCTTTGGCCGGTAGGGAGAAGAATTGTGACGCTGAATCTTGAATTGCTCGCACAAGGCAGTGATCATAATGTTGTTAAGATTTGTACCATTGTCAGTGATGATCCTTTCCGGGATACCGTACCGACAAATAAGGTTTTGCTTGATGAAGTGAGCCACAACATTCTTGGTAACAGAAGCGAATGAGGCTACTTTAACCCACTTTGTGAAATAATCAATGGCCACTAGGATGAAGCGGTGTCCATTGGAGGCTATCGGCTTATACTCTCCAATCATATCAATTCCCCACATAGCAAAGGGCCAAGGAGCCGTCAAGACATTCAGAGGAACTTGAGGTACATGCATCTTGTCAGCATAAATTTGACACTTATGACATGTCCGAGAGTTTTGATAGCAATCTGCTTCCATGGTAGACCAATAATAGCCTACCCGTAGGATTTTCTTCGCCATCGTATGCCCACTGGAGTAGGTGCCAAAAGTACCTTCATGTAATTCAGCCATGATCTTTTCAGCCTCAATCTTATCCACACACCGGAGCAGAATGGAGTGATGATTGTGTTTGTACAGGATGCCATTACTAAGGAAGAACTTAGAAGAAAATCTCCTTAAGAATTTTTTATCATTGATTGAAGCTCCTTCTGGATATTATTGAGCCTCGAGATACCTCTTGACCTCATGAAACCAAGGCTGGTCCACTACCTCTTCAGTATTGATCTCGTGACAATGTGTTGGTTCATCCATTAGTTCAATGGTAATCTGGGGAGCCTCATTATCCCAATTAAGTTTAAACATAGATGACATTGTGGCTAGAGCATCTTCTAGCTGATTTTCTTCTCGCGAGAAATGCTCGAAGGTAATCCTCTCAAAATATGGTAGCAATGTTAAAACATGTTCTTTGTAAGGGATAAGATTTAGGTGCTTAGTGTCCCATTCCCCTTTGATCTGGCTGATGACCAAAGCTGAATCTCCAAACACATCTAAAGATTTGATTCCCAAGTCTATGGTAGCTCTGAGACCAAAGATGCATGATTCATATTCCTCCATGTTGTTTGTACAGTTGAAGCAAAGTCTGGCAGTAAAAGGAGTATGACACCCTTCCGGAGATATGAGTACAACGCCAATACTAATACCAAGTGCATTGGATGCCCCATCAAAGAACAGGGTCCATCGGGATCCTTGTTCAGGTCCGTCATATGGTCTGATTTCTTCACAGTTGTCTAATGTCATGATGTGTTCATCCGAGAATTCAAACTTCATGGACTGATAATCTTCTACAGCTTGATGAGCAAGATGATCAGCTAGCACACTGCGCTTTATAGATTTCTAGGTAGTATACTGTATGTCGTATTCTATCAGGATCATCTTCCACCTAGTTATTCTCCCAAACAGTGATGGCTTTTCGAAGATGTACTTTATGGATCCATCTTAGATATCAACAAAGTAATATGAGTCAGCATATACTGTCTTAGCCGGAGAACAGCCCATGCCAGAGCGCAGCAATTTTTCTCGAGCAGTGAATATCTGGTTTCACAGTCGGTAAACTTTTTTCTCAGGTAGTAAATAGCGTGCTCTTTTCGTCCAGACTCGTCATGTTGCCCTAATACACACCCCATTGAGTTCTCTAAAATAGTCAGATTCATGATCAGTGGTCTTCCCTTGACTGGTGGCATCAAAACAAGAGGCTCTTGTAAGTACTCCTTGATCTTGTCAAAAGCAACCTAGCATTCATCATTCCATCTGACAACTTGATCTTTCTTCAATAGTTTGAAGATTGGCTCATAAGTAGCTGTTAGGTGAGAAATGAATCTCGCAATATAATTCAGGCGTAACAAGAATCCTCTGACTTCCTTCTCAGTACGATGAGCAGGCATTTCTTGTATTGCTTTAACCTTGGCAGGGTTGACCTCAATAGCTTTATTACTGACGAAAAAACCTAAGAGTTTACCGGACCGTACTCTGAATGTGCAATTATTTGGGTTCAACCTTAGTTTATACTTCTTCAATCTCTCAAATAACTTTTGCAAGTGATCAAGGTGCTCTTCTTCCGTTTGTGATCGGGCTATCATATCGTCTACGTAGACCTCTATTTCATGGTGTATCATGTCATAAAACAAAGCTACCATGGCGCGCTGATAGGTTTCCCCATCATTCTTCAGTCCGAATGGCATCACTTTATAGCAGAATATGCCCCACTGTGTGACAAATGTAGTTTTCTCCATCTCCTCAGGTGCCATTTTGATTTGGTTATAACTTGAGAATCCATCCATGAAGGAAAACACTTTGTGCTGGGCCATATTGTCAACCAAGATATCAATGTGGGGGAGTGGAAAATCATCTTTAGGGCTGACCCTATTCAAATCTCTATAGTCCATGCACATTCGTACTTTGCCGTCCTTTTTAGGCACGGGAACAATGTTGGCAACCCATTGAGGATAGGAAGTGACGACCAAGAATCCCGCATTGAATTGCTTCATGACCTCTGCTTTGATATTTTCTGACATATCAGGTCTCATGCGGAGGACTTTTTGTTTTACTGGTGGACAGTCCTCTCTTGTAGGTAGACGATGTACCACGATGTCTGTATCAAGTCCCAGCATGTCTTCATATGATCAGTCAAAGATATCAACATAATCACGCAATAGTTGAATCAGACGCTCCTTGACACTGGGCTCTAGATTGGCACCCACCTTGACTTCTTTTTTATCCTCCTCGGTACCCAAGTTGATTGTATCCACCGGTCCCTCATGAGGCTGAATAGCTCTTTCCTCTTGTTGTAGTAGTCTGGCCAGTTCCCCTGGTACTTAACAATCTTCCTCACCTTCGTCTTCGGCTTGGTAGATTAGGTTCTCAGAGTCACAAAAGGCCATAGCAGTATCGTTACCCATGGGATCCGAAATGGAGGGGTACCTGCATTTGTGATTGTGGGTGTGTGTAAGCGTATAGCCATCTTTTAAAAAAAATAAAATGTAAAATAAAAACAATGAGCACAAGAGTTTGTATGAAAAACGTCCATGATTCATTGAATGTCATATGAAGATGAAATAATAACCCTTACAAATGGACCATTGTGCCTCAGGCAAGACACAAGGTTTTAAATGTGCGAATTGTTTGTGAATATTACAAGTCCAACAAAAATGTAAAGATAAATTAGTGAGGGATGAAAGTTATTGGGACAAAGTCTCTGGCTTCCCAATTGCGAAGTCCTCCGTTGACAGTCGGAAATATCCAATCCTCCAAGCTGCAATCCTCTTCACCATCTTCTACCGCATTGACCTCTCGGTTGCTAAGCTTCAAGGGTGGACCTCCAGCACGGGCACGGCGTACAACCTTTTGAGCACTTGAAGTGAAGCCTAAACCAAACTTGTCAGATTTATACAGAATATCCGGAAGTTTCCCCCATATGGTGCATCCTCCTTCCTCTACTACTTCTTTGGTGTCCTTTAGAGATGACATCCAGAGAGGAGGTCTTGTAATCTTGGGAATCTGGGACACAACCTTGGTTACTGCTACCTCTTGGGGGACCTCTTCGAAATGTTGAAAAGGAGTTTCAATGAACTTGCCGTGCAATTCCACGAACTGGAAGTAGTAGAGGAAGCCATTCCCTAGGAAGAAGGAGGTTAGTGTTGTGTACTGTCAAAGGAATTAGGATATAACTGAACGTCGTCCAGCGGTATGGGTTGTCATGATTTCTACGTCTAAACCTACCCAACAAAGGAATAATCAATCGAGGATAGAAAGGTCGGCAAGACAGTTTACCCGGATAAACATGACTCTATCTTAAATCTTGTCACAGTTATTGAAGACCAACCTGGTAAACTTGCAGGAAGCTCCAAAGAATCCCCACACCACCTCTAAGGCTCGTTGTGCTTACCACTCTGAAAGTCCAGGCCATGATACCAACAACTGCTGGGCTTTGAAGAACAAGGTGCATGATCTGATCGAGGCTAACGAGATTGAATTCGATCACCCTGAGACTCCCAATGTTATAACTGCACCCATGCCCAAGCATGGTTCAGGAATCAATGCTATTGAGGTTGTCTCTGCCATGGAAGATGCTGATGATGGTGAAGAGGACATGGACAATTGGATCTTCCCAACCATCAGCGATGGACTTAGTAACTTGACCGAGAGGGACTTTGTATCGATTACTTTTGTTCAGAAGTAATTGTCCTTTTGTTTTTTTGATATATAAAAAACAGTATAAACTTTACAACCTTGTGTTTACCCGGGGCATAATGGTTTATTTGTGAGGGCTATCATAATTCAATTTCATATGGCATTAATAAAGAATTGGACGTTTATGCATACAAATTTTGCGCTCTCTTTTCTTTTATTTTATTTTTACTTTGTCTATACAGCTACGCTCTTACACACACTCACATATCAAAATGCAGATCCATATCCACTTTGGATCCCATTGATAACAGTTCTGCTATTTCCCATTATGACTTTGAAAATACGATTAACCAAGCCAAGGACGAAGGTGAGGTAGATTGTCAGGTACCTGGAGAACTTTCTAGACTATTACAACAGGAAGAAAGAGCCATACAACCCCGTGAAGAGCCAGTTGAGACAGTGAACTTGGGCACAGAGGAAGACAAAAAAGAAGTCAAGATAGGTACAAATCTGGGGCTTAATGTCAAGCAGCGATTGATACAGATGTTGCATGATTATGTCGAGATTTTCGCCTGGTCGTATGAAGACATGCCCGAACTAAATATGGATATCGTGGTTCATCGCCTGCCGACTAAAGAGGATTGCCCTCTAGTAAAGCAGAAGGTTCATCGCATGCATCCTGAAATGTCAGAGAAGATCAAAGCAGATGTTATAAAACAATTCAACATTGGGTTCCTAGCTGTCACTTCTTATCCTCAATGGGTTGTTAACGTGGTCCCGATGCATAAAAAGGACGGCAAGGTACGGATGTGAGTAGATTATCGAGATTTGAACAGGGCAAATCCTAAGGATGACTTTTCGCTTCCCCATATTGACATTCTAGTTGACAACACCGCACAACACAAGGTCTTTTCCTTCATGGATGGTTTCTCTGGTTACAATCAAATCAAGATGGCACCTGAAGACATGGAGAAGATAACCTTCGTCATACAATCGATCACTTTCTCCTATAAAGTGATGCCATTTGGGTTGAAGAATGTTGGGGCAACCTATTAGAGAGCCATGGTAGCGTTGTTCCATGACATGATTCACCATGAAATAGAGGTCTATGTTGACGAGATGATAGCCAACTCTCAAACAAAGGAAGAACACCTTGATCATCTACAAAAGTTATTTGTCAGGTTGAAGACGTACAAGCTGAGATTGAATCTGAATAAGTGCACCTTCGGGGTAAGGACAGGTAAACTCCTAGGTTTCATTGTCAGTGACATGGGCATTCAGGTAGACCCTGCAAAGGTGAAGGCTATACAAGAGATGTCGGCTCCTCACACTGAGAATGA
The DNA here is from genome assembly GCA_948472305.1 of Vicia faba. Lineage (NCBI taxonomy): Eukaryota > Viridiplantae > Streptophyta > Magnoliopsida > Fabales > Fabaceae > Vicia > Vicia faba. The sequence goes on from OX451736.1 coordinate 1,458,022,268, forward strand.
GGTCAGAGGCTTCTTGGGACGCCTAAATTACATTGTCAGGTTCATTTCCCATTTAACTGCTACTTGTGAGCCAATCTTCAAGCTCCTGAAGAAAGATCAAGTAGTAAAATGGAATGACGAATTCCAGAATGCTTTCGAAAGAATCAAAGAATACCTTCAAGAGCCTCCAATTCTGATGCCTCTGATTGAAGGAAGACCTTTGATAATGTACTTAACAGTGTTAGACAATTCAATGGGGTGTGTGCTGGGGAAGCATGACGAGTCTGGTCAAAAAGAGCATGCAATATACTACCTCAACAAAAATTTTACCGACTGTGAAACAAGATACTCACTGCTCGAGAAAACTTGCTGCGCTTTGGCATGGGTTGCTCGCCGACTGAGACAGTATATGTTGACCCACACTACCTTGCTGATATCTAAAATGAATCCGATCAAGTACACCTTTGAGAAGCCTGCACTCTCCGGAAAAATAGCAAGATGGAAAATGATCTCGACCGAATACGATATCCATTACACAACCCAGAAAGCAATCAAGGGAAGTGTACTAGCTGATCATTTGGCTCATCAGGCTGCGGATGACTACCAATCCATGAACTTTGAATTCCCGAATGAGAACATTATGCTAGTGACTGACTGTGAAGAACCTGGACCGAATGAAGGACCCGAGGAAGGATCCCGATGGACTATGGTTTTTTATGGAGCCCCAAACGCACTCGGTAATGGCATTGGTGTTGTAATCATATCGCCTGAGGGATGTCATACTCCTTTTACTACCAGATTATGCTTCAACTGCACCAACAATATGGCGAAGTATGAAGCATGCATCATGGGTCTCAAAGCTGCTATTGACCTGAGGATCAAGTTCTTGAGCATTTTCGGAGATTCAACCTTGGTAATAAGCCATATCAAAAGTGAGTTGGATACGAAGCACCCGAATCTCATCCCCTATAAAGAACATGTGCTGACACTACTCCCACACTTTGAAGAGGTCCCCTTTGAACACTTCACACAAGAAGAGAATCAGTTAGCGGACGCGCTAGCTACCATGTCATCTATGTTCAAGGTCAGGTGGGATAACGAGGCCCCTCGGATCACTATTGAAAAGTTGTATGAACCGGCTTATTGCTACGAGATTGACGTTGAAGAGGTATCCGACAAAACTTGGTTCCATGAAGTGAAAAGGTATCTCGAGGCTCAAGAGTATCTCGAGGGGGCATCTGTCAATGATAAGAAGCTCCCGAGGAGGTTCGCCGCAATGTCCTTCCTCAGTAATGGAATCCTCTATAAGAACAATCATGACTCTACTTTACTTTGGTGCATAGATAAAAATGAAGCAGAGAGGATTATGACATATTTACACGAAGGTACCTTCGACACTCACTCTAGTGGACATACCATGGCTAAAAAGATCCTACGAGTAGGATACTAATGGAAGCAGACTGTTATCAGTATTCTCGAACTTGTCACAAATGCCAGATCTATGATGATAAGGTGAATATACCTCTGGTTCCTTAGAATGTCTTGACGGATCCATGGCCCTTTGCAATGTGGGGCATTGACATGATCGTAGAGATTAGGCCTACCGCTTCCAATGGGCATCGCTTCATCTTAGTGGCCATTGATTACTTCACGAAGTGGGTTAAGGATGCGTCTTTTTCTTCTGTTACCAAGAATATTGTGGGACGGTTTATCAAGCACAACCTAACTTGTCGGTATAGTGTGCCAGAGAGAATCATCACAGACAATGGTACAAATCTCAATAATACAATGATCACCGAAGTCTGTAAGCAATTCAAGATCTAGCATCATAATTCTTCCCCATACCGACCGAAGATGAATGGCGATGTGGAGGCTGCTAACAAGAATATCAAGAAAATCATACAGAAAATGACGGTGAAATATAAAGACTGGCATGAGATGTTACTATATGCTCTTCATGATTATTGCACCTCAGCACGCACGTCGACAGGGGAAATGCCTTATTCTCTAGTATATGGTATGGAGGCTGTCCTGCCCATTGAAGTCCAGATCCCTTCTCTGAGGATCATAAAGGATGCAAGCTTGAACGAAGACGATTGGATCCAAACTTGACTTGATCAACTAAATCTGATTGATGAGAAAAGGCTTACTGCTGTCTGTCATGGTCAAATGTATCAAAAATGGATGATCAAGGCTTTCAACAAAAAGGTCAGACGTCAAGTGTATCAAGTGGGTGATCTAGTAATCAAACACATCATACTACCACAAGGTGATCCCAGGGGAAAATGGACTCCCACATACGAAGGTCCATTTGTGATCAAAAGCATATTTTTAGGTGGAGCCATGATTTTGACCACCATGGATGGTGACTACCTTCCTCATCCTGTTAATGCAGACATGGTGAAAAGATACTACGCATGAATAAAGACCCGCTAGGTTGATTGGCCTAGGAAAAAACAAGGGCATCGTGACGAACCAAAAGGGTTCATGTAAAAATCAGGGATAAAAAACAAAAAAATTTGTACACCCGGCAAGTCGAGAACCTGAAAAGGCGACTTGGGCAAAATAGGGTATCCCAGTGGACTGAAAACCCGAAGGGCGGTCCATGAAAAAATTAGGGATTTGGAGTGTATCACTATGTCCCATTGGATCACCTTATGATCAGACTTCAGTATCAACTATCAAGCTCAAACAATATCGACCAATCAAGTCAGCTTCGGACAAGGATCAAAGTGATGAGACACTCAAAGACATAGGGGCAATAGCAGAATTGAAACCCAATGGGATTATTGCACATAGCTGTTTTTTTCTCTTTGTACGCTATTTTTTATAGTTTTCACTTCTTACGACGGTGTTCTCCTACTAGAACGTCGGCCTCTTTGTACAAAAACGCCTATTATAGGCAAAACTTCAGAAATCAATACAAATTATTTCTTTGAAAGTAAAAAATTGTTTGTTTTACTTTTTCTGTTTGGTTTTGCAAAGACGTCCAATGACTTATTCTTGACATATGCATTTGAATATGATAGTTGTTCACAAATATTTGCATAGAAAAATCAAAAAGACAGTTGCCGATGACTTCAGGAAACAGGGGAAAAGTCTAAAAGACCAGGTTACAGTCTCGACAGTTATTCCTTCCAACAGGGACATAAATAGTTTGAGACGGAGTCATAATTGCATACGACCCAATGATGTCTATGTTCCCCACAGGGAAGAAACAACCAAGTTTTGACTCCTTCATCCCCAAGCAGAATTCATCTTCTCCAACAAATATCGTCCCGCAGAGAGATGAAGTCTGTGTTCCCCAGGCGAGCTTTATAATTTCAAACAGTTATAAAACTTCCTCCTAGGTAGAGTTTGTTTCTCAGACTATGGAAGTTCATTCCCAACAGAGTTTATTTCTCTACAGTGGTAGAATCTGCCAGCAAGCATCTCTCTCCACAGACCTACTCTTAAGCAGAATCAATTCTCAAGTAGAGTCAATCCCTAGCAGGTTATCCTCAAACAGAAAGAGGAAATCCCCGACGATTCATCTCCATTAACCATCCCCTGCGGAAATAAGGGATTCAGCCCCCCAATACTTTCCAACAGTGGTCCGGGATTTATTTTCCCAGACTAAGATCGTGATAACGTCCTATATTTCATACATCATGGAATGTGCATACAGATCGCATACATCATAATCTCATTTATTTTGAGAACATCGTCACAATTCATTTCATACATCATGACATGGTATATGACTAACTTTTTTCCTTTTTCAGGGAAAGAACAAATCAACGAACACCGCTACTTAAGCGACCAGTTAGCCTTCTTAAAATCCACGTCTGATGGAGGGTTATTGTCAGTAATTTCCTCAGAAAGATGTATCCCAAGATTTTCTATGGTTCAGTCAGATCGAAACTAAGATCTCTCTGATTTCCATTCCAATTGAAAAAACTGTAAACCCGGGATTTCAACTAGATAACAATATAAGGTGCTGCGAAGCCTGGGATTCGACCAAATAGTAGTTCACTTCTTCAAAGACACTGTGAAGCCTGGATTTCGACCAGATAACAGTATAAAGCGCTGCAAAGTCTGGAATCCGACCAGATAGCAGTTTACCCTATCAATTACTATGAAGCCTGGATCCGACCAGATAATAATCAACCGACAATTTAAGACGCTGGGAAGCCTGGATTTCAACCAGATAATAGTATAAGGTGTTGCGAATCCTGGAATCCGACCAGATAGAAGTTTACTCTGTCAAATTACTATGAAGCCTAGATTCGACCAGATAGTAGTATGCCTCAGATTCAAGTTGAATCCTGGACCCGACCAGATAACAACTTAATTTCTTCAAATTACCAAAGCCTGGATACGACCAGATAATTGTACACCTCAGGTTTAAGTTGAAGCCTGGATCCGACCAGATAACAACTTAAATTCTTCAAATTACCAAATCCTGGATATGACCAGATAATGGTACACCTCATATTCAAGTTGAAGCTTGGATCCGACTAGATAACAGCTTAATTTCTTCAAATCACTGAAGCCTGGACACGACCAGATAACAATTTAATCTTCTTTCCTCAGTAAGTCACTATGAAGCCTGGAATACGACGAGATAGCAGTCAGTTTTATCATCCTCAGCAAGTTACTGCAAAGCCTGGACCCTGACCAGATAGTAGTTCACTTAAATATCTTCAGTCAAGAGATGACTCCCCAGTAGGGTAATGGACAACCGAAGCTCCTAGACTATATCCCCTAAAAAACATTCCCCAACGGACTTCTCCTCAGACTATAGGAACAGGAATCCCCGCTAAGGAATATCCAATGAAATCAACATTCATCTGGATGGCATCTTTCAGCCCATCTCCGATAGTCTCCTGTCACCTTTTCCAAATGGAATTTGTAAGCCCATTTCCGATGTTATTCACCAACAGTATCACTTCAGACGAGTGAAAATTTCTGGGCACTCTAGTGTTCAATCATCTTCCACCTTCAGATCATGAAAGGCAGGCAAGCCAATCTACATCCTCCGGTTTAAGAAGATTGAACATGGGAAACTGTTGTACCCCAAAATTTTCCCTCTCATTTTATAAGATCTTCTCTTACATGGGTGGTTACAAACACTTGTTTAAAGAAAAAGCAACAAATTTTGAAATTGGCCAAAGTGCCTTTTGATTGACCTCTCCAGAGTGCCTCTCTATTGGCCACTCCAGAGTGCCTTTAGATTGACCTCTCCAGAGTGTCTTTCAATTGGCCACTCCAGAGTTCCTTTCGATTGGCCACTCCAGAGTTCCTTTTAATTGGCCACTTCAAAGCGCCTTTCAATTGGCATCCCCAAAAAATGTCTTTTGATTGACATCACACAACACTCTCTGATTGATAGAGAAAAAGGCCTTTCGACTGTCCTGTTAACAAGGCCTTTCAATTCGAATTTTAACGAGGCCCTTTGATTGGTATTTCAACAAGGTCCATTCGAAGGAGCTTCATCAGATCCATTCGAAGGACTTTCAGAAGGCTCTATTCGAAGATGCAGTCAGAAAGCCGTTCGAAGGAAGTAACAAGGCCATTCGAAGGAGGCCATCATCCATTCGAAAGAGCCTCATCAGAGCATTCGAAGGCCAGTTCAAATTAAAAAAAGGGACAAGATCCCTTAACTTTGGCAAAGGTGACTGTGATACGGTGGCAGAACCGACTGTTTAATACTACGTTATGTTTTTTGTTTGCAAATGTCGCGGTAAGCAAGAGTCGCCACTGACTTCTTTTTTCCAATCAGGAAAGGGTGAAAAGAACAGAAAAGACCTTTTTTCGACATTTCTGAGTACGGGGGGTAGATTATGGAAAGGGAAGGTGTTAACATCCTTTCCATCCATGGTTTTCCATGGGATCTTAGGTACTTGCTCATTTTTTAAATTGCTTTTGTGTTTGTGTGGTTTGAAAAGCTTTGAAAATGCCTTAGTGCGGCGATTCACTTTATGGTAACTCTTGTATCAGTCCTCAAGAGTGTGATAAAGAGTTTTTGAAAACTTTTGTTTGAAAAGTATTTTTGAAAGTGCATGGTGTAAAAAGATTATTTTGAGCAAGTACCTAATAGTTATCTACCTACTCGAAAAAAGGCGTTCTTTTCCTCTTATCCTTTAGACCGTGTTATCCGACTATTAATGAGTAGGTAACCCTAGTCGTTGGATTTTTGAGGGACGTACGGTTATTGGAGGCAACATGTAAGGATACCTTAGAATTTCAAAGGGACTATCATCATAAGATCATTTCTCGTAGGCAACCCGAGGGACATTTAGGGACTATGATCTTTATGACGATTTTAATCGAGGGTCTTTGCTAAGAGTATCTCTATGTTTCGAGGGACATGACCATTATTTCCGAAGGCAACCAAGTGAGGTAATAACCTAGGGGTGCAAGTGTGCGACAGTGTGCTTTTTTCAGATATTTATCTTTGCACAGTTATGTTTTTCTACTGCTTTAAATTATAGATCTTTTGCATACAATCCTACGCATACATCTAAAGAGTTTATATATTTGCAGAACGTAAAAGCAGAAAAGTAAATCTAATTATTACAAGGCTTCGGGGAGGGGGATACATAACCAAAAACTTTGGGGATTAAACAGTAAATAAGGAACAACAATAAATAACCTAATTAAAACTATTGCACTCTCGAAGCAATTACAATAATTTAAAAAATAATGGAAAAAGAATACGCGCGACAAAATTAAATACGGGGAATTAACAATTAAATTCAAAGAGATTTAATTAGTGAATAAAGAAAAATATTTTTTGGATTTTGAGAAAGTAATTAATTTTACAAAGTAACCTAATTTCTAATTAATTTTAATTATGAAAAAGGAATTCAAATTATCCTAATTAATTAATGAAATTAAATATTTTTATGAAAAAAAACTAATTCTAATGTTTTTGTGTTTTTATTTGAGAAAAATAATTTAATTGCAATTAAAACCTAGTCTCTAGTTAATTTAAATTATAAAAAAGAAATTAATTTTTAATGATAAAAAAATGTAGTTCTAATATTTCATGTTTTTCTTGATTTTATGTTTTAGTTAAAAATAGTGATTTTTTTTGTAAAAATAATTAAAACAAATAATTAACAAATAAAACAAATTAAAACTGGGGGTGTGAAGAAGAACTGATAGGCCCAGATTGATGCAAGCCCATCATCTTGCGTTGGATCTGGTGTGGTGGCTTCTGGGAGGTCCACCATGCACCCTTGAAGCTGAAGCGTTCGATCTGGATTGATGATGACCTGATGGCTGGATGTAGGAGTTGCATGATACTCCCCTTTGGATACTGCACGCTAAATCCTGTGGAAAATATTGAGAAAATATAAAATGCATACGCCTAGGATCGAACCCAGGACGTTTGCATTGCACGCCTTGCCCGTTAACCATCTGCGCTGGAATGTTATTCGTTTATAAAATTAAACGAATAAATTATAAGCAAAACAAAGTGTTATGCCCAGAAACATGCGCAAATTCAAACTCTCCAATGGGACACTGCCACCTAATTGCCTTCTTCCTGGAACCGTTGTTTTTGGTTCCAACCTTTTACCTATGGACAAAGTTGTCGCTAAAGGCTAAAGTGACAGTTTTCATCTGTAGCTATAACCCTGCAGATTTCTACAACACAAAATAAACCATATTAACCAAAACAAAAAGCATAAATCAACCAAGAATTTTGCCTTGAGTCTATTGGCGCCCATGATCCCCTTCAATTTTCCCTGGATAGAGAAACCCCAACTTTGAGCTGATAAACCCTAGTTATGGCACAGGCTTGTTCTTGTACTAAAAATAAAATCCAGGTTATCCAAAAGATCACAAACATGATTATGAACACCTTTATGCAAGAAAATCGAAGGTAAAACACATAAAACCCTGAAAATGATTTTGAATTAAGGGAGTACAAACCGTGATGTGTAGATGGAGATTCTTGAAGCTTCAAGGCTTAGAAACAATGGGAAAAGCTTCCTGAATATGCGTGGATGATTATTGGAGATTCAAAACTCCTTGAACTGGCATGTCGAAGAAGATAGGTCTTGCACTTTTTTGACAAAAGTTGGAACACATTTCTTGCTTTGGAGGCAAGCCGTGCGTGTCAAAACTTGTCCTTAGGGTTGAGAATGCTTGGGTATAAATATGTTAATCAAATTAGGTCACTATGTATGGCAAGAATCCAACAAATAATGCTTTTTCAATTTTGCTTGCAATCTTTCCATATGTGGAGATTTCCTCTCTTTTCAATCTTGCACGATTTTTCTTGGTATTATACAGCATATTTGGATTGTAATTCAATGTGAAATCAAATCAAAACAAATCTTCATTATTTTTATATCATTTATTTGATTTAATTTGATTTTTAAAAGATTAAAATCAAAATATATTAAATAAATAAAGACAATGATGCATAGAAAGTTTTTTGGGTCGTGGAACAGGCTAGGAATGTGTTTGAAGTATAAAAAGTTAGGCCCATTTGGCAAAAATGCAAATTTGGGCATTGTTGACTTTATGCAAATTTCCAAAAATGGCCAACTTTGACAATGCATATATCTCTCTCAATTTTAACCCTAAGGGGGTGTTCTTGGACTTTTTAGAAATATTAGGATGTCCTCTAAACAACCTTTTTAGTTTCATCTTAATTTAATCTTCCATGTTCTTGTAAGGAGCTTTGACCCAAAAGTTGTTTTTGTTGACTTTTTGAAATGACCTATAATGTATGAACTTGTATCTTTTGATTGAGGAATTTCTTGACCTTGAGGGATAAAGAGGAGTTGCAGGGAATTTGATTCTCTTCAAAATGAGCCTTGGTTGGAAATTTTCTGAAAAAGTATAAGAAAGTTATGCCTGGTCAAAGTTTGGTTGACTTTTCCTATAGAAACCCTAAATTGCCATTTTTGACTTTTGATGAGTTAGGAGCATTTCTTGAGGAATCATGATCAACCCTTGATCAAATGATGGATAATACTTCAAAATATTGATGTTGACCAAAAACCTTGAAGTTTGACTGTATTTAGGCCACAGTTGACTTTTGACCTAGTACAATTAATTTTCAGGCATTTGAGTAGTTGACTGAGCAAACTTGTTGTGCAAGGCATGAAACTTGCCATGGATGATCTTGAGGACATATTAGGGAAATGGAGAGGATTTGGGACCCTTGGAACTCAAACATCTTGATGAGGAGTGAAACCCTAGTTTGAGGCTTATTGTCTTAAGAGGAGGATTTTCCTGGTCAATCCTTAATAAACTTGAGGCATTGAGGACCTCTAGGAGTATGTCTTGTGTGAAAATGGGAGGGAAAATTTTGGGGTACAACATTTACATTTTACATTCATGGCATTCAAGCGATCGTTACCAGCATTATTTCTCTTGTCCCCTCACACTCCTATAAGCATGAGGCCAAGGACACATTACAAAGGGACGGAAGGAAAAAAAAGAGGGAGACGAAGAAGGAGAAAGCACTAAGAATTACTCAAATTTTCAAAGAATCCCAAAGTTTCCACAACCCTCGTTGCAGGATTTCCCACACCCAGGATTCCAAATCGAAGCATCCTGCTGTTGGCATACATTCAAATCTTCGTTTATAATTTCATAATGCATTAGTGTTTGTTCAGTGGCTTTGTTAGATTTGGTTTCAGAACTGAGGGTCTGGTTTTCGAAACCAGGTCCACTTTGGTTTTCTATTGTCTGTAGCACTGTAGATATGGCCCAAACAGACTGATGTATGCAGGATCGAAGGTCCTGGGTTTGACACCCAGGTCATATTTTTCGCTAACGTCTGTCTTGCAGGTTTAGATCGAAAAACCATGCCTCCCCCAGATCGAAAGGGATGACTCCTTTCCCTAGATCGAAGAGGTCCTTTTCCCCTGGGTCGAAGAACCAGACCTTGCCCAGGATCGAAGAACCATGCCTGGCCCAGGATCGAAGAATCATACCTGGCCCAGGATCAAAAGATTGTCCTCTCCTTGGATCGAAGAACCATGCCTGGCCCAGGATCGAAGAACCATACCTGGCCCAAGATCGAAGGATTGTCCCCCCTAGGATCGAAAGAGCCTTTTTCCATTTTCTTATTTTTTGGCTTTTTTTTGCTTGTTTCTTTTATTTTCTTGCTTTTTTATTAATATTGAAACAAAAAAAACCACAAAAAGAAATTAGGATAGTTTTTTCTATTAAATTAATTTTATTAAATAATCTTCTAATTATCTTAACATTTTCCCAAAAAAATAAAATGAAACAACAAAAAGATCTTTATTCTTAGGATTTTTAGATGTTATTTTCAAATTCGCGCGCATTTTATTTACTTTAACTGCTCCTAGTTGTAATAGCTTTAGATTTAAAATTTCCGCGCTTTTAGTTTCTCGCATTTATATGTAATTGTCCCGAAGCCTTGTAATAGCTTAGGACCTCTATATTCTACATTTTACTGTTTTTCTTATTAACTGCTAGTAATTAGGATTGTATGATAAGACTAATAAGTAAATGCTAGTAAACTTAACAAAAAGACACAAATAACTGAAACACAACACAATTTCACACAAGCCCTTCTAAAGTGTGCCCACTTTGGTTGCCTTTAAAAAATATTCATGAGGTAGGAAAGCTTTAGCAAAGACTCGCAAAAGTAAAAAAGATCATAGTCCCTCGATGACTCTACGATGTTGCCTTTCGGTAAATGATTCCTGTCCCTAAAAATAGAATTGCTAAGCATCTCCATAATTGCCTTCATGACTGTAATGTACCTTCGATTGTCCCTCAAACATCCAACGAAAATGCTACCTACTCACTAATAGTAGGATAGCACTGTCTAAAGGAAAAGAGGAAAATAACTACCCTTTTCGAGTAATAAGAGTAGATAGCTGTTAGAAGTTTGCTCAAATTACTTTTTTGCACTTACACACAAAAACTACTTTTCAAAAACAAATTTCAAAAAAATTTTCTTTGTTAACATTCTTGAGGACTGATACAAGAGTTAAACACAAAGTAAATCGCTTCACTAAGGCATCTTTCAAAACATTTTCAACACACAAAGCACAAAAGCATTTTAAAAATGAGAAAACCTCTAAGAGCCCGTGGAAAACCACGGATGGAAAGGGTGCTAACACCTTCCCTTTCCATAATCTACCCTCCTTACTCAAAAATAATCTCGAAAAGGTCTTTTTCTGTTCTTTTCACCCTTTCCTTAATTTGGATAAAAGAAAAGACGGTGGCGACTCTTGCTTACCGCGACATTTGCGAACAAAAAACACAAAGCCAACATATGTATAAACAGTCGGTTCTGCCACCATGCAACAAATGTTATCCTGACATTTACTCCAGATTCTCATCTAGAAACAGTTCAGATACGATCCAGAGACGGATGTCATTCTGACACTTATTCAATACATGTTCAAGTACAATCATGATATAGATCCATCCACAGGATCTCCAACAGACAAAGGGGCAGAAATGTCCTGATGTGAAGTCATCACCGTATCCTCAGCATACATCTATGTTCCCCACAAAGCAGAAACAACCATAGTTTTTCCCTCTTCTTCCCCAAGCATGGATTACCTTCTCCAGCTAAAGTCTGTTTTCCCCAGCCCAGTTCAAACAGTTATAAAACCTCCTCCCAGGTAGGGTTTATTTCTCTAAATACGGAAGTTCATTCCCCAACAGAGTTTATTTCTCTACATCGAAAGAGTCTTACAACAAGAATATTTCTTCACAGACCAATTCTCAAGCAGAATTAATTCTCCAGCAGGGTTAATCCCCAGCAGGTCATCCTCAAACAGAAAGAGGAAATCCCTGGAGAATCATCTCCATTCACCATCCCCAGTGGAAATGAAATATTCGGCCTCCCAATACTTCCCAGCAGTGGTCGGGATTTATTTTCCCAGACTAAAATCGCTATAACATCCCATATTCATACATCATGGCATGTGCATACACATTGCATACAACATAATCTCATTTATTTTGGAGCATCATCACAATGCATTTCATACATCGTGACATTGTATGTGACTAATCCTTTACCTTTTTCAGGGAAGAACCAAATCAACAAACATCGTTGACTACTTATGAAACCTAATAGCCTTCTCAAAAGCTATGCCTGATGAAAGGATATTTCATCATCTTCCTCGGAATAATGTTCTCTGAAGACCTTCTCTGGTTCAGTCAGATCGACACTAAGATCTCCCTGATTCTTATTCTAGTTGAAGATATTCCAAGACTTTTGTCTAGTTTAGCTAAATCGATCCTAAGATTTTTCTGATTCTTATCCAATCAAAGTTAATCCAAAACCTTCTCTGGTTCAGTCACATCGACCCTAAGATCTCCCTGATTCTTATTCCAGTTGAAGATATTCCAAGAATTTTGTCTGGTTCAGTTAAATCGGTCCTAAGATTTTTCTGATTCTTATCCAGTCAAAGTTAATCCAAGACCTTCTCTGGTTCAGTCAGATCGACACTAAGATCTCCCTGATTCTTATTCCAGTTGAAGATATTCCAAGACTTTTGTCTGGTTCAGTTTAATCGATCCTAAGATTTTTATGATTCTTATCCAGTCAAAGTTAATCCAAGACCTTCTCGTGTTCAGTCAGATCGACACTAAGATCTCCCTGATTCTTATTCAAGTTGAAGATATTCCAAGACTTTTGTCTGGTTCAGTTAAATCGATCCTAATATTTTTCTGATTCTTATCCAGTCAAAGTTAATCCAAGACCTTCTCTGGTTGAGTCAGATCGACACTAAGATCTCCCTGATTCTTATTCTAGTTGAAGATATTTCAAGACTTTTGTCTGGTTCAGTTAAATTGATCCTAAGATTTTTTTTATTCTTATCGAGTCAAAGTTAATCCAAGACCTTCTCTGGTTTAGTCAGATCGACAATAAGATCTCCCTGATTCTTATTCCAGTTGAAGATATTCTAAGACTTTTGTGTGGTTCGGTTAAATCGATCCTATTATTTTTCTGATTCATATCCAGTCAAAGTTAATCCAAGACCTTCTCTGGTTCAGTCAGATCGACACTAAGATCTCCCTGATTCTTATTCCAGTTGAAGATATTCCAAGACTTTTGTCTGGTTCAGTTAAATCGAGCCTAAGATTTTTCTGATTCTTATCCAGTCGAAGTTGATCCAAGACCTTCTCTGGTTCAGTCAGGTCGACACTAAGATCTCCGTGATTCTTATTCCAGTTGAAGATATTCCAATACTTTTGTTTGGTTCAGTTAAATCGATCCTAAGATTTTTCTGACTCCTATCTACTCAAAATTAGTCCAAGACTTTACTGGTTCAGTTAAATCGATTCTAATATTTTTCTGATTCTTACCCAGTTAAAGATAAACCAAGACCTATGCTGGTTCAGTCGGTTCGACCATGGATTCTTTGTTGATTTCTTAAACATTCTAATCTCATCTCCCCAGTAAGTCGCCATGAAACTTGGAGCACAACCAGATAACAGTCAGCCTCATCATCCTCAGCGAGTCACTGCAAAGCTTGGATCCTGACCAGATAGCAGCTCACATCACTCTCCTCAATCAAGTGGTGACTCCCCAATAGAGTAATGGACAATTGAAGCTCATAAAACTATAAGCTCCAAGACAGAGACCAACATTCCTCAGAAGAGTCCTCCTCAACAACAGGAATAAGGATTCCCACAAAGGAATATCTCACGAAATCAACATTCTTCTGGATGGCCTCTTTAAGCCCATCTCCAACGACTCTCTGTCACATTCTGATGGCATCTTTATTCCCATCTCCGACGACCTCCCATAATCTTTTCCAAATGGCATCTATAAGCCCATTCCCAATATTATCTACACATTCAAGTATCATCTTAGACGAGTGCAAATTTTTGGGCACTCTAGTGTTCAATCATCTTCCACCTTCAGATCACGAAAGGCAGACAAGCCAATCTACATCTTCAGGTTTAAGAAGATTGAATAGGGGCATCTGTTGTACCCTAAAATTTGGCCTATCATTTTTTGCAAAATCTTCTTTCACATGGGTGGTCACGAACACCTGCTTGAAGAAAAATAACAATTTTTGAAGTTGGTCAAAGTGCCATTCAATGAGGTGTCTTCGATTGGCATTTTAATGTCATTTCGATTGTTTCAAATTGAAGGAAATCGAAGAGAGAAAAACGAAGCTTTCGGTCGGTCAACAAGGCCTTTCGATTGGCCTCATGGACAGAACCTTCGATTGGCCTTTTGGCAAGTCCTTTCGATTGGTCCCATGGCCAGAACCTTCAATTGGCCTTTTGGAAAGTCCTTTCGATTGGTCTTTTGGCAGGAACCTTTGATTGGTCCCATGGCCAGAACCTTCGATTGGCCTTTTGGTATGTCCTTTCAATTGGTCTCTTGGCAGGAACCTTCGATTGTCCCCATGGAAAGTCCTTTCGATTGCCCCATGGCAAGACCCTTTGATTATACTTTTGGCAAGACCCTTCCAATGACAGGAGAATGTTCGAAGGGGTCAAGTGTCTAGGTTCATCAAAGAGACACGAATGTTCCAAAGGGGAATACTTTTAAGTTGCCTGATTCTTGTCTCATGGTCTTAAAAGCATGTTTAAATGGTTGTCACTTATCGTTACAAGACACCATCATACTCCTATAAATACAAGGGAAAGCATACAATGCCAAGAGGGGGGGACGAAAGAGAGAAGATAGACGAACGGAAGGAGAAAATGAAAGAGGGGACATAAGGGGTACTATACACAGACGCATACACGGTGAAATCTTAGAGTCCACACACACATCGCTCAAAGAATCCCAAAAGTCTCCCAGTCAAAGCACCCTTTGCAGGTCCCCTCATCCGGGAGTCCATCCCAATTCCTAAGCGAACATCTCCACACCCAAAGCTGCAGATCAGAGCATACCGGCCATAGGTATAATTCTGAAATTTGATTTCTCAATCTAAGCACATTAATTCGTTCTAATGTGTTTTCATGTGTTTAAGCGTTAAGCAAATTACAATCCTCACAGACCTGCCATTGTTAAGGCACGTGAGTTTGGTTTCCTTTGAATCTTAGGATTCTTAGTGTTTTAGGATGTGACGAACCCAAATTCAAATCAGAGAGTGGTTTGACTCAGGGGGGGTAAGATCTCCCCCTGGATCTCTAACGTTTGTTCATTGTGCATAAATATTTCTTATGGCTTCGAAACAACCAGCTTCGAGCTGGGTTACACAGGAGCATTTTGCCATTTCTTAAACCCACATTTGAATCTCAGGATTCTGGGTATCGCAGGATCGAAAGACCTGGGCTTAGCACCCAGGTCACGCTCTTCGTTTCTACCAACATACCTTTACAAAGCCATTGTCATCATAACATCCCCCTGGGTAGAAGGGCACCCATCTAAAATTGAAGGGCAAGGCTTTTCACTGGATCGAAAGACAACTCCAACCCCTTCCGATCTAGGCCTCTTGAATTACACCTTTTTATTTCCTGTTTCTTTCGATTCCAGCTTTGTTTTAACCATTTCTATTTATTTTTTTTTAAATCAACATAAAAGTCATTCAAAAAACCACAAAAACATTAGGATAGTTTTTCTTATTAAATTAATTTCATTAATTAATCATTTTTAATTATCTTAACATTTTCTCAAAAAACTAAAATTAAAAAGATTTAGATTATTTTCCCTAAAAAATAAAACAACAAAAAAGATTTTATTCTAAGGTTTTTTAGACGTTATTTTCGATTAGCGCATGTTTATTTTATTGTAACTGCTCACAGTTGTAATAGCATTAGATTTAAAATTTTGCACTTTTAGTTTCTCGTATTTTTTATGTAACTGCCCCGAAGCCTTGTAATAGCGTATGATTTACCATTCTTGCACTTTAAATTCCTGTACATAAATTAACTGCCTAGATGTATGCTAACTAGGATTGCATGACAAGATCTTAAAACAAACGGTAGAACACCTAAATGTTTAAAGATAAAATAACTGAACACAATACACTTTCACACATACACCTCTAAGGTACGCCCACTTTGGTTGCCTTCAATAAAATAATCATGAGGCAGGAATGCTTTAGCGAAGACCCATAAAAATCAAAAGATCATAGTCCCTCGATGACCCTACGATTGCCTTCTCGGTAAATGATCAAGTCCTTAAAAACAGAATTGCTAAAGCTTCTCCGTATTTTGCCTTTATGACTATTAAATGCCCCTTTCGATGTCCCTCAAACATCCAAAGATAAGGCTACCTACTCACTAATAGTAGGATAGCATTGTCTAAAGCAAAAGAGGAAAAGAACGGCCCTTTTCGAGTAATAAGAGTAGATATCTGTTAGAAAATTGCTCAAAAATACTTTTTGTACTTACACACAAATACTACTTTTCAAAAACAATTTCAAAACATTTGCTTTGTTAACACTCTTGCGGACTAATACAAGAGTTAAACTCAAAGAAAATCTGCACTAAGGCTTCTTTCAAAACATTTTCAAACGCACAAAGCACAAAAGCATTTTAAAAATGAGCAAACTTATGAGAGCCCGTGGAAAACCACGGAAGGAAAGGGTGCTAACACCTTCCCTTTCAATAATATACCCCCCTTACTCAGAAAATCTCGAAAAGGTCTTTTGCTGTTCTTTTCACCCTTTCCTTTTTTGGATAAAAGAAAAGGCGGTGGCGACTCTTGCTTACCGCACATTTGCGAACAAAAAACACAAAACTATCATATATAAATAGCTGGTTCTGCCACCGTAAAACACTGTGCCCAAGATGCAGCTCCATCTTCGACAAAAAAGTTGTTGAACACATACAAGGTATGCGTGTGTGATACGGTGGCAGAACCGACTGTTATACTGGTTTGCGTTTTTTGTTCGCAAAATGTTGTGGTAAGCAAGAGTCGCCACCGACTTTTATTTCATCCAACAAAGTAAAAAGGAAAAAGAACAGAAAAAACCTTTTTCGATATGTTTCTGAGTACGGGGGGTAGATTATAGAAAGGGAAGGTGTTAGCACCCTTTCCATCTGTGGTTTTCCACGGGCTCTTTGGTACTTTCTCATTTTGAAATTGCTTGTGTGTGCTTTGCTTTGAAAAGTTTTGTTTTACTTCGTTTTAACCCTTGTTTCTGTCCTCAAGAGTGTGACGAAGTTGTTTTTGAAAACTATTTTGAAAGTGTTTGTGTAAAAGAGTTTTTATTATTTTGAGCAAGTACTAAAGATTTTCTACCTACTCGAAAAAAGCTCTGTTAGTTTTCCTTTTAGACAGCGTTATCCCATTATTGAGGAATAGGTAGCACCATCGTTGGAGTTTGAGGGACTATCGAAAGGGACAAAATGGTCATTAAAGGCAACATGTAAGGATACCTTAGCAGTTCGAAGGGACTGTCATCATATATTCGCAGGCAACATCGAGGGACAAGATCATTTCTCGTAGGCAACTAGAGGGACGTTAAGGGACTATGATCTTTATGATGACTTTTAGATTGAGGGTCTTTTGCTAAGATATCCCTATGTTCGAGGGACACGACCATTATTTTCGGGGCAACCAAGTGAGGCAAACCCTAGGAGTGAGCATGTGCGAGTGTAATTTTCAGTTAATTAATCTTTGCATATTTAGGGTTTTCTACCGTATTAATCTCCAGTTTGTCTTTCCATACAATGCTATTAACATACATATAAGCAGTTTATAGTATGCGGAATTAAAAGCAAGAAAGTTTAAAGTCCTAGCTATTACAATGCTTTTGCAGATACATAATTATTTTGGACTGAAAATAAAAAAACAGAATTTAAACCCTAATTACTATTACAACCTCGAAACAATTACAATAATAATAAAAGGAAATTAAAAAACGCGCGCGGCGAATTAAATGCGAGAATAATTTAGGAAACCTAAAAAATCTAATTGAAAAAAGATTTAGGTTAGTTTTTTTTGAGAAAAATTAATTAGGTTATGTACAGATTAAAACCCTAATTTCTAATTAATTTAAATTATAAAAAAAGAATTAAATTTGCCCTAAATTAAATTAAACTAATTAATTAAGGAAATAAAATATTTTTATGAAAAAAAATAATTTTTATGTTTTTTTTTGATGATTTTTTTATTAAATAAAAAATAATGATTTTTTTGGTGTTATTTTAATAAAGGAAAATAATAAGTAAAACAATTAAAAAAAATAAAATAGAAAAGAAAAGAATGAGCATGTGTTGTGCCAGCCTGAGAGTGCACCATAGTCCTTCATTGTTTGAGGCGTTGGATCTGAATTATTGATACATCCAATGGCCAAATGGTGGTAGAGCATGGTAGGCGTTTTGGATGATGATGCATGGAATGTGTAGAAACAAAGTAAGAAAACAAAATTTGCTGGGATGGTTAGTTGTATATATAATAACATAAATAAAATATAAAGGAAATAAAGCGGTATTTCCCAAACGCGAGCGTGATTCAAATTACCCAATAGGATTATGCCAACTAATTGTCTTTTTCCCCATAACTGTTGTTTTTGGCCACACTTTTATCTGCAGTCGTTTCCGTCACTAAAGGCTATAGTGACGGATTTTGTTCGTAGCCATAAACCTGTAAAATTAAAAAAAAAACGCAGCACAAGCAGAATAAATTCAAACCAAAGACATGGATCAACTTCAAAGCATCTCCTAAGCATGATAGTACCCCTAATTTTGTTCAATTTTGCCTTTATATAGAATTCCCAATTTGGGACCTCAAAATCCTAACAATGGCATCGTGCCTTTCCTGCACTTAAACTTCAATCAAACCAATCAAAAACATTGCAAATATGATAGCAAGCATGAATATATGATCAAAACAAGTTTATGATGGATAAATCATTGAAAACGAATCTTGAAAAAAAGATGCAAACCGTGGCACTGTGAGGCGTGATTTCTGAAGGTTTTAAGGCTTGAGGATGATTAGAATGGCTTTAGAACACGTCCAGGAACAAATTGTTGGCTTTGGAATTACTTGAAACGGCCTATGGAAGAGAATATAGTCTGCACTTTTTCTTCCAAAATTTACAATTTCTTCCCCTTGTTTTCAAGACCCCAAACCCTCTTTTATGCTTTATAGATGTTAGGTATATATGATAGAATGATTTAGGTCAACAAAAATTGATCATATCTTTGCAAATTATGGAGATTTGATTTCATTCTTTTCCTTGTATGATTTGTTTCCTAAATAGACCAAATTAAGATCGTTTCCAATCAATTAGCTCTTGCACGAATTTTTTGATTTGCTAGTTGTTCATGGACTCATAATATGCTCATAAAATCAAATCTTTGATTTTATTTGATTATTCTACTATTTAAATTGATTTATTTTGATTTAAATGGATAAAAATTCAAAATAAATAATAAAAATAATAAAATAATAGGTGGATAAGATCAGGGGTCGTGGGCCGTCTTAAGAACAAGTTTCAAACAATAAAACACGGGCCCATTTGGAAAAAAAGTCATTTTGATCAATGTTGACTTCATGCACATTTCCAAAAATTGGTCAACTTTGACAATACACATCTCTCTCATTTTTAACCCTAAGAAGGTGTTCTTGGACTTTTTAGAAAGCTTATGATGTCCCCTAAACAACCCTTTTGGTTTCCTCTCAATTGGGTCTTCCATGTTCATGTAAGAAGCTTTGACCCAAAAGGTGTTTTTGTTGACTTTTCAAAAGGACCTATAATGTAGAAATTCATGTCTTTTGATAAGTGCATATTTTGAACTTGTGGGATGAAAATGAATTGTAGGGAATTTCATCCTCTTCAAAATGAGCCATGGATGGAAAATTTCTGATAAAGTATGAAGAAGTTATGCTTGGTCAAAGTTTGGGTGACTTTTCCTAAGAAACCCTAATTTAGCAACTTTTGGGTTTTGATGAATTTAGGGCATTCATTGAAGAATAATGATCAAACCTTAATAAAATAAGGAAAGTCACTTCAAAATGTATATGTTGACCAAAAATCATGAAGTTTGACTGTATGTGGGCCACAATTGACTTTTGACCTAATACAGTCGATTCTCAAGCATCTGAGCAGTTGACTGAGCAAACTTCTTGTGCAGTGCTTGAAATTGGACATGGAGGGTCTTGAGAATGTATTAGGACCATGGAGAGCATATGAGGTCTTTGGAGTCCACCTATCTTAATGAAAATGGAAACCCTAATTTGAGACACATTGCCTTAGGAGAGAGTTTGTCTAGTCAACTCTTGGGAAAACTTGAGAAAATTGAGGATCTATAGGAGTATGTATTGAGTAAAATGAGAGGGCAAATTTTGGGGTACAACAGATTCCCCTGTTCAATCTTCTTAAACTTGAGGATGTAGATTGGTTGTCTGCCTTTCGTAATCTAAAGGTGGAAGATGATTGAACACTAGAGTGCCAAAAAATTTGCACTCGTCTGATATGGTGCTGGACTGTGTAGGTAGTATCAGGAATGGGATTACATATGCCATTTGGAGGATATGACGGAGAATCGTCGGAGATGGGCTTAAAGATGCCATCCGGAAGATATGACGAAGAATCGTCGAAGATGGGCTTAAAGATGCCATCTAGAGGATGTTGATTTCCTGAGATGTTCCTTCGATGAGAGTCCTGTTCCTGTTGTTGATGAGGAATCTGCTGAGGAATGTTGGTTATTGTCTTGGGAGAAATAGAATTTTAGGAGCTTCAGTTGTCTGTTACTCTATTGGGGAATTAACTCCGGAGGTGAACTGCATATCTGATCAGTGTACAGGCTGCATCGCGACTTACTGGGGAAATGCAAAACCAAACGTGTTTGATCAGGTCCAGGTCTTACAGTGTTCTAAACTATCGTCTGGAGGTAAGAGAAAAGAAACCTGGGTCGTAGGGTTTCTTTGAAATGATTTCCCTGGATAGTAGGGCTTATGGGAAGGAACCTGGGTAAGGTTGTTTCGTGAGGAGTTTCGGTAAAACTGCATCTGAACCGAGAAGGAACCTGGGTAAGATTGCTTTGTGAGTAGTTTGGGTAAAACTGCATTTGAACTGAGAAGGAACCTAGGTAAGGTTGCTTCAGGATAAGTCTGAGTGAAACTTCAGAAGGAACCTGGGTAAGGTTGCTCGTGATGAGTCTGTATAAGGATTTAGGAGGAACCTGGGTAGGGTTACTTCGGGATAAGTTTGTGTAAAACATCGGCAGGAATCTGGGTAAGGTTACTTTGGGCCAAGTTTGTGTAAAACTTCAAGAGGAACCTGAGTAAGGTTACTTTGTGATAAGTTCGTGTCAAACTTCATAAGGAACCAGGGTAAGGTTACTTTAGGATAAGTTCGTGTAAAACTTCATGAGGAACCTGGGTAAGGTTACTTTGTGATAAGTCTTTGTAAAACTTCAGAATGAACCTTGGGAAGATTACTTTGGGATAAGTTCGTGTAAAACTTCAAGAGGAACCTAGTAAGGTTACTTTGTGATAAGTTCGTGTAAAACTTCAGAAGGAACCTAGGTAAGGTTACTTTGGGATAAGTTCGTGAAAAACTTCAGGAGGAACCTGGGTAAGGTTACTTTGTGATAAGTTCGTGTAAAACTTCAGAAGGAACCTGGGTAAGGTTACTTTGTGATAAGTTCGTATAAAACTTCACAAGGAAACAGGGTAAGGTTACTTTGGGATAAGTTCGTGTAAAACTTCAGGAGGAAATGTATGAGAAAGGACTCGTGTATGATTTTTTAGGATAAACCCGTGTGAAGCTTCATTTAGGAGAAACCCGTGTAAGATTGCTTTGTGACGAACCCGTGTAAAGATGCATTTGATCGTGCATATAATTACTCTGTTTAGTTTCAGGAGCTAATCTTGAACTTGCTGGAAGTTGTTTATGATAACCATCTTTCCTGAAAAGGTACATGATTAATCGTATATGATGCATGAAATGCATTGTATGATGACGTTCTCAAAATAAATGAGATTATGATGTATGCAATATGTATGCGCACGTCATGATATATGAATATGAAATGATATTGTGACATATCCGAGTGGGAAAATAAATCCCTGGCCGCTGCTGGAGAGTAACAGAAATTGATGTCTTGACCGTCGTAGAAAAAGTGGTTCTTCTACTTCCGCTGGAGATGGTGAACCAGAGATGACTATGCTGGGGATTTTCCCCTTGTTTACGGATATTCTGCCGAGGAGAGACTCTGCTTGAGAACAAATCTGTGGGGGAATAATTCTGTTGAAGAGAGAAGCTTCCATAGCTGAAGGGATAAACTATGTCGGGGATTGAGCTTTTGTATTCAGAGAAATAAACTTTGTTCGGGAGAAAACTTTATGACCCGCTTGCGATTATGAAATTTGTTCGGAAAATATAGATGTTGGTTCTCTTAAGGAACTTTGCTGAGGAACGTAGCTCCTGTTTGAGGGAGCCAATGTCTAAGCATTAGTTGCCTCTACTCTGTGGGAAGTGTAGATGTCACAGGGTCGTATGCTAAGGATACGACAATGACTTCGCATCAGGACTTTTCTGCCCCTGTACCTGCTGGAGAAAGTACCCACAGAGGCTTTGTGGATGCTGATCAGGATGATAGTTCTTCTATTGATAAACAAATGATAAGATGACGGGACATAGTTGTACACTTCAAATCCCTAACTTTTTCCTAGATCGCCCTTTCGGGTTTTCAGTCCACCGGGATACCCTTTTTTGCTCAAGCCGCCTTTTCAAGTTTTCGACTTACCGGTGTACATATCTTTTTTTTTATCCCTAATTTTTGCCCGAACCCTTTTGGTTCACCGGGATGCCCTTATTATTTCCTAGGCCAGTCAACCTAGCGGGTCTTTGTTCATGCGTAGTATTTTCCAACTATGTCCACGTTCACCGGGTACGGAGAATTGTCACTATCCATAGTAATAAGTGTTTTCACACTACCAGAAGATGTTTTTTTGATCGTACAAGATTTGTTGCCGGAATTCATGCCCAATGCCCCAAGTGATTCAGATGGAGATCTGCCCCTGGATATTTTGCATCTTTGAGAGATTCCTTGAATCTTAACTTGACTGCCCCAGATGATGGAGAATGATCAAGCCGTGCCTCTTGGTTGGAAGAATGCAAAGCTTATGTCTGTCTTGAAGTTTGAAAATTTATTTTTTAGTAAAACAAGTTTTTTTTTTGTAAAAGTGTGATGTCAACTCAGGATTTATAGTAAACCTTATAGGGGTCAGGATACCTTTTGTAACAATATGCTTTCGAACTAACCCATGCTTCAGCTAGGACTTTTAAGGGTTATAACATCGCCTGGTTTACGGTTTAAGAATCAAAAGATAAAAGCTCAAATTTTATTTTTACCCACCTTTTCTTTGTTATGTTCTTCGATCCTATGCTCAGTTAATTGTGCATTTAGATCTCATTTGAGTCTTGTTGTACCCCAATTTTTGCCCCTAAGATTTCTTCATCATACCATATTATTTCAATCACAACAAGATCACATTAGGTTTTTTGGTTCTTCTTCTTATCTTTAGCTTTGCTCTATGAGGAGTTACCAAGCACCTTAACTTGTTTTCTTTTGTGATCATGGATATTTTTCTTTGATTTTCTCTCTAATTAACAAAATGCAATATTGGTTTGTCTTACTTGCTAATAATGTAGGTAAAGGCAATGAGGTCTAGCAAGTTGCATCATGGGTTCATGAGTTTATTTTCATGCCCTAATCAATAGCTTGAGAAATTCAAACCTCACCATTGATGTTGTTTTGGAAGGATTAGTATGGAAGTTGTTTTGGTGGCCATAATTCCTCATCATCATCCTCAACAATTTCTATTCACAAAGGAAGAATAAAGGCACAAAAAGTTTGTTCAAACCTGGCAAAGCTCCACAAAGCATTTTCTGGATATAGAGGCTAGGGTTTTGGACTTCAAAGGGGCATATCTTGTTTATCTTTTGGTATTTTTGAGTGATTCCAACAACATTCTTATCTTCAAAGAGTAACCAACAAATCACTTCAAAAGTTCCAAGGAGTTTTCATGTGGAAGGAACTTGGTGAAGAAGAAAGATTACAAGTCACCCAAATGAATCCCCAATTTTCCATATGTGACTTCAAATGGTCATAACTTGGTAAATTTTTATCACCTTGAGCCCATTCTTTTTCCATGATGATCCTAAATATGTGTACTTCATGCCTTCTTTTATGTACAAAGTGAGAAAATGGATGGAAGTTACCTTAAGAATGCAAAAACTTATAGGTCATTTCATGATTTTTGGCCAACTTCAACAAGTCATAACTTGCTCAATTTTTGGAAATTTTGAGTGGTTCAAATTGCAAAATGTCATTCAAGAGATCTACTTCATTCCATCTTTTTTGGTAAAGAGCAAATTCTGAGTGGAAGGCGATGTTTGGATGCAAAGGATTATAGGTCATTTTTAAAGAAGAATTTGAAATATTTCTAAGTATGAAAAGTCAACTATTTTTCTTCAACTTTGACTCCATGTAATTTTCAGCTCAAGCATCCATTTTATTCCATTCTTTTTCCATTGCAAAGCTTGTAACCTCATCTTTCCAAAGCATCAAGAATCTTTCCCTAAGACCCTTTGAGGAGAAAATTCCATTGGACTGAATTTGGTAACACGGAATTGAAGTTTCTCCATAAGTCAGAATTTGAAATTCATGATTTGGCCTTTAAACATCAAATTAGCACGCGTTTATGATCTAAACATGTTTAACCAAGTTGCCAAAGTGGATTACACCTTGAAACGCAAATATTGGATGAGTTTTGATGCAAATCAGATCACACTTTGCTCGTGTATCAGGTTCACACGATTTTCCTCCAAACTTCATTATTTCACACGCTTAAACATTCCATTTAATTCCCTATAAATAGAGGGTCATGCCCCATTCAATTTCCCAAGCTTAGATATCCAAAATCACCCTGCCAAACTTGCTTCACAACCCAGAAATCAACTTCTTCGAATTCTATTCTCAAGCTTTTTCCAATCCATTTTTCCATCAATTCACCTTCCTTGATCTTCCCTGAAGCTAACCATATAATTACATTCAAGAATCGTGCCCTATATTGCTCCATAGAAGTCCAGTTTCAGAGCTCTGCAACTCAACTTCAATAGGTAGATTCCTTCATCGTTCTTCAAAACTCTGATATCATTGTGTTGCTCTCATTGCCCTGGTTCTAGTTGTAACACTTACTTCTTACTGGAAACACGTTTGACCATGAAATTTCAAATCCCTTTTCAAAACGTTCATGCCACGAGGGTGTGGTGTCTTCGTCTTGAAGAGACGAAGCGAATGGCATAGGTCTGAGCTTCTGATTTTACAGTTTGAGAGATCTGCAATTCGTGATGGTTGGAGGTTGAAGATGACCAACGTGTCATCTTCTAACCAATAAAAGCGTGCCATTTTTTATTTTCAAATTCTGATTTTATTAATGATTCTGTACATTATTCATTAAAGACCATGATATGCACAGCGCGCCAGATCCCTTGGATTTGATTACTAACGCGTTTTGACTCTCATCCAATACTTCTACACATTTTTAAATTCTGAAAATATTATATAATGATCCAATGATATTGTGACAAATATTGGTTACCTTACCTTATTTTTGTTTCTGACTTTACTATTTTTTACCAATTTGTTTATTTTACCCATTTATTTTAATTTTTAAAAATAGTTTCTGACTTTTAAAAATTCCCAAAAAATTTATAAAACCACTTGGCCTCTTTTCTGATTTTTCTATGGTCTTATTTTTCATTTCTTGATTAATTTGAAGATAATTGACATTTTCCTCTTTATTTTCCATTTTTTAAAAACATTTTTAAACCTTTAATGTATATATTAATTATATTATTATTTTGTGATTATTTTCTGGCTGTCTTGGGTTGATTTTTTGATCATGGCTTTATTAACATCATTGGATCCATGGTGTTGAGTTTAACTCCACAAAAAATGGATGAATGATTTTAATAATAGCTTGATTAAATATTAATTCAAATATGGTTTCTCTTTTTACCCTAATTCCTCTTCATCTTATCCCCTTCTCATTGCACTAAATATTGTTGGAGCATGATCTCTATATCATGTCTCAAAACAAATGGTGCATAGATTGCTATTGATCGGCCTCAAAATAGGTGCAAATTCTATATAAGTCCACTTACGATTGCTTAACATAGCGCTAAATTTTGTCCTTATTCGAATAAATGATCATTCGTGGCCCAATCTTATGATTGCAAGCCCAAGTATGTTAATTTGATCTCTTTGATCCAATAACCTTCATATTCATTGTGTGGAGGCTTTAGTTCTACCAATCCTCTAATGGATCTACAACACTTTTAGTCAACGCATATCACTTAAACATCGTTGATCATTAAATGGTACTTATGAGAATTCCAAATGGATGATATACTTGACAAAAAGCAAATGCAATTTGTTGTGTGGAGGCTTTGGTTCTACCAATCCTCTAATGAGTTCCAACCGCGGGGGGTGCAAAAATCATAAAAAAAATATATTCTTTTCTCACCTCCACCATCCATTTTACATATAACACATTTTATATAGCCAAAATATACAGATTTTTCAAAGAGGTTCCTACGGAGTACCGTAGATGTTTAGGGTGCTAATACCTTCCCTTTGCATAACCAACCCCCTTACCTTGAATCTTTTCCCCCTTTTTTTTGGGTTATTCGCTCTTTTCCAATTCCTTTGGAAACAATAAAGCGCAGTGGCGATTTTTACTTTTGATTTGTATAAAGTCTAGTCAATCCAATGGCTTAGTCTTGAAAATTTCTACCGCTACAGAAAAATGGCGACTTCACTGGGGAAAGATTGACCTCTTGCTGGTCAATCCCTAAGTGGGTTAGGCCTATCTTTATTTATATTTGTATATGTGCTATTGTTTTTTATGGGCTATATTTTGTATATATGTTTGTTTGGATTTTTCCTGGTTTTCAGGGTGCTTGGTGATTACTCATAAGTCCTTTACTCGGACTTGGGCAAACTCTAAGATAGGACGGGCAGTATAGCCCTGTTAACTTAGAGGGAAAAATACCAAAAAAGGAGGCATGAGATCCCCCACTCAGTGGAGGCCCCTTTGACTGTAGTGTCGTTTACCGAGTAATTGGGAAGACGTACTACTTTCGACCTGGGAGCCTGTTGAAACTGAGGACCGTAGAATACCAAACCCATCCATGCCTTTTAGGTGTAGTGCGGAAGCTATGACAGAGTAATTCGGAAATAGTTGTCACGTGATACTACGCTCGGACGAGTCTTTCTTGAGAATATTACTAATTACCGAGTTAATCGGGAAGTTGGTAATATCCGAAGGAAGGATGTAGACTCTGGGAACCTCTAGAACCTTGTTCAGAAGGTGATAACTTTTTAGACCAACACCTTATGGGTAGTACCTGCGACCTCCTGCTCGTGACGTTGAACCTATGAACCCTATATGTGTGATCTTGTGTGTGATTGTTGCATCATGCATCCATGCACTCATAAGCATCTTTTGAAGAAAACAATATTTCAAGGGATTTAAAGGTTGACTATTTATGAACATCTCAGGTACTTTTAACCATGGATTCTGGAAAGAGAAAGACCGGGAAATACAGTTTCAAGGATCCCAAGATAGATGAGTTGGTCAGTCTAATCCAGAGATCGAGTGTTCTACAGACTTTCGGAAGAAATATGGATCCATTATTCCTCTCATGAAGCTGAAGATGAAGAAGGGTATTCTCTCGACCTTGGTCCAGTTCTATGATCCGGTGTATCACTACTTTACTTTTCCCGATTATCAGTTGATGCCTACACTAGAGGAGTATTCCTATCTATTGGATTTACCCGTTACCGATCGTGTTCCTTTTACTGGTTTGGAGTGTGAGCCAAAACCACATGAGATTGCGGCTTTGATTCATCTGGGGAAGTCTGAGGTGGAATCCCATATGACTACTAAAGGAGGGATTAGAGGATTACCAGCTCAGTTCTTATTGGAGAAAGCTCGTTACTTTGCCAGAATGAAGAGTACGGATGCTTTTGAGGCCATATTCGCTTTACTTGCTTATGGATTATTCTTATTTCCTAATGTGGACAAGTTTGTCGATATTAACGTTATCAGGATCTTCATGATTGGAAACCAAGTTCCTACATTGTTGGGTGATGTTTATTACTCTGTTCATCTTCGGAGCTCCTATCATGGGGGAATGATTATCTGTTGCACGCCTTTGTTATATCGATGGTTCATCTCTCATATTCCTCAGTCTGATTCTTTTTGGGATGTCAAGAAGGTACCCCGCTGGGCTCCTAAAATCATGGCACTTACTCACTCAGATATTGATTGGTATCATCGAGCTTATCAGGATGTGGAGATTATTGACAGTTATGGTAGTTTCCCCAATGTACCTCTTCTTGGTACAAAGGGAGGAATTAATTATAACCCTGTTCTTACACGGCGACAACTTGGTTATCCGATGAGGGATAAGCCAAAAAGTATTCATTTGAGTAGTTTCTTTCTGAAAGAGGGAGAAGACCACAGGGAAGCTAGGGAGCAGATTGCGAAGGCCTGGCGTCACATTCATAAGAAGAGTAGGAAGGATTTGGGACCTATAGGTGTTGTTTCTTTGGAGCCATATCTTCAGTGGGCCCGATCGAGAGCCATTCAGTTGAAGATGCCGTATACTCAGGAGACACACATGCCTAATCTATTTGTAAAGACCACTCCTCCTTTGTTAGATGATCTAGAGGAGATGCAGCTTTCTTTGGTTAGGATGCAACAGGAAAGGGATGCTTGAAAGAACAAGTTCCAGACTTTAGAGAGTTTCTACAGAGCAGATTTGAAAGAGAAAGATGATTTGATCGAGATCCTTGAGAGTCGAGCAATAGAGTCTATGGAGAGGCAAGAGGAATTATTTTCTCCTAAGCCTCAAACAGGTGATATTTACTCATTTCCTGCTTCAGATGATTGGAAGAAGGTTGCCATCATACATGTGGAAGAAAACCAGAGGTTGAGGGCTCAGATTACCAGGCTCACAGGGAAGCGCCAGCGTACAGATTGATCTCCATCAGTTCTTTTTTTCTTGATTTTTAGATTGTATTTTCATCTTGTACTTGGCATCATTGAAACTTGTAACCCATTTTGAAGTTATAATAATAAAAAATTGTAGTATTTCAAAACGGCTTTATTACTTTGATGTTTGCAATATGTCTATAAACGTTAAATCCCTTGAAATATTAAATGATAAAGTAAAATTAGTCATATGCATTGCAAATCATACATCATATTGCATATATTTCTTGCATTTATTATGCATACCCAGGTGCCTTACCCAGATTTTTGCTTCGTTCAGCAAACTGACTCATCACTACAAGACTCGGGCTAATTTCAAAAAGAAGATGGACAATTTGGAATAAGAGAATCGCGAGCTGCGCGAAGAAGTTTCTGCTTTGAAGGCTGGCTTGGCCAATTTGACTACTCTGATGGAAGCATTGGTGGTTGCTCAGAATTAGCCACCGAATGTTCAACCTCAACCAACAAGGGCAAATGCTGAAGTCCCTACTGTTCCTGTATCTGCTACTCTGACTGTTGTTCAAAACCGTATGCCTCAGGGTTATCCGTGGGGAATGTCAGAGAATTTTGCACCTGAGGGTTTCAATTTGGGCCCCCAAGATTCTCCAGTGGTTCAAAATGTTGTTACTCCAGCACCTCCTGTGGTGCATACTGTTCCTGCTGCACCTCCTTCGGTGAACTTGGTTCTGTTTGTTAATGAAGATGTGTGTCGTCCTTTCCCTCTGCTGAGTGAAGACTTGGGTTTTTATGACAGAATGGATGATTTCCAAGAGCAGTTTGATAGAATGCAAAGAGAGATGAAGGCTCTTAGAGGAAAAGAGCTATTTGGGCAGAATGTGAATGAGTTGTGTTTGGTCCCGAATGTTAAAGTGCCTGCTAAGTTCAAGGTCTCGGAGTTTGAGAAGTACAAGGGCAACACTTGCCCTCGTGCTCACTTGGTGATGTACGTGAGGAGAATTTCTACCCACACTAATGATCAGCGTCTGCTGATTCACTTTTTCCATGATAGTCTGACCGGCGCAGTGTTGAAATGGTACATGAGTTTAGACAGCGCCAACATCCATGCTTTTAATGATTTGGGAGAAGCATTCATCAAACAATACAAGTACAATAAGGACATGGCGCCCGATCGTGACCAGCTTAGGGCCATGGTTCAGAAAGACAGAGAATCGTTCAAAGAGTATGCGCAGAGATGGCGCGAAGTAGCTGCACAAGTGATTACTCCCTTGGAGGAGAAGGAAATGACTAAAAATTTTCTGAAGACGCTAGGCGCTTTCTACTACGAAAGAATGGTAGCAAGTGCCCCGAGTGATTTTAAAGAAATGGTAGGAATGGGCGTCCGCCTAGAAGAGGCAGTAAGAGAAGGCCGTTTGACAAAGGGTGAAGGATTCGGAGGTGTGAAAAATTCAGCTTATGGGTTTACAAAGAAGAAAGAGGGGGATACAAATGCTGTCATACAAGAGAGGAGAGTGAACGCTCCTACAAGGAATTATCAGCGTCACCAGCAAGTTGCCTCAGTTACTCCTGTTATGAATGCTGCTCCAACTACCGTTGCTTATCAAAGACAATC
Organism: Vicia faba; assembly: GCA_948472305.1. NCBI lineage: Eukaryota > Viridiplantae > Streptophyta > Magnoliopsida > Fabales > Fabaceae > Vicia > Vicia faba. Next base: position 1,458,052,759 of record OX451736.1, read on the forward strand.
CCAGTAGGAAAACCAAGGGAATAATCAGAGAAGGGAGAACTATGACCCTATCCCCATGAGTTATGCAAAGCTACTACCAGCATTGATTCAGAAGAAGTTGGTCCAAACACGACCACCTCCAGCTGTATCATCACCATTGCCTTAGTATTACAAAGCAGACCAGACATGTGCCTTTCATTAGGGAGCACCAGGGCATAGTGTTAAAAACTGTTATCCTTTGAGGACTGAAGTGCAAAGGTGGGTGAAGTATGGAATTCTATCTTTCAAAGACATGAGACCTAATGTGAAAGACAATCCTCTACCCAAGCACGGGGGAGTGAATGCTGTGAATATGGTGGTCGGTTGTCCAGGTGACTTCCAGATTTTTGACATTAATCTGGTTAGAGGGGATTTGGTGAAGATGCACGCAGACCTCTATAAATTCAGTTACTATACGCATGACCATACCGGTTGTGCTATTTGCAGTACAAACATACAGGATTGCGAGAAGATAAAGGCTGATTTACAGGAGATGATGGATGAATGTTTAATCCATATAATTAGGCCTAGGGAAGAATATGAAGAGGAAGTGAATATGGTCTCTGGATGTCAGGGTGAATTTAGATTTTTTAATATGGAGCATTTAACTGAGGATCTCGTGCAGTTGTATGCTACCTTCTGTCGTACTATTGGTCAGGTGGAACACCAATATGGATCTTGCATAGTTTGCTGTCGAGACCCCCGAGGATGTTCTATTGTGAGAGATGGTGTTCAATTGTTGTTAGACAATGGAACTATCAATATCATGGGTCATAGAGATGATTATCACGAGATTGATATGGTTGAAGTTTGTTTGATGGAAGAAGAGTCAGAAGAAGAGTATGCCTCCACGGATGAGTATTTTTCTTCAGACGAAGATTTGTTTGCCGGAAATGACCTTTTGAGGGTTGATTGTGTTAAGGAAGGGGTAAACGTCATTGTACCTTGTTTTGGTGCACCCGCTCACCTTGAGGTGGAGTACCATAGCAAACCAGTTGTTACCCCATTGGTAATTAGTTTGCCAGGTCTTGTTCCCTATAAATCAGATAAGGTTGTGCCTTTAAAATACAACGCTACAATCTTAGAAGATGGGGTGGAAATTCCCATCTAGCCAATGCTAGATGTTGGAAATATAGCTGATAATAGCAGGGTGACCCATAGCGGTCGTGTGTTTGTGTCGGTTCTACGAAGAAATTTTGTTGTTGGAAAGAAAATTGCTGAGAACGATGAGCCTAAGAAGGGTGTAGGAGAGACTAGTGGAGCTACATTAGAGAAAGAAGCGGACGATGTCTTGAAGATAATTAAGATGAGCGACTACAAAATTGTAGATCATCTATTGCAAACTCCTTCAAAGATATCCATCCTAGCTTTATTGATGAATTCCTCCGCTCGTAGAGAATCACTGATGAGAGTACTAGACCAAGCTTTTGTGGAGAATGACATGCCGTTAGATCAATTCAGCAACGTATTTGGAAACATTAAGTCATGTAACAACTTGAGTTTCTGCGATGATGAATTACCAGTAGAATGGGGGGAATCACAACCTGGACCTCCACATATCTATGAACTGCAAGAATGACTCGCTATCTAATGTGTTAATTGATAAAGCATCTACGTTGAATGTTATACCAAGGAGTGCCCTCATGAAGTTAAAGTATCAGGGAACACTTATGCGCCCGAGTGGCATCATTGTGAAGGCTTTTGATGGGTCGAGGAAATCTGTCATCGGTGAAGTAGACTTACCCATCCATATAGGACCATATTTTTTCTTGATAACCTTCCAGGTCATGGACATTATTCCCACATAAAGTTGTTTGCTAGAAAGGCCATGGATACACGAAGCAGGGGTTGTCACTTCAACTCTGCATCTGAAGTTAAAATTTGTGCATGAAGGGAAGGTAGTGATCATAAATGGGGTGCATGCGTTATTGATATCCCATCTATCCTCTTTCAGTATTGTAGAAGCGGATGAGGCCGCTGTTGGAACCCAGTTCGAGGCCATATCCATTGACAATATAAGGAGGAATGAGAATTTTGTGGTTTCCTTGAAGGACGCACAACAGGTTGTGAGCAATGGTAATAATGCAGTTTGGGGACGACTTGTGGATCCACCCGTGAACAAAAATAGAGCTGGTTTGGGTTTCCCTTCGAGGAATGACAAAGGAGAAGGTTTGAAGTCAACGTCTTCTGTGAACAGTTATCAAGATGTTTTCCGCAGTGGAGGTTACCTCCATCCAATTGGTTCTGGAATTAATGATGTTGAAGAGGATGAAGCAGAGCAGGAAGTACTGAATTATGTGATGCATGGAGTCCAAGTTTAAAATTGGGTCACCATTGATGTTCCTTCTTACATACATATTTCAAAGTAATTTATTTTGTTAATCTGTTTCTTTCTTTTGAAAAGCTTTCACTCTGCCCAAGGTGGAAGTATTAATGTTGTAGGGCTTATTTGTTTCCTATAACTGTTAAGATCATTAATAAAAGTTGTCTTTGCTTCCAAATTATGTCTTTTATTTCCTGCTTTTTCTTTGGAAATGGTAATAATTAAAAAAAACCTTTCAAAATTAACAATAATTGAAAATTAATCTGCATGATCACTTGTTATGTGCGTCAGTTTCTAAAAAATCATGAATCACACGTGCAGATTAATTAAAAAACCCGTTGAATACAATGACCCTGCACCCTCTCCCAACTTTGAATGTCCTGTGTTTGGGGATGAAGAAGAAGATTATGATGAGATTCCAGATGAGGTACCACGGTTGCTTGAGCACGAGGAAAATACTATTCAGCCGTATAAGGAGCCTTTGGAAGAGATTAATTTAGGTTCAGAAGAAGATCCGAAGGAAGTCAAGATTGGAGCATCGTTGCATCCTGATGCAAAGAGCGGGTTGATTGAGCTATTGAAAGAGTATCTGGATGTTTTTGCTTGGTCTTATCAATATATTCCTGGTCTAGATACAGACATTGTCGAGCATCATTTACCGTTGAAGCCAGAGTGTCCTCCATTTAAACAAAAGCTGAGAAGAACCCACCCGGATATGGTAGTAAAGATCAAAGAGGAAGTCCTAAAGCAGATTAATGCTTGTGTTCTTGTGACGTTAGTGTAACCTCAATGGATTTCCAATATTGTCCCAGTACCGAAAAAAGAAGGAAAAGTCCGCATGTGCGTAGATTACAGAGATCTCAATAAAGCTAGTCCAAAAGATGATTTTCCATTGCCTCACATTGACATGTTAGTGGACAGCACTGCAAAATTAAAAGTATTCTCGTTCATGGACGGATTTTCCGGGTATAGTAAAATAAGAATGGCTCCAGAGGACATGGAAAAAACAATGTTTATCACGCTCTGGGGAACATTCTGTTAAAGAGTGATGCCCTTCGGGTTGAAGAATGCTGGTGCAACGTACCAGAGGGCTATGACAACCATATTCCATTATCTGATGCACAAAGAAATCGAAGTATATGTTGATGATATGATTGCCAAATCCCAAACTGAAGAAGGGCATATAGAAGATTTGTTGAATTTGTTTCAGCGTTTGAGGAAGTATCGTTTCCGCTTGAATCCAAATAAATGCACCTTCGGAGTTAGATCGGGGAAATTGTTGGGTTTTATTGTTAGCCAGAAAGGAATTGAAGTTGACCCTAACAAAGTCAAAGCAATCCAAGAAATGCCAGCACCAAGAACTGAAAAGCAAGTCAGGGGTTTCCTCAGGCGTTTGAATTATATCTCCAGATTTATTTCTCACATGACTGCAACGTGTGAACCAATCATTAAGTTGTTAAAGAAAGATCAAGGTTGTGTGTGGACGGATGACTGCCAAAGGGCATTTGAAAGTATTAAAGAGTATCTTCTTGAACCTATTATCTTGCTCCCTCCTGTAGAAGGAAGACCGTTGATTATGTATCTAACGGTGTTAGATAAATCCATGGGTTGTATTCTGGGACAACAGGATGAAACAGGAAAGAAAGAGTTCTCTATTTATTATCTCAGAAAAAGTTCACTGATTGTGTGTCGCGGTATTCTACGCTAGAAAAAACATGTTGTGCTTTGGCCTGGGCGGCAAAGCGTTTGCGGCAGTATATGTTGAATCAAACCACTTGGTTGATCTCCAAAATGGATCCGATCAAGTATATTTTTGAAAAGCCTACTCTTACTGGGAGAATTTCCCGCTGGCAGACGTTTCTATCTAAATATGATATCGAGTACCGCACTCAAAAAGCTATTAAAATTAGTGTGTTGGCAGATTACCTTGCCCACCAGCTGGTGGAAGATCATCAGTCTGCAGAATATGAATTCCCCGATGAGGATATGGTGTTCCTGAAAGTGAAAGATTGTGATGAACCATTTCCTGAGGAAGGCCCTGACCCTTAATCTCGTTGGATTATGGTATTTGATGGAGCGGTGAATGCTTATGGTAAAGGAATTAGCGTTGTGATTGTCACTCCTCATGGATCACATATTCCTTTTACCGCCAGGTTAACATTTTATTGGACTAATAATATGGCAGAATATGAGGCTTGCATCATGGGTCTTGAGGAAGCTATTGATCTAAGAATCAATATTCTGGATGTGTATGGTGATCCAGCCTTGGTAATAAATCAGATTAAAGGAGAATGGGATACTCGTCACCCTGGCTTAATCCCTTACAAAGATTATGCTAGAAGATTATTACCCTTCTTCAATAAAATTGAGTTCCATCACATCCCTGGAAATGAAAATCAGATGGCGGATGCTCTGGCAACTCTGGCTTCCATGTACCAAGTGAATACTTGGAATGATATACCCCGAATTACAGTTCAAGGATTGGATAGGCCCGCTCATGTGTTTGCGACAGAGGAGGTAGAGAATGAAAAACCCTGGTACTATGATATCAAGCATTTTCTTCAGACTCAGGAATACTCGTTTGGTGCGTCAAGAAAAAATAGAAAGACGCTGAGAAGATTGGCAAGCAGTTTCTTCCTTAGTGAAAATGTGTTATACAAGAGAAATCATGACATGGTCTTGCTCAGATGTGTGGATAGACACGAAGTGGACATGTTGATGCATGAGATCCATGAAGGTTCATTTGGCACTCATGTTAATGGAAATTCGATAGTTAAAAAGATGCTAAGGGAAGGTTATTATTGGTTGACAATGGAATCTGACTGTTATAAATTTGCAAAGAAGTGCCATAAATGCCAGATTTAAAAGTATTAAAGAGTATCTTCTTGAACCTCCTATCTTGCTCCCTCCCGTAGAAGGAAGACCGTTGATTATGTATCTAACGGTGTTAGATAAATCCATGGGTTGTATTCTGGGACAACAGGATGAAACAGGAAAGAAAGAGTTCTCTATTTATTATCTCAGAAAAAGTTCACTGATTGTGTGTCGCGGTATTCTATGCTAGAAAAAACATGTTGTGCTTTGGCCTAGGCGGAAAAGCGTTTGCGGCAGTATATGTTGAATCATACCACTTGGTTGATCTCCAAAATGGATTTGATCAAGTATATTTTTGAAAATCCTACTCTTACTGGGAGAATTGCCCGCTGGCAGATGTTTCTATCTGAATATGATATCGAGTACCGCATTCAAAAAGCTATTAAAATTAGTGTGTTGGCAGATTACCTTGCTCACCAGCTGGTGGAAGATCATCAGTCTGCAGAATATGAATTCCCCGATGAGGATATGGTGTTCCTGAAAGTGAAAGATTGTGATGAACCATTTCCTGAGGAAGGCCCTGACCCTTAATCTCGTTGGAGTATGGTATTTGATGGAGCGGTGAATGCTTATGGTAAAGGAATTAGAGTTGTGATTGTCACTCCTCATGGATCACATATTCCTTTTACCGCCAGGTTAACATTTCATTGGACTAATAATATGGCAGAATATGAGGCTTGCATCATGGGTCTTGAGGAAGCTATTGATCTAAGAATCAAGATTGTGGATGTGTATGGTGATCCAGCCTTGGTAATAAATCAGATTAAAGGAGAATGGGATACTCGTCACCCTGGCTTAATCCCTTACAAAGATTATGCTAGAAGATTATTACCCTTCTTCAATAAAATTGAGTTCCATCACATCCCTGGAGATGAAAATCATATGGCGGATGCTCTGGCAACTCTGGCTTCCATGTACCAAGTGAATACTTGGAATGATATACCCCGAATTACAGTTCAACGATTGGATAGGCCCGCTCATGTGTTTGCGACAGAGGAGGTAGAGAATGAAAAACCCTGGTACTATGATATCAAGCATTTTCTTCAGACTCAGGAATACCCATTTGGTGCGTCAAGAAAAAATAGAAAGACGCTGAGAAGATTGGCAAGCAGTTTCTTCCTCAGTGAAAATGTGTTATACAAGAGAAATCATGACATGGTCTTGCTCAGATGTGCGGATAGACACGAAGTGGACATGTTAATGCATGAGATCCATGAAGGTTCATTTGGCACTCATGTTAATGGACATTCGATGGTTAAAAAGATGCTAAGGGAAGGTTATTATTGGTTGACAATGGAATCTGACTGTTATAAATTTGCAAAGAAGTGCCATAAATGCCAGATTTAAAAGTATTAAAGAGTACCTTCTTGAACCTCCTATCTTGCTCCCTCCCGTAGAAGGAAGACCGTTGATTATGTATCTAACGGTGTTAGATAAATCCATGGGTTGTATTTTGGGACAACAGGATGAAACAGGAAAGAAAGAGTTCTCTATTTATTATCTCAGAAAAACTTCACTGATTGTGTGTCGCGGTATTCTATGCTAGAAAAAAAATGTTGTGCTTTGGCCTGGGCGGCAAAGCGTTTGCGGCAGTATATGTTGAATCATACCACTTGGTTGATCTCCAAAATGGATTCGATCAAGTATATTTTTGAAAATCCTACTCTTACTGGGAGAATTGCCCGCTGGCAGATGTTTCTATCTGAATATGATATCGAGTACCGCATTCAAAAAGCTATTAAAATTAGTGTGTTGGCAGATTACCTTGCTCACCAGCTGGTGGAAGATCATCAGTCTGCAGAATATGAATTCCCCGATGAGGATATGGTGTTCCTGAAAGTGAAAGATTGTGATGAACCATTTCCTGAGGAAGGCCCTGACCCTTAATCTCGTTGGAGTATGGTATTTGATGGAGCGGTAAATGCTTATGGTAAAGGAATTAGAGTTGTGATTGTCACTCCTCATGGATCACATATTCCTTTTACCGCTAGGTTAACATTTCATTGGACTAATAATATGGCAGAATATGAGGCTTGCATCATGGGTCTTGAGGAAGCTATTGATCTAAGAATCAAGATTCTGGATGTGTATGGTGATCCAGCCTTGGTAATAAATCAGATTAAAGGAGAATGGGATACTCGTCACCCTGGCTTAATCCCTTACAAAGATTATGCTAGAAGATTATTACCCTTCTTCAATAAAATTGAGTTCCATCACATCCCTGGAGATGAAAATCATATGGCGGATGCTCTGGCAACTCTGGCTTCCATGTACCAAGTGAATACTTGGAATGATATACCCCGAATTACAGTTCAACGATTGGATAGGCCCGCTCATGTGTTTGCGACAGAGGAGGTAGAGAATGAAAAACCCTGGTACTATGATATCAAGCATTTTCTTCAGACTCAGGAATACCCATTTGGTGCGTCAAGAAAAAATAGAAAGACGCTGAGAAGATTGGCAAGCAGTTTCTTCCTCAGTGAAAATGTGTTATACAAGAGAAATCATGACATGGTCTTGCTCAGATGTGCGGATAGACACGAAGTGGACATGTTAATGCATGAGATCCATGAAGGTTCATTTGGCACTCATGTTAATGGACATTCGATGGTTAAAAAGATGCTAAGGGAAGGTTATTATTGGTTGACAATGGAATCTGACTGTTATAAATTTGCAAAGAAGTGCCATAAATGCCAGATTTATGCAGATAAGATACATGTGCCTCCGACACTTCTTAATGTGATTTCCTTCCCATGGCCTTTCTCTATGTGGGGTATTGACATAATTTGGATGATAGAACCAAAAGCTTCAAATGGGAACTGTTTTATCTTGGTAGCAATCGACTACTTCACCAAATGGGTAGAAGCTGCTTCATATGCCAATGTTACTAAACAGGTGGTTGTGCGTTTCATAAAAAATAATCTTATATGCCGGTATGGTGTGCCGAGCAGAATCATCACTGACAATGGCTCAAATTTGAACAACAAGATGATGATAGAACTGTGCGAAGAATTCAAGATTGTTCATCACAATTCATCTCCATACAAGCCAGAGATGAATGGGGCTGTTGAAGCTGCCAATAAGAACATCAAGAGAATTATCCAGAAAATGGTTGTCAGTTATAAGGATTGGCATGAAATGCTCCCTTTTGCTCTGCATGGATATCGAACATCTGTTCTCACTTCAATAGGAGCAACCCCATTCTCCCTAGTGTATGGAATGGAAGTCGTACTCCATGTCGAGGTAGAGATTCCCTCGTTGCGTGTGATAATGGAAGCCAAGTTGATAGAGGCTGAATGGGTCCAGAACAGGTTTGACCAATTGAACTTGATTGAAGAAAAGAGAATGACAGCTTTATGTCATGGGCAGTGATATCAGAGAAGAATGAAGAAACCATTTGATAAAAAGGTCAAACCTCGTGAATTTAGAGAAGGCGACCTCGTGCTCAGGAAGATCATGTCTTTCAACACCTATTCTAGGGGAAAGTGTCCTCCCAATTTTGAAGGCCCGTATGTTGTCAAGAAAGCCTTCTCTACTGGTGCATTAATTCTTGAAACTATGGATGGCGAGGAGTTCCCGCGTCCCATGAATGCTGACGCAATCAAGAAATACTTCGCCTAAAGAAATAAAAGAACAGCTCGGTAAGTTGAAAACCCGAAAGGGAGGCTTAGGCAAAAAGGAGCGTCTCGGTAGGCCGAAAACCCGAAGGGAGGTCTAGGCAAAAATTAGAGACATAAATAGAATAAATTTCCTGCTAAGTTGAAAACCCGCAAGGGAAGCTTAGGCAAAAGTTAGGGATTTCTTGGCATGTAACTACGTCAGACAAGACTTGATCGTTGAAGCAACGATCTTCTCGGATCCTCACCATACTTTAACAAAAGTTGCTGCTCAGGATTTTGAAAGTTGTTAGGGGGAATAGTGGTCATTGTATCTCAATGTATCTTTTCCATTATGTATTACCATTTCCCAAACTTTGTAATCATCCATGGAGTCTCGCCATTCGCAGACTACCATTATATTAGTGAAATTTGAGCTTTTACCCAATTCTTTGTGTTCTTATTTTTTATTTAGCTTGCAAAGAATTCATTTATTACTGATAATAACTGTTAGAGCAAAAAAATTAAAAAGCAAAATTGACTTTTAAAAAAAAAGAGATCTTTACAATTCAAATTATTTTGGGATTTGTGATGAAACAATGACAACAAGAATGGTGATCCCAAGAATGAACAAACTCCGGTTGTTCTAAGAAGATTTACTCTCTACTTAAAGGTTTTCTCAGGTCATTTTGCTGGTATGTGTTGTACCCCAAAATTTGCCCTCCCATATTCCCCAAGATTTGTCTTCAAATTTACTCAAGATGGCCGAAAGGGTTGTACAGTCAAACCACCTTCTAAGCCAACTGAAATTAGGGTTTTGGTTCTCTCAAGGAATTTGGGGTTTTCAATGGCTCAATCAAGTCTCATAGGCCTATATGCATCCTCAAGTACCTACATGCCAAGTTTCAAGACTCACAGTGCCAATTTGCACAGTTAAAAGCCTCATTTGATCCACAGTCAACTGCAAGGGCAAAATGGTCATTTTACAGTCAAAAGTCAGAATTTTTGGTCAACATCTTATTTTGAGTCCACAAACATCATTTTGATCAAGTCTTGATCATGATTCCACAAGGATGGCTCAAAAATCATCAAGATGCAAAAAGTTACTATTTTTGGACAGCAGAAAAGTCAACTGTATCTTGACCAGGGCATAACTTTTTCATGGTTCATCAGAAAAATCCCATCCAATGCTCATTTTGAAGGGGATGACATTTCCTACAATCCATCTTCACACTCCAAGTTCAAGAAATTCCCTAATAAAAAGTTATCAATTTCTACATTATAGGTCAATTTCAAAAGTCAATAAAAATGCACTTTGAGTCAAAGACCATAACTTGAGATTGGTAAATCCAAATGACATGGGACCAAAGGAATTGGTTAGAGGACTTCAAGACCTTTCCAAAATTTCCAAGAACATGGTCATATGATCAAAATTGAGCAAGATATGCATTGGAGAAGTTGGGAAATTTTTGTAAATTTGCAAAAGTCAACTTTGCTCAAAACACCTTATTTTTGCTAATGGGCCTCAAATCTCTTCTTGAAACTTCATCCATGGCTTATGCACGAGCCATCAAGCTTAATTGAATTTATTTTCTTATTTTTATTAATTAATTGGATTTTTAATTGATATTAATTCATTTAATTAATTTAAATTGTAGGAAAATACAAAGATGTGGTTTTTCAATCTTTTTGTGAAGCAAATATGGTCAAGATGTGTTGGCAATTTTGTGTACAAATCAAATATGCAAAAATCTCCAAATTTGGCAACTTTATTCAATCATGAAAATGCAAAAAGATTTGATTTTCAATCAAATATTCAACATTAATTCCATGGATTTTTGCTCAAGATTGTGACCTAATTTCATTCTCCTATATATATTCAAGCAAACCCTGATGCCACACACGTGAGAAAGCTGCAAGAAAAGCCATAGCAATTCAAGAAAATTGGAGAAAAACTCAAAACTGATTTTCATGTTCCAGGCCAATTCAAGGCATTTTGTTGATTCTAATACATTGCAGGAGGTTCCCAGAGCTTGTGGCAATCAAATTCCAGCTTCATAGCTCAAAGAATCATCCATTATAGAGTCACGGTTTGCAGCTTTTATTCACAATCGTATATCGTGATTCATGCATCTTTAATATGTTTTCATGATCGTTTTGTGTTGCTAGGGACTGTACAAAGCTAATGGTATAGTTTAATTGCATTAAAACGCCATAAATCAAAAGTTGCCATGATCAATTTCTAGGGTTCTTAAGCTGTGAATTTGGGGATTCCTAAACCAGGAAAAATTGAGACCACTAAGGCACATGGTTGGAATCCTGAGAACCAGACGAACCTGACCAAACCCTCGCGAAATATTTATGAGAACCACGATTCTATTCGCTATTTTTCGCCACTGTAGTTTGTGGGGGTTAAAAACCCCCGCTATCTGATTTGTTTTTACAGGTACAAAGGAGGAAGATGAAGACGTGTTAGCATTTGGTTGGGCCATTTGAAAAGAAGCGCGTGTTTTTATAATCCCAGCATATTGACTTGTTTTGCATATATGATAATTGTTTGTTATTCTAATAATGACTAAAGCGTGATGGTGGAGTGGTTAGCATGCTGGCGTGGAAGCATTGGGACCTGGGTTCGAATCCCAGGTCCCCTAAAATAATTATTTGTTCTTTTTCTTAACATGTTCTTGTGCAGGCTTCCAAAGTGATGTCTACCATGTACCCTAACTATCCATGCGCCAGGTGTCTTCCCGCATAGATCCAGTGGCCAAAGCTGGATGACTATCATACTCCCAGTCAATGCACATGTGGACGATCTCAGAAAGTCAACAAGGCCTGCAGCATATTGGGCCACAAATTGCCAATGCACCTCCTAAATGGGCCAACACCCCCCTGGTTTCTTTTTATTCTTTTATATATTTTTTATTTAATTATTTTACCATTAATTATCATTATTATTTAATTAACTCATAAATTAATTATTTTCATAATAAAAATCAGAAAACTAAAATATAATATTTTTTATTATTATTATTATTTATTAATTTCACCTTTAATTTATTATTTTTGTAAATAAATACTAACAAATTAATTTAGTCTTTTTTTAATTAGGTTAATTTCAATATTTTTTGCAATAAATAAAATAAATTAGAATTAGGGTTTTCACTAACTTTTGTTTATTTTTTTATTTATTTCCTTGAGACACTAAAGATTAAAAAATATTTCCTTTTGTTAATTAATTAATTATGTTTAATTTAATTTAATTCATAAATAATCAAATCTCTTTCTTTCTCAAAAAGGGTAAAAACCCTAAAGACTTTCCGATCCAATTTTTCTCGCATATATTTATTCTCGATTCCTATTTTGATCATATTTATGTAATTGTTCCGAGGATGTAATAGCGTTAATTAGGACTTTTATCGCTTTCATTTATTTTCTCGCATTTACTTTTCCAAGGGTTTGTTTTTTGGCGATGTAAATACCCGACGCCTTGTAATAGCGTAGTTTTACTTTCTGCAAACTCTTAACTGTTAGATGTATGTTAACTAGGCTATGCATGACAAGACTTCTCTTAAAATTAAAATCAATCGTAGCTCACCATAACATGTACAAAGATAATATAAATTGAATCCTAACACACTCACACATGCCACTCCTAGGGTATGCCTCACTTGGTTGCCTCGACGTGGTCATTGAGTATAGGGTGTTTTAGAGGTCGCCCTCTTGTCTAAAGATCCAAGTTGCCTCGAAACAGTTGCCTCGGATAAAAAACGATCTAAGACATTAGGGTTACCGCTAAGGCGTCCTACTATTGCTTTGGTGACCACATGTCACTATAATCGAATTGACCCGAAACTCCAACGACGGTGCTACCTACTTCTCAATAGTGGGATAGTATTGTCTAAAGGACATTTACACAGCTTAATTTCTTTTGAGTAGGTAGAGGTTCTTAGATACTTGCTCTTTCAAAACAAAAATACTTTTCACACCTACACTTTTCTGACAAAAGTTTTCAAACAAACACTTCATACACTCTTGAGGACAGATACAAGAGTTAAATCGAAGTTTTCAAACAAACTTTTTTCAAAACCCACAAACAAAAGAAAAGCAAAACATTTTTGAAAATAGTGAGCAAGTACCTAAGAGCTCGTGGATAACTACGGATAGAAAGGGTGCTAACACCTTCCCTTTCTATAATCTACCTCCCGAACCGAGAGACGTCTCGAAAAGGAATTTTGCTGTGCTTTTGCCCTTTCCTTGTTGGAGAAAATAAAAGACGATGGCGACTCTTGCTTACCGCGACATTTTGCGAACCAGCATTCCAAAACAGTCAGTTCTATTTCCACCGATCACAGTATGCGTGCAATCTTTGTGTGTTTCTCAGATAGTTAAAGACGATATTAGTGGGTGCAAGGTACACTTTTGGGTTGCGATCCCATTATCCCCAGTCAAGTCTTGGTTCACTTTTAATTTTGGGTTTGCATGGTCAGAAGCCTCCATCCTAGATTCCCCAGCGAAGTCTTCCCTCATGTAATGAAAGGTTTTATTCCCTTGGTGTGCTGAGATGTCGCTCTCTTTGCAGTATTGGCATTTATGTTGACTTCTTGATTTCCCGGGAAGATTATCCTAGAGCATCTCTTGTTGGAATGAGTATTCGTGACGAAAGTCTCAATCTGTAGTTTTGTTTTCTCCAGGGAGGTAGGCTTGAATTCCCCAGTGAGGTTTGGTTGTTTCGGTGTCAGTCTGCTTTATTTGAGGCTGGTCTTGCAATCCCCGGTAGGCATGTTGATTTTGGAGAACTTTTTCTTTTTTCTCCGATGAAACCAGGGGAAGGATTGTTCTATCCCGTTTTCTGTTTGATTTGGCTACATCCGGATTATGTTTCTCCTCAGTAAAGTTAAGGAAGACAATGGGTTTGGTTTCCGCATTTGATTTTTACCTTTCTTAGATTGATCTGTCTGGTTGAAGTTTATCCCAATGTTGTTAGTACCTGAGGCGGTTTTGATTGTTCACGCTGATCATGTATCCTTTTACCAGCATATGCATGATATCACTCATACATTCATACATACATCATGCATTGCTAAAAATCATCGTTCATTGACATTGTGTTCTGATCTTCCTGTAGCGCTCTTTGCTTAGTTGAATTTGGTTTTCCCTCTTGAGTTTATTTCTCAAAGGATGTATCTTCATTGGCCGTCTTGCTCCAGTTTATTTCTGAATTGGATTTGTGGTTGTATGACAATATTATTCACTTTGGATTTCAGAGAACTTGGAGTTTTGGTTTGTGCATTTATTTTGCACGGGAAGACTTTATCTCCTCAGTAGGAATATCATGGAATTTCCCCGGGAAGTCATGTTTCTATCCCCAGAATGTCATTTCTCTTTGCATTTTCCCTTGACAATGAGTGGAAGTCTCTTTATTTGAGTCAGCTTACATATTACCCTTTCCAGGCAGAGTGCCTTGGTTAAAAAAGAAGTTGAGACCCATTCTAGGAAAAATACCAGAATCTTGGGGAAACTTGATATATTTTCTCTTTCTACCTTCAGTGAACGTTGGTAGTACATCGGCAGTGAACGTCGGTGTTTCTTATCTTTTTGCTATCTTCAGTGAACATTGATAGTTCATCGTCAGTGAACGGCGGTGATATGATATATTTTTTCCTTCTACCTTCAGTGAACGTTGGTAGTACATCGACAGTGAACGTCGGTGTTTCTTATCTTTTTTCTATCTTCAGTGAACGTTGATAGTTCATCGTCAGTGAACGGAAGTGATATGATATATTTTCTATTTCTGCCTTCATTGAATGTTGGTAGTACATCGGCAGTGAACGTCGGTGTTTCTTATCTTTTTGCTATCTTCAGTGAACGTTGATAGTTCATCGTCAGTGAACGGCGGTGATATGATATATTTTATCTTTTTACCTTCAGTGAACGTTGGTAGTACATCGGCAGTGAACATCGGTGTTTCTTATCTTTTTGCTATCTTTAGTGAACATTGATAGTTCATCATCAGTGAACGGCGGTGATATGATATATTTTCTCATTCTACCTTCAATGAACGTTGGTAGTACATCGGCAGTGAACGTCGGTGTTTCTTATCTTTTTTCTATCTTCAGTAAACGTTAATAGTTCATCGTCAGTGAACGACGGTGATATGATATATTTTCTCTTTCTACCTTCAGTGAATGTTGGTAGTACATCGGGTGTGAACGTCGGTGTTTCTTATCTTTTTACTATCTTCAGTGAACGTTGATAGGTCATCATCAGTGAACAGCGGTGATATGATATATTTTCTCTTTCTACCTTCAGTGAACGTTGGTAGTACATCGGCAGTGAACATCGGTGTTTGTTATCTTTTTTCTATCTTCAGTGAACGTTGATAGTTCATTGTCAGTGAACGGCGGTAATATGATATATTTTCTCTTTCTACCTTCAGTGAACGTTGGTAGTACATCGGTAGTGAACGTCGGTGTTTCTTATCTTTTTTCTATCTTCAGCGAACGTTGATAGTTCATCGTTAGTGAACGGCGGTGATATGATATATTTTCTCTTTCTACCCTCATTGAACGTTGTTAGTACATCCGCAGTGAACGTAGGTGTTTCTTATCTTTTTTCTATCTTCAGTGAACGTTGATAGTTCATCGTCAGTGAACGACGGTGATATGATATGCATTCTCTTTCTACCTTCAGTGAACGTTGGTAGGACATTGGCAGTGAACATCGGTGTTTCTTATCCTTTTGCTATCTTCAGTGAACGTTGATAGTTCATCGTCAGTGAACGGCGGTGGTATGATATGCATTATCTTTCTACCTTCAATGAACATTGGTAGGACATCGGCAGTGAATGTCGATGCTTGTTATTTTCCTCTCTGATTCTGTTCTTGTGGTTCACCAGTGATTTATTTTCCTGTCGGGGTTGCTCCTTTTGTTTCTTCATTTTTATTGAATCCCCAATGTTACTTTGCATTCATATGCATAAACATTTTCATGGCATCTTAGGGCCAAAAATAGGGTTTGTTTTGTTTTTAAGTATATTCGATCACGTCGACACAAAGATTTTTAACCTTCGTATCTCCGGATAGAAGAAACTTAAATAAGGGCAATTGTTGTACCCCAATTTTTGCCCCTAAGATTTCTTCATCATACCATATTATTTCAATCACAACAAGATCACATTAGGTTTTTTGGTTCTTCTACTTATCTTTAGCTTTACTCTATGAGGAGTTACCAAGCACCTTAACTTTTTTTCTTTTGTGATCATTGATGTTTTGCTTTGATTTTCTCTCTAATTAACAAAATACAATATTGGTTTGTCTTACTTGCTAATAATGTAGGTAAAGGGAATGAGGTCAAGCAAGTTGCATCATGGTATCATGAGTTTATTTCCATGCCCTAATCAATAGCTTGAGAAATTCAAACCTCACCATTGAAGTTGTTTTGGGAGGATTAGTATGGAAGTGGTTTTGGTGGCCATAAGTCCTCATCATCATCCTCAACAGTTTCTATTCATAAAGGAAGAATATTGGCATAAAAAGTTTGTTCAAACTTGGCAAAGATCCACAAAGCATTTTCTGGATATGGAGGCTAGGGTTTTGGACTTCAAAGGGGCATATCTTGTTTATATTTTGGTATTTTTGAGTGATTCCAAAAGCATTCTTATCTTCAAAGAGTTACCAACAAATCACTTCAAAGGTTCCAAGGAGTTTTCATGTGGAAGGAACTTGGTGAAGAAGAAAGATTGCAAGTCACCTAGATGAATCCCCAATTTTCCATATGTGACTTCAAATGGTCATAACTTGGTCAATTTTTATCACCTTGAGACCATTATTTTTTCATTATGATCCTAAAGATGTTTACTTCATGCCTTCTTTTATGTTCAAAGTGATAAAGTGGATGGAAGTTACCTTAAGAATGCAAAAGATTATAGGTCATTTCATGATTTTTGGCCAACTTCAACAAGTCAAAACTTGCTCAATTTTTGGAAATTTTGAGTGTTTCAAATTGAAAATTTTAATTTAAGAGATCTACTTCATTCCATCTTTTTTGATCAAGAGTAAATTCTGAGTGGAAGACCATGTTTGGATGCAAAGGATTATAGGTCATTTTTAAAGAAGAATTTGAAATATTTCTAAGTATGGAAAGTCAACTATTTTTCTTCAACTTCGACTCCATGTAACTTTCAGCTCAAGCATCCATTTTATTCCATTCTTTTTCCATTGCAAAGCTTGTAACCTCATCTTTCCAAAGCATTGAGAATCTTTCCCTAAGACCCCTTGAGGAGAAAATGCCATTGGATTGAACTTAGTAACTTGGAATTGAAGTTTCTCCATAAGTCCGAATTTGAAATTCATGTTTTGGCCTTTAAACATCAAATTAGCACGCGTTTGTGTTCTAAACATGTTTAACCAAGTTGCCAAAGTGGATTAGCACCTTGAAACGCAAAGATTGGATGAGTTTTGATGCAAATCAGATCACACTTTGCTCGTGTATCAGGTTCACACGATTTTCCTCCAAACTTCATTATTTCACACGCTTAAACATTCCATTTGATTCCCTATAAATAGAGGGTCATCCCCCATTCAATTTCCCAAGCTTAGATAGCCAGAATCACCTTGCCAAACTTGCTTCACAACCCAGAAATCAGCTACTTCAAATTCTATTCTCAAGCCTTTTCCAATCCATTTTTCCATCAATTCACCTTCCTTGATCTTCCCTGAAGCTAACCATATAATTACATTCAAGAATCGTGCCCTATATTGCTCCATAGAAGTCCAGTTTCAGAGCTCTGCAACTCAACTTCAATAGGTAGATTTGCTTCATCGTTCTTCAAAACTCTGATATCATTGTGTTGCTCTCATTGCCCTGGTTCTAGTTGTAACACTTACTTCTTACTGGAAACACGTTTTGACCATGAAATTTCAAATCCCTTTTCAAAACTTTCTTTCCAAATTGCTTGAGCTACAATTTATATAAATTTGGCGCGAGGGTGTGGTTGTCTTTGTCTTGAAGAGACGAAGAGAATGGCATAGGTCTGAGCTTACGATTTTACAGTTTGAGAGACCTGCAATTCATGATGGCTGGAGGTTGAAGATGACCAACGTGTCATCTTCTAACCAATGAAAGCGTGCCATTTATTATTTTCAAATTCCTATTTTATTAATGACTCTGTATATTATTCATTAAAGACCATGATATGCACAGCGCATCAGATCCCTTGGATTTGATTACTAACTCGTTTTGACTCTCATCGAATGATCCACATCTTTTTCTTTTATTTTCTTTTTCTGATTTTTATACTTTAAATGTTTTAAACTTCAAAAAATCATAGAAAATTCAGTTTTTGTCCAAAAAATATGAAAAAATTATGAAAAATATTTTTGATTATTCTCTTTCTGATTTTTATTTTTTTCATAATTTAATTTTGTATTTTGGTATTTTTTATAAATTTTGCACTTATTTGATTTGTTTAAAAAGTTTAAAAATTCTTCTACACATTTTTAAATTCTGAAAAAATTATAGAATGATCCAATGATATTGTGACAAATATTGGTGACCTTACCTTATTTTTCTTTCTGACTTTACTATTTTTTACCAATTTTTTTATTTACCCATATATTTTAATTTTTAAAAATAGTTTTTGATTTTTAAAAATTCCCAAAAAATTTATAAAACCACTTGGCCTCTTTTATGATTTTTCTATGGTCTTATTTTTCATTTCTTGATTAATTTGAATATAATTGACATTTTCCTCTTTATTTTCCATTTTTTAAAACATTTTTAAACCCTTTAATGTATATATTAATTATATTATTATTTTGTGATTATTTTCTGGCTGTCTTGGGTTGATTTTTTGATCATGACTTTATTAACATCATTCGATCCATGGTGTTGAGTTTAACTCCACAAAAAATGGATGAATGATTTTAATAATAGCTTGATTAAATATTAATTCAAATGTGGTTTCTCTTTTTACCCTAATTCCTCTTCATCTTATCCCCTTCTCATTGCACTAAATATTATTGGAGCATGATCTCTATATCATGTCTCAAAATAAATGGTGCATAGATTGCTATTGACTGGCCTCAAAATAGGTACGACTTCTATATAAGTCCACTTACGATTGCTTAAGATAGCGCTAAATTTTGTCCCGATTCGAATAAATGATCATTCGTGGCCCAAACTTATGATTGCAATCCCAAGTATGTTGATTTGATATCTTTGATCTTATAACCTTGAGATTCATTGTGTGGAGGATTTGGTTCTACCAGTCCTCTAATTGATCTACAACACTTTTAGTCAACGCGGATCACTTAAACATCGTTGATCATTAAATGGTACTTATGAGAATTCCAAATGGATGATATACTTGACAAAAAGCAAATGCAACTTGTTGTGTGGAGGCTTTGGTTCCACCAATCCTCTAATGAGTTCCAAATGCAAGTTTCAAGATGGTCATCCAACTAACCACTAATTATTGAGTTGTTTTATCTTATGCTTTTATTCTTTTTATGCTTTATGCACTATTTATTTTTTAGCATTTTACATTTCATGCCATTTTCATCTTTGCTCATTTGAGAATTTATTTTCTTGTTTTTTTTTATGTTGCTCACTTGAGCTTTTCTTTTTATTTTCTTAAGATACTTAATAATCCACATAAACCCTAAATAACTCTTAATGGTACTTGGACTATTTGGTTGTTATCCTTGGCATTATGGAGCAGCGGGCTTTTCTTGGACTTATGATTAGAAACCTTGACCTATCTTGGAGACCTTGTGATCTTATCTGATTATTTTGTCTGGAGCTCTTGAGGTTTACCTCAAGACATTGGGTTGCTTGTTTGTTTTTGTGTGCAAGTTTTTGTGATTACCTCCTTTGTTTGTAATATGGAATTCACTTGTATACATCTGTTACTCTGCCCAATTTTTGTGAAGACTTAATGAATTTGAAGAGGTCTAGTATCTTTGCTTGTTTGGTTTCAATCCAAAGAATGGGAATTTTATCTTGGCTCATAATGTCAAGTATTAGCTTCTAGGTGGTTAGATGGTTCTTGCCTTTAGCTTTTATCTCATGCTTTAGGATAATCTCTTCTTCTCCATCCATCTTCTTTAATTTCAAAAACTTTCTCCCTCCTTTTGAAAACTCTTCTTGTTTTGAAACTTAAACCACTTTCATAATAAACTTGGACTTAGGTCCATGAATTTTCAAAATATTTTCATAAATAAACTTCAATCTATTTAATAAAAACTTGACATTTTTGTGAGAAGACTAAAAGTCAACCAATCTCATTTCAAACAATTTTGCCACTTTGGCTTTTACCTTTAAAATTTTCTTAAAAGATTAGACTCTTGTCAATCCTTGTAGTGATGCAAACAACTATACTTCTACAATATGTAGTGAAGAGAGATATTTTCCACTTGGGTGTTGAGTGAGGCATTGTTTATTTTAAACTCCAAGCCATATCCTCCACTATGAGATGATGAAAATTCTCCTTTCTCATGATTGTGGGTAGTAAGTGTGTTTTCCACACGGACAATGACGATGATGTCTTATATCTTAAAAATCAACCAACACACTTTTGTTTTAAATTTTTAAAAGAGGAACTATGTGTACCCTGATCCCCTATTGCACGAAATGTGGTACATAGGCACTAAAGGTTCGCAACCGCGACGGGTGCAAAAATCATAAAAAAATATATTTCTTTTCTCACCTCCACCCTCCATTTTACATATAACACATTTTATATAGCCAAAATATACAGATTTTTCAAAGAGGTTCCTGCGGAGTACCATAGATGTTTAGGTTGCTAATACCTTCCCTTTGCATAACCAACCCCCTCACATTTAATATTTCCCCCCTTTTTTGGGTTATTCGCTCATTTCCCATTCCTTTGGAAACAATAAAGCGCGGTGGCGATTTTTATTTTTGATTTGTATTAAGTCTAGTCAATCCAATGGCTTAGTCTTGAACATTTCTACCGCTACAAGTCTTTGCTCTGATATTCCAGTGATGGTTCGGATACTAACGATTTATTTCGAATAGGCAATCATTTTTTGTTGAGGGTTTGTAGGACCTCTTTCTTTTTGATTTTATTATCCCTGTCTTTTGCCTGAACTGTTTCTTTTGTGATTACAGTCAGCGGGATGCCCCGGTTTTTTTCTTAAGTCTCCTTCATAGGTTTTGACTTAACGGGCTTTTATTTAGAGAGATAATGACTTCCTGTCTTGACGATTATAGGGAACCATCACTGTCTTTTGTTTTGGAAGGACGTCTTTGATGCCATTCATTATACACCTGGATTAACTGAGAAAACTACCCTGCCCTAGATTGTCATTAAGTGTTTTAATTTGTTTGAAAGAAAAAATCCCACTTCTTTGGCTCAAAGGGGTTGACTACGGATTATCTTCCTTATAACTCCACTGTTTGGGATTTGAAACAGCGCATGTACATCGTCAGCGGGGTCTGTTCAAAAGCATATTATAGAGATTGTGGTATCATTTTAGTCATCCTCCCTCTAAAGGCTTACAGTTTTTTAGTCGAGATTTGAATATCACGAAAAGGAAATATAATGAAATTTAAGCATAATGAAAACAAAGTAATTGAAGACAGACATGTGTAATGCATTAATGAAATAATAAAGTTTGACATGACAATAATTGTTCGAATAAGAAAAGAAAATACAACTTCAGAATTCAAATGAACAAAAATGTTTTCAATCCTAGCCATGTTTTGGCAAGGGAGTAGTGATCACGTTGGGAGTTTCAGGAGGATCGAACTCAATCTCCTCGGCGTCAATCATATTTTGAATCTTGTATTTCAGCGCCCAACAATCGTTAGTATCGTGCCCCGGGCTATAAAAATGATAAGCACACCTTGCATCTGGGTTGTAGTTAGGAGAAGAAGTCTTAGGGTTCGGATGAGGGTTTATCACCGTAATCAGATTCATCTTCAACATGTGTTGCAATGCTTGTGACAATGGCATGTTGATTTGGGTGAACTGCCTTTGAGGTCTTTCCACCCTTGGCTGATTGTTTCGTTGTTGTGGTCGTTGTGTGCGTGCCAAATTAGAGATCAACACTGCCCCCACAGATTGGTGGTAGTCTGCCTTGCTACGCCCCTTCTGGCCGTGTACAGCATTGGCTTCCCTCTTTCCACCAAATGACTTCTTCTTTGTACTTGAAGAGGTATTTTTATGGATCTTACCACTCCGGATCCCAACTTCTACTCTTTCTCCAGTCAGAATCAACTCGGTGAAACCCGCTTACGAGCTACCGATCAAATGATTAAAGAATGGACCAGATAGCGTACCCTGAAACATATCAACCAACTCCCTATCAGACAACGGGGGTTGGACTCTTCCAACCAAGTCTCTCCACTTCTGGGCATAGTCTTTAAAGCCTTCACTTTCCCCCATGGACATACTCTGGAGTTGAGTACGAGTAGGAGCAAGGTCGGTATTATATTGATATTGCTTATAGAAAGCAGCAGCCAGATCTTCCCAATTTCGGACATTGGCTCACTCCAGTTGATAGAACCATTCAAGCTGAGTCCCTGATAGACTATCTTGAAATAAATGAACCCACAAATTTCTATCAGCAGTGTGGGGCTGGATCTTTCTGACATAAGAGCGGAGATGGAGTTTTGGGCAGGACGCCCCATCATACTTTGTAAAAATTAGAGCTTTGAACTTCTGCGGGATGACCACTCCCGACACCAATCCCAATTCTTAGAAATCCAACCCAGGTATCCTCTGGACCTCCATAGCATTCAAGTGATCTTCCAACTGCTTGTATCTATCCTCAGTGGGAATATACTGCACATCATTGTAGTCGGTATCATTGTCAGAAACTTCAAGACTGGGATCTTTCTCCCTTGTCTCTTCTTCTTGATTCTCCCCTTCCTTAGATGAAGAGTTCAGGTCGACTTGTTGCTTCAACGGCCCTCTAAACCTTCTGCCTATATTTATAATACCGGCACCCTTCTTCTTTTTCTTTTTCTATTTCAAGATGAGGGTTTTCAAATCCTCCTGCCCTTTTGCCAGATTTATGAACATTTGCTGGAACTGGGCATTTTGTGCCTGAAGGTCCTTGATGCTTTGTTCGGAACACATTTTTGCTGAAATAAACAATGAAGAAGATGAGAAACCTTTAATGGTACCTGTAATGATGTGTATGATATGAATGCAATGTTTTCAAGGATCTCACGGGGTAAACAAGAAACTGTTAGAATTTGATTGCAGCTTGATTGAAGAAACTTCGTGTCATTGAGAGTCCTTCTTCAAGAGTCAAGCTCACCATATCGAGTGGGTCATAGCCCCTGACTCAAGATCCTTTGACAACATTGGCTAGAGGAAAATAAATCCCCTTGCCCCTTGCTAGACGTCTGGTTCGCCATGACCTACATCACAGACCCTTGAGATCCTTGAAATGGTTAGTATGATATGCCATGTTTATGATGTCATGATGTCATGAATATGTTGAGAAATCACAGGTATAACAAGCACAAACAAATCAAACCAAGTCCATAGGTTTAAGGCTTACTTGAGTTTAAGGTAGTACCCTCTTAAAGTTGGATTGGTTCAGCCTGTCCTATAAATAGTAACCGAGTTCTAAGGGATCTCAATATCACTGACCATCCTTTATCGGGCATTGTCTCAGCTCAAGCAATCTTTCCTTGCTTGCGAAATATCCTGAAATTCTGATCTCAATGAGTGTAGCATCAAGTATCAACCAATCCTCAGCTCTACACCGAGGCCAGCTATCTAACTACTTTCTAATGGCCAAGTTTGTTTAACTAAGGTTCTAAGGTCCGTTAGTGCTTCACGACACCATGCGGCGGCCCCATATTCTCCTCGTTTCCCCATGAAGGATACGGTACAAGCCAAAGTGCCACACCAACACAGCCATCGCTTAAACCATATCGGTCTACGTCGTACAGTCTCCACGATCTATTGTTGTTTACCTAATAAGTGCCCCCAGATCTGGGTGTAGGATCTATAGTAACCCAAGCAAAAACCCTTTAAGAATAAAGCAAATAAACAAGGAAGCAATTTTAAATGACCTAAATCCTAAGGTATACCCCCACTTTATTTAGTACATCCCCAACAGAGTCTCCAGTTCTGTGATACGGTGGCAGAACCGACTGTTATACTGGTTTGCATTTTTTGTTCGCAAAATGTTGCGGTAAGCAAGAGTCGCCACTGACTTTTATTTCATCCAACAAAGGAAAAAGGAAAAAGAACAGGAAAAAACCTTTTTCGAGATGTTTCTGAGTACGGGGGGTAGATTATAGAAACGGAAGGTGTTAGCTCCCTTTCCATCCGTGGTTTTCCATGGGCTCTTAGGTACTTGCTCATTTTGAAATTTCTTGTGTGTGCTTTGCTTTGAAAAGTTTTGTTTTACTTCGTTTTAACCCCTGTTTTTGTCCTCAAGAGTGTGACGAAGTTGTTTTTGAAAACTATTTTAAAAGTGTTTGTGTAAAAGAGTTTTTATTGTTTTGAGCAAGTACTTAAGATTTTCTACCTACTCGAAAAAAGCTCTGTTCGTTTTCCTTTTAGATAGTGCTATCCCATTATTAAGGAATAGGTAGCATCATCGTTGGAGTTTGAGGGACTATCGAAAGGGACGAAATGGTCATTGAAGGAAACATGTAAGGATACCTTAGCAGTTCGAAGGGACTGTCATCATATATTCGTAGGCAACATCGAGGGACAAGATAATTTCTCGTAGGAAACTCGAGGGACGTTAAGGGACTATGATCTTTATGATGACTTTTAGATTGAGGGTCTTTTTCTAAGATATCCCTACGTTCGACGGACACAACCATTATTTCTGAGGCAACCAAGTGAGGGAAACCCTAGGAGTGAGCATGTGCGAGTGTAATTTTCAATTAATTTATCTTTGCATATTTAGGGTTTTCTACCGTATTAATTTTCAGTTTGTGTTTCCATACAATCCTATTAACATAGATCTAAGCAATTTATAGTTTGCGGAATTAAAAGCAAGAAAGTTTAAAGTCCTAGCTATTACAAGGCTTTTGTAGATACATAATTATTTTGGACTGAAAATAAAAATGCGGAATTTAAACCTTAATTACTATTACAACCTCGAAACAGTTACAATAATAATAAAAGGAAATTAAAAAATACGGGCGGCGAATTAAATGTGAGAATAATTTAGGAAACCTAAAAAATCTAATTGAAAAAAGATCTAGGTTAGTTTTTTTGAGAAAAATTAATTAGGTTATGTACAAATTAAAACCCTAATTTCTAATTAATTTTAATTATAAAAAAGGAATTAAATTTGCCCTAAATTAAATTAAACTAATTTAGGGCAAATAGTCCTTCATTGTTTGAGGCGTTGGATTTGAATTATTGATACATATAATGGCCAAATGGTGGTAACGCATGGTAGGCGTTTTGGATGATGATGCATTGAATCTGTAGAAACAAAGTAAGAAAAGAAAATTTGCTGGGATGGTTAGTTGTATATATAATAACATAAATAAAATATAAAGGAAATAAAGTGGTTTTTCCCAAACGCGCGCGTGATTCAAATCACCCAATAGGATTCTGCCACCTAATTGTCTTCTTCCTCATAACTGTTGTTTTTGGCCACACTTTTATCTACAGTCATTTCCATCACTAAAGGCTATAGTGAAGGATTTTTTTCGTAGCCATAAACCTATAAAATTCAAAAAAACGCAGCACAAGCAGAATAAATTCAAACCAAAGACATGGATCAACTGCAAATCATCTCCTGAGCATGATAGTACCCCTAATTTTGTCCAATTTTTCCTTTATATAGAATTTCCAATTTGGGACCTCAAAACCCTAATGATGGCATTGTGCCTTTCCTGCACTTAAACTTCAATCAAAAACATTGAAAATATGATAGCAAGCATGGATATATGATCAAAACATGTTTATGATGGATAAATAATTGAAAATGAATCTTGAAAAAAAGATGCAAACCGTGGCACTGTGAGGCGTGATTTCTGAAGATTTTAAGGCTTGAGGTTGATTGGAATGGCTTCAGAACACGTCCAGGAACAAATTGTTGGCTTTGGAATTACTTGAAACGGCCTATGGAAGAGAATACAGTCTGCACTTTTTCTTCCAAAATTTGCAATTTCTTCCCCTTGTTTTCACGACCCCAAACCCTCTTTTATGCTTTAGAGATGTTAGGTATATATGATAGAATGATTTAGGTCAACAAAAATTGATCATATCTTTGCAAATTATGGAGATTTGATTTCATTATTTTCCTTGTATGATTTGTTTCCAAAATAGACCAATTTAAGATCTTTTCCAATCAATTACCTGTTGCACGAATTTTTTGATTTTCTAGCTGTTCATGGACTCATAATATGCTCATAAAATCAAATCTTTGATTTTATTTGATTATTATACTATTTAAATTGATTTATTTTGATTTAAATGGATAAAAGATCAAAATAAATAATAAAAATAATAAAATAATAGGTGGATAAGATCAGGGGTCGTGGGCCATCTTAGGAACAAGTTTCAAACAATAAAACATGGCCCCATTTGGAAAAAAAAGTCATTTTGATCAATGTTGACTTCATGCACATTTCCAAAAATTGGTCAACTTTGACAATATACATCTCTCTCATTTTTAACCCTAAGAATGTGTTCTTAGACTTTTTAGAAATCTTAGGATGTCCCCTAAACAACCCTTTTAGTTTCCTCTCAATTGGGTCTTCCACGTTCATGTAAGAAGCTTTGACCCAAAAGGTGTTTTTGTTGACTTTTCAAAAGGACCTATAATGTAGAAATTCATATCTTTTGATGAGTGCATATTTTGAACTTGTGGGCTGAAAATGAATTCTATGGAATTGCATCCTCTTCAAAATGAGCCTTGGATGGAAACTTTTTGATAAAGTATGAAGAAGTTATGCTTGGTCAAAGTTTGGTTGAGTTTTCCTAAGAAACCCTAATTTAGCAACTTTTGGGTTTTGATGAATTTAGGGCATTCCTTGAAGAATCATGATGAACCCTTAATAAAATTATGAAAGTTACTTCAAAATGTGGATGTTGAACAAAAATCTTAAAGTTTGACTGTATGTGGGCCAAAATTGACTTTTGACCTAATACAATCGATTCTCAAGCATCTGAGCAGTTGATTGAGCAAACTTCTTGTGCAGTGCTTGAAATATGACATGGAGGGTCTTGAGAACATATTACGACCATGGAGAGCATATGAGGTCTTTGGAGTCCACATATCTTAATGAAAATGGAAACCCTATTTTGAGACACACTGCCTTAGGAGAGAGTTTGTCTGGTCAACTCTTGGGTAAACTTGAGCAAATTGAGGATCTCTAGGAGTATGTATTGAGTAAAATGAGAGGGAAAATTTTGGGGTACAACAGCGTGCGACAAAGAAGAAATGGGGCACCAATGCCCAACCCAACATGGATCCTGAGGTGAGATATGACCCTAGAAGAGGGTACCAAAAGGGGCCAATCAATCAGGTGAATAGGCCACCAACATTTAGGCCTCCAACAAATGTCCTTGTGGACACCTGGTTGAAAACAGCAAGCAGGAAAAGGCCGAACAAGGAAAAATGGAGAACATTCGATGTGCCGAGAGGCTCCTCCTTGGCCTATAGATAGGAATCACAAACAACAACAAACAACGTGGCTCATGTTTCGAGCAACTACAAGGGAAAAAACCCATGACACGCTCTCAATGGAGGAGATATCAAAGACGACGAAAATCCGAAAGAGAGGATACACAAGGGCCCCAAATAGAAACAAGGACTAATGTTCCATAAATAAAAGGAAAGGGCAAACTAAGAAAGACTTTGGAAAGAGAGCCAGTAGCCAGAAGATTGAAGTGGCCTTGACAAAATGAATTAGAAGATGAAGTCATGGAGTATGACCGACAAGTCAAAGTCGAAGAAACTGTCTGGAAGGTCGAATAGGGAATGGCCAAACATAGGCCAATTTGTTATTATGTTATGAACAACGGCAGTGTCGAACAGCAGAATGATTTCTTCGAACTCCCCACTGAGGCGATGAAGAATCACCTCAGTTGTACCCCAAAATTTTCCCTCTCATTTTATCAAGATTTCCCCTCACAAGACTCTTTGGACTCTAGACAGGACTAGGGTTTGCTCTGTTCAAGACATATCCTTGCACTGATGACCTGAAATTAGGGTTTGAGTTTGCACAGGGATTTTTAGACTTTTAATGCTCAAAATGACTTTCATGCTTCATGTTGGACTTATAAGATTGCCCATACCAAGTTTCAATCCTTGAATCAAATTTTTGCCCAATCATTGGACAATTGACCTAAAAATCAACTATATTGTGGAAAAAGTCAACTGTGGCCAAATTACAGTCAAACCTCATAATTTTTTATCCACATCAACATTATAAACTCATATTAACCATTTTATCAAGTTTGGACCACAACTCCTCAAGAAATTTGATCAGATCATCAAAAGGGCAAAATGGTCATTTTTAGGGTTTTGACTGCAGAAGGGAAATTTCTGATTTTTGACCTAGCCAATGGCAAATTGGCTTCAATAATGCATTCAAGGACTCAATGGCATCATCTTGACCTATTCACAAGGTTCAAAAGATCTCAAAAGCATTGGATTGACAGATGAATTTTCCAGTCAACTGATCAAAAATCAACTATACACTAAAAAGTCAAACTTTGACTTTTTGATCAAAATCAAGTGCCAAGGGTCATTTTTCATCAAGATGTGTCAAAACATGAAACTTGTTCACCAAGAAACCTAAAATTGAAAATTAGGGTTTAAGATTGAAAATTTTCATAACTTAGAAATTTTCTAAGTTATGAAAATTTCTTATTTTTTCCCAAATTTTCCCAACTTTTTCACCATGATGCAATTGGATTCAAAGAAAACTTCCAACATGAAAGTTATAGTCCTCCAAAAAATCTACAACTTTGATTCACAAAGTTTTCCCAAAAGATGCTTGGATCTCATGTTATGATTTTGTGAATAGGGGTCCAAAAACTTTCTAACTTAGTGAAATTTTGCCCTAGTTTAGGAAGGATTTTGAACTATCTTCATGGCCAATTTTCACATAGTTCCCATTGGAATCTCAAAATGTATTTCAAATATGGATTATAGAGAATGTTACAACCTTTCCAAAATGTCCAAGAACTCTCCAAGATCATTTGTGGTTAGGGAGAATCGAAGGTTTGAATTTGGCAAAATATCACTTTGATCCATGGCATTTTTCATGTTGCTACAAGTTGCAATTTCTATCCAGCCTTGCTTGTACTTGCTTACAGGTCTTTAAACCCTTCCAAAATCAAAAATTGAATGCAAACACAAAGGATTAAGGCATTGTTCTGAACATTAGAGGTTTACACATTGAATTAATCTAAAAATGGCAAAACGGCAACATTGCCACTTTGATAAAGTTGGCTTTATGTTAAGTTGTTCCTCTTGAGCCAATAACCCAATCTTTTGGAGCAAACAAAGTTCACTAATATCAGGAAATTGTTACCAACTCTTGGCAGACCCTAAGCTAGATGGTACAACCCTTTGCATTGTCTTTTCAGACTCTTCTTCAAAACAAGTCAACTTGCAAAAACCACATAACTCTTGTATCTGATATAACCAAGTGTTGTAACCATTCCAAACAAGTTTTGCATATCACACTAAGTCAGAACCACGAGCTAACCACTTCTCAAGCCTTCCAAAACACCAAAATCACATCTTCTTGCAAAATAGGGCAACTTCTGCATTTTGATTTCCAAAAAAAAAAAATACTTGTGCGTTTTTCCCCAAACCTTTTCCAACACACTCCATACAACCCACCTAAGTTATCACAAACATTGCCCAGCAACTGTAACCTTGTTCTCAAGCTTCACCATTTTTGAATTCTGACTGTGCAGGTTGACTTCTACAAGCTTATTCAGGCAAGCTCAAAGCTATCTAAGCATTGGGAAAGCTCCAAGGAACTTCAAGCTAGTTCACAAGCATCTCAGGCCTCACTAAAAACCCCTACATTTCCATACTCGAGTTCAACTGAAACAGGTAAAGTTCAAACTTCTATCTCTCTATATAGGAAACATTAGGCTTAGGTTTGTGAATAAAATATGTAGTACTCATTGCCCTTAATCTGTACATATGAATAGATTTCATTTAAGTTAACTGTGTTGGGAGAATTTGAATGATGAACTTTATGAAAAAGTTAGGTTAGAAATTAGGGCCAGAGAAATTCTCTCTGGTCTTTGAGAGTTAGATTAAGTTCTTTACATGGTTGGAATCGTGTTTGAAAATGCTATAACTTTTATGTTGTGAGTTTTTGATTTAATGCAAGAACAAGAGAGAACATGATTCGTGTGTAAGAGCCATGGTGCGCGTTCTGGAGGACAGGGATGAAGATGGAATGGGCTGGGCCTGACTTGGCCTTGCTGTTTGCACCCCCCATTATGCTTTCTGTACCCCTCATCCCATTTGCTTATTTTCCATATTTTTTCATTTCTTTTTTTTGTTTCTAACTTTATTTTATTTTTATAAACATTAAAAAATTTCAAAAATATTTTCTTAAATTTTCATATTTTATTTTATTATTTTTATTATTTTTTCTAGCATAGAAATAATTATTAAATAATATACTTTTATTTTTTTAAAATAAAAACTTGTAAATATTATAAAAAGATTATATATTTTTATTT
Source organism: Vicia faba (assembly GCA_948472305.1). Lineage (NCBI taxonomy): Eukaryota > Viridiplantae > Streptophyta > Magnoliopsida > Fabales > Fabaceae > Vicia > Vicia faba. The sequence continues at coordinate 1,458,083,252 of OX451736.1, forward strand.
TTTATTATTTATACACTTAAATAATATTTTTCCTCACACATTTTAATTTTTTTAACATTTGTGTATGTTTTATTTATTTTATTGTACATAAATAAATAATACATAATATATATATTTTCCTAAAACAAATTAGGGTTTCCACCCTTAATAAAAATAATCTTTTATTTTCTTATTTTTTGTACATTAAATAGTTTATTTTTACATACATAAAAATAATACAAAAACATTTTTTACATATTTATAAAATACTGCATTTTTATTTAATTGTCCATTTAAACATTTGCTTATTTATTATTTGACCAAAAAATTCAATATGGTTGTAATAATTTTAGGGTTTCAATTTCATGCAAATATCCCCTATTCAAATTTGTATCCCCCTCCCCATATCAATGTTGTAATAACTTAGATTACTTTTACGCATTTTATTACTTTCAAATATGCCATGATAGCAAGATTAGGGTTTGTATGCAAAAATCCAAAATCAACAAATGACTTGACCTAATACAAGATAAAGATGCATGCAATTGGCAACACAATACACACAAACACCCCTAGGGTTTCATTCACTTGTTGCCTTTAAAATGGCCATGGTATGCATGCTAGGTATCTTGGCAAAACAAAATCAAAACAAAAAGATCATAGTCCCTCGATGACGCTATCTTGGTTGCCTATACATAAATGATCTAGTCCCTCAAAAATTTGCTAACGATACTTGGCACAATTGCTATCATGGTCATACGATAACCCACGCCTGTCCCGTTTAACATCCAAACACAAGGTTGTTTACCAAATATAATGGTAAAACAACAATGTCAATGGGTTAAAAATGTGTAGGAAAGGTCTTTGAGTAGGTAGGTTGATGCTCCTAGTTACTTGATCAAAACTTGCAAACATCCTTGCTATTTTCAAAAACACATCACAACATAATTTCAAAATATTTCCCAAAACAAACTTTCAAACAATGAAACATTTTTCAAAATACAAACACCTTTGTATACATTCAAACAAGAATGATTACAAATGTTGCCACAATAATGGCCTCTTTTCAAAATATTTTCAAAACCACACACAAAAGCACCATTTCAAACAATTGAAAAGCAAAAGCAAGTGATCTAAAACAAGTAACTAAGAGCCCATGGAAAACCATAGATGAAAAGGGTGCTAGCACCTTCTCTTTTCATAATCTACACCCAGAACCCAAGAAAACATCTCAAAGGTCTTTCCTGTGCTTTTTGACCTTTCCTTTGGATAAATAAAAAGTCGGTGGTGACTCTTGCTAAACCGAATCATTTGCGAACACAAACGCAAAACCTTAAGTCAGTTCTCCCACTGCATCACAGAACTGGCGACTCTGTTTGGGAAATATCTAAAAGTGGGGTTACCTTAGGGTTTTAGATCACCTTTACATGCTTACCTTGTTTGCGTTGATTGCTTTACATTTGGTTCTATTGTTTGGGTTTGAAATCCTCTACCCAGATTTGGGAAACATTCATAGGTAAATAGCAATACGTTGTGGAAACTATGTGGGGAATACCGACATGGTTGAAGCAATGACTATATTAGTGCGACATATTTGTGGGTACCGGTAGCCTTTGAGTTAATCAAAGAGAATACGGGGCCGCTGAGTGATGTCATGAAGCACTAATGGACTTTTAGAACCTTTACTTGACCATCTTGGCCTTTTTTAGGGGTAGTGAGATGACCGACTTTGGTGCAGTCCGAAGTTGGTAGATACTTGATACTATACTCATTGAGGGTTATTTTCTTAGAATATTTTGGTCGCCAGTAAAGTGGCTAAACTGAAACAATGAACACAGAAAATAATCCAGATATTGAGCTCCTTAGAACCCGATTACTATTTATAGGACAGGTTGAGCCAACTAAACTTCAAGAGGGTACTTACCTATGAAACCCCATGCAAGCCTGAAACTAGGAACTTGTGTGACTTGTTTGTACATATATACTTATGCATCCACTAACCATTTCAAGGATTGAGATCTTCATCTTTGTTCCTGTTTTGTAGGTAATGGATTCACTTCGCAGGAAAACCATCCAAGTCAACCTTGTAATAATTCCTCCTCAACTCAAGGAGCTAGCTTCAAGGATTCCTGAGATTCTCCATTCACCGAGAGGCATGGTCGTCTTCTCAACTTAGTCAACACCAACACTGAGGAAGACATGGTAAAAGTTCTCTTCCAGTTCTTTAACCCCCTACACCACTGCTTCACATTTCCTGATTACCAGCTTGTGCCTTCTTTGGAGGAATTTTCTCAACTCCTGAGGATTCCTATTCTCCACCAACTACCCTACAACGGTACGGAAAGAGATCCAAAGCCTGAAGATGTTGCTCAAGCCCTACACTTGCAACCATCTGATATCATAGGTCATTGGGAAACCAGAAGTGGTGTCAAGGGTTTCTTGTCAAAGTTTCTATTTGAGAAAGCCCAAAGCTACTAGAATTCTTTAGACTTACAAGCTTTTGAGGAGATTATAGCTCTTCTCATCTATGGGTTGGTCTTGTTCCCAAACCCTGACCAGCTTGTAGATGTCAGTGTTGTTAAGATTTTCATGGCTCGCAACCCGGTGCCTAAGTTGCTTGGGGATATCCTCCACTCATTTCACACACGAACAATGAGGAAAAGAGGTGTTCTCATGTGCTGTACTCCTCTGCTAGCAAGTTGGTTTATTTCTCACCTTCCCTAATCAGTGTTGAAGAATTAATAAGGTATGAGGTGGTCACAACGATTGATGACTCTTACACATTCAGATGTTCATTGGTGTTCTCGATCCAGAGAAAATGTTATCATCATTGATCATTGTGGGGAATTCCCTAATGTCCCACTACTAGGCATTAGGGGAGGCATTACCTACAACCCCTGCTTGGCTCTGAGACAGATTGGGTATGCCTGAAGGGATAGCCCACATGACATGCTGATTCCAGACTTGGTTTTTGACTTTGATAATGACGATCAAGGACTTCGACAAAGTTTTATCCGAGTTTGGAGGATGCCCAACAAGGTGGACAGTAAGACCTTGGGACACAAGAATTCCATCCCCCTTGAGCCTTACCTCAAGTAGGTACGAACCCGCACCCAAAGACTTATGATGCCTTACCCCTACATCCTTCTTGTGATCAAAGAGCTTGTTATGGAAGGAGAGGTTCCATACACCCTCCTACATCCAGACATGCTAACATCACTTGAATATTTGCAAAGGAGTTGGATACAGCTCAAGGGAGAACGCGATACTTTTGAAGCCCAATTCTACGCCAGTGAGAAGAAGGTTTTGGAACTTGCTCGATAACTTCACGAAGAGCAGACTCTCAACACTTACATCGCACCAAAGACGATGCACAACGTCTTTTTACATTAGAATTTTGTATTATTTTTCCCATGGGGCATTTATGTACTAACAAATTATTCTTATTAATATGACGTGTGTTCTTTTTGTTTGCAACAAATTTGAATTTCTGTGTCCTTGAATGCATTACATGAATAACATATCATTCATCATATGCATAAGCAGGTCTTCACACCAGGTTTCCTTATCTCTCTGCTGTTTATTTTAGCAAGATGGATATAGAGTAGACGGTCAAAGACTTACAAGCGCAGAATTCACAGTTCCAACACCTACTCATGACCTTGGCAAAGGGTCAGGAGGAGCTCAAAGGACTACTGGAAAAGGAAAAAGAGAAGAAGAAAAAGAAGAGGGTTGGTGTGGCTACCATGGGTAGAAGATTTGAGAACCAAGCTAGAAGGGTCCTGGATTTCCCCTCAACATGTGATGAAGGGGTTGGAAAGGGTAAAGGAACTGCCGTGCAATCTGAGTCTGAGGAAGAAGAAGATGAAGAGGATGAAGACTATTCCGAGCAGCAGTACCCACCTGTAGATGACAAGTATAAGAATCTGGAGGAGCGCCTGGCAGCTATGGAGGTGCAAAGAGTTCCTGGGCTTGACTTTGAAGAGCTAGGGTTGGTTGCTGGGATTGTGATTCCCCCTAAATTCAAGGTGCCTCTATTTGCTAAATACGGTTGTTTGTCTTGTCCAAAGATGAATTTGCGGTCTTACGTCAGAAAAATCCAACCGCATTCTTCTGATAAGGATCTGTGGGTTCATTTCTTCCAGGACAGTCTTTCGGGGACGCAGTTAGATTGGTTCTACCAGCTAGAGAGGTCTGATGTGCACAATTGGGAGGATTTGGAAGCTGCCTTCTACAGACAATATCAATATAATGCGGACTTAGCACCTACCCGTACTCAATTATAGAGTATGGGCATGGTCCCGAATGAAGGTTTCAAAGAGTATGCCCAGAAATAGAGAGACCTGGCGGGGCGAGTACAACCACCTCTATCTGAGAGGGAGCTCGTAGATATGTTCTTGGGTACATTATTAGGAGCCTTTTTCAATCACCTGATTGGAAGTTCGTCTGTGGGGTTCACCGAGTTGATTATGACTGGTGAGAAGGTTGAAGCGAGAATCAAGAGCGGAAAAATTCAAAAGGATGTATCTTCTTCCGCTGCTATCAAAAAGACCTTTCCTGCAAAGAAAGAAGTCTCAGTTTTCTACTCCCATAGAGGCCAAGGAAGAGTTGAGCGCCGGCCAGCGGTGGGGGCTGTAATGATTCAAAAGACTGCAGATGATCAGCCTAGAAATAATCAACCCAAAACCAACCAAGCAAGGGTGGAAAGGCTTGCACGACAATTCACCCGGATCAACATGACACCTGCTCAGGTTCTCCCTCACCTTTTGAAGTTAAACCTTGCAAGTTTGAAAGAGGCACCGAAGAATCCGAATACATCTTCTCCTTACTACCATGCAAATGTGAAGTGTGCTTATCATTCATACAGTCTGGGGCATGACACCAACAATTGTTGGGCCCTCAAAAATAAGATTCAGGACTTGATAGATGCTAAAGAAGTGGAATTAGATGCCCCTGAAAAGCCTAACGTGATCTCTGCTCCAATGCCAAAACATGGTCACACTGTCCATGTTGTTGAAGAAGATCTCTATGTTGCTACTGTTGATGATTTGATGACCCCGCTACCGATAATCAAGCTAAATTTGTTGAAGGCTGGGATTTTCCCAGGATGTGAAATAGATTGCTACTTTTCTTCGTCCTTACCAACCGACTGTTAGTTGTTGAAGTTAGGCATCCAACGCCTAATGGATAACCAAAAGATACTTTTTGAAAAGACTCCTGTTACACCGATTCCTGTTAATGATGTTTCGATAATTACCATATCCGCCAATCTTTCCAAGGTCTCTAAAAGACCTGTTATGATTACATCCGATCCAAAGAGTGTACCTTTGAAGATAATTATGTCGGGGCCTATCCCGTACAAGTCCAACAAATCAATACCGTGGAACTATGGGGGAGAGATCTTTTACCACGGTGTTAAGAAAATTGAATCGATTGAAGAGAGTTCTGATGAAGAGACTTCCGACATTGGAAACATTTCCGGAACGAGTCAAATCCCCCGCAGTGGAAGAATTTTCTCTCCGGAGATTGTGCCACCAAAGGCAATCTTCGGACCCTCAGCCGCTCCTAAGGTTACTCCTGTGCCAGTTAACATATCTGCAAGAACTCCAATTATTGAAGAAGTTGTGACTCTTGAAGTTGTCCCCTCTACTGCTGCTGATGATAGAGGGAAAGGGATCCAAGAAGAGCCCGTCAGGGCGAGGGCTCAGCTGTTGATCATCCCTGAAACCTCTCAAAAAGAAATGGAAGAGATTTTGAAAATAATCAAGAGAAGTGAATATAATGTTGTGGAGCAACTGGGGAAAACCCCCTCAAAAATCTTTATGCTGGCCTTACTTCTGTGTTCAGAAGCTCATGCCAAAGCTTTGATCAAATTCTTGAAGACGGCCCATGTGCCCCAAGAAACCTCCGCGGATCAGTTTCAAGAATGTGTAGCTAGACTAACAGCAGACAACGGTCTAGGATTCTCCGATGCTAATTTAACAATCAAAGGGAGAGAACATAATGACGCCCTGCATGTCTCGGTAGAATGACTACTCTGGCACATGTTCTGGTAGACACTGGTTCATCGCTGAACGTCTTACCAAAGAAAGCATTGGACATGATAGATTGTGAAGGTCTAACTTTGAAGCCGAACAACATCATTGTCATAGCCTTTGATGGTTCTAAACGGATTGTCCACGGGGAGGTGGACATCCCGATTAAAGTGGGTACTGAAACCTTCAACTCCACATTCTATGTCATGGACATCCGTCCCTCCTATTCTTGCTTGTTGGGAAGACCCTAGATTCATCGTGCTGGAGCCGTTACTTCAATGCTGCATCAAAAGCTCAAGTACCATGTTCAGGGGAAAATTGTAACAGTTCACGTTGAGGAGGAATACATGATAAGCCATCTTAATTCTTTCTGCTATGTGGAATTGGATGGTGAATTCATCGAAACCCCCTTTCAGCATTTTGAAGAGTTAGCTCAGGAGATTGCGGCAGTGCCTTCTGTACCCATGATTACCCGACCTCCGCCTCGGATGTTGTCACTCAGAGATGCAAAGGCTGTGATTGAAGAAGGAGGAAACACGATCTGGGGGCAACTTCCCGATTTTCCTTTCAAGTCTGATAAATTCAGCTTGGGTTTTACTGCTGCTAGTCAAAAGGGTATGCGTCGCTCCCGGTCTGGAGGACCACCAATGAAGATAACCCATCATGGAGTCAGCGCTTTGGAGGATGGTGAAGAGGAGAGCAATCTAGAAGACTGGATTTTCCCTACCGTTGAAGGAGGATTATGCAATTGGGAGGCAAAGGACTTTATTCACATTAGTTTCATCAATCAGTAATCTATCTTTCAAACATTTTTGTTGGTTTGTAATAATTCCTAAACAATTCGTACAATTTTAACCTTGTGCCTTACCCGAGGTACATAGGTCCATCTGTAAGGGTTTGATTTATCATCTTCATATGCCATTTTAATGAATTATGGACGTTTTCACATATAAACTTTTGTGTTCATTTTCTTTCTTTTTTCATTTTATTTGTTTAAAGGTGGCAATCCCTTACACACACACACACACTCACCAATGCAGGTACCCATCCATTCCGGATTCCATGGGTAACAATTCTGCTATGGCCTTCAGTGACTCTGAAGATCTGGTCAATCATGCTGAATACGAAGGTGATGAAGACTGTGAAGTGCCTGGAGAGTTGGCTAGACTGCTGCAACAGGAAGAAAGGGCTATTCTACCTCACGAGGAGTTGTTAGAGACTACCAACTTGGGAACAGAGGAAGACAGAAAAGAAGTTAGAGTGGGTTCCAACCTAGAGCCAAGTGTCAAAGAGCGCTTACTTCAGTTGTTGAATGAATATGTTGAAATCTTCGCCTGGTCCTACGAAGGCATGTCGAGACTTGATACAAATTTTGTGGTTCACCGTCTCCCTACAAGAGAATACTATCCACCAATTAAACAGAAAGTTCACCACATGAGGCCCGACATGTCTGAAAAGTTCAAAGCTGAAGTGATGAAGCAGTTCAATGCTGGCTTTCTTGCTGTTACATCCTATCCATAATGGGTTGCTAACATTGTGCCCATGCTTAAGAAGGACGGAAAAGTCAGGATGTGCGTGGATTACAAATACTTAAACAGGGCTAGCCCTAAAGATGATTTTCCACTACCGCACATTGACATCTTGGTTGACAATACAACTCAACATAAGGTATTTTCTTTCATGGATGGATTTTCAGGCTACAACCAGATCAAAATGGCCCCTGAAGACATGGAGAAAACTACCTTCGTTACACAGTAAGGTACATTCTATTATAAGGTGATTCCATTCGGACTGAAGAATGTCAGGGCAACCTATCAACCCCCCATGGTGGATTTGTTTCATGATATGATACATCATGAGATAGAGGTCTACGTAGATGACATGATAGCCCGTTTACAAACTGAAGAAGAACTCCTCGACCATCTGCAAAAGCTGTTTGTCAGGTTGAAAGAGTACAAGCTCAGACTGAACCCTAACAAGTGCACTTTCGGAGTCAGGTCCGGTAAACTCTTGGGATTCATCGTCAGTAACAAAGGCATCAAGGTTGATCCTGCCAAATTCAAAGCTATACAAGAAATGCCCGCCCCTCTCACTGAGAAGGAGGTCAGAGGTTTCTTGGGACGCCTAAACTACATTGCATGGTTCATTTCTCACCTAACATCTACCTGTGAACCAATCTTCAAGCTGTTGAAGAAAGATCAGGTGGTTAAATGGAATGATGAATGTCAAGTTGCTTTCGATAAAATCAAGGAGTATTTGCTGGAACCTCCTATCTTGATGCCACCTGTCGAAGGAAGGTCGTTAATCATGTATCTGACTGTCTTGGAGAATTCAATGGGGTGCGTACTGGGCCAACATGACGAGTCTGGCCGAAAAGAGCATGTCATTTATTACCTTAGCAAAAATTTTACCGACTGTGAGACTCGCTACTCACTGCTCGAGAAAAATTGCTGCACTTTGGCATGCGCTGCTCGCCGGCTAAGGCAGTATATGTTGACATATACCACTTTGCTGATCTCTAAGATGGATCTGATCAAGTACATCTTCGAGAAGCCTGCCCTATCTGGAAGAATCGCTAGATGGCAGATGATCCTCACCGAATATGATATACAATACACGACCCAAAAATCCATAAAGGGGAATATACTAGCCTATCATCTAGCCCATCAAGCTGTCGAAGATTACCAATCCACGAGATTCGACTTCCCCGATGAGGATATCATGACTTTGAGCAACATTGAAGAGAACAAACCATATGACGGACCTGAACAAGGATCCCGATGGACCCTGTACTTTGATGGTGCCTCCAACGCACTTGGTAACGGTATCGGCACAGTACTTATTTCTCCAGAAGATTGCCATACACCTTTCACTGCTAGACTCTGCTTCAGTTGCACTAACAACATGGCCGAGTATGAAGCTTGTATCTTCGGTCTCAAGGCTGCTATTGACTTGGGAATCAAATCTTTGATAATATTTGGGGACTCATCTTTGGTTATCAGTCAAATAAAAGGAGAGTGGGATACTAAACATCCAAACCTCATCCCTTACAAAGAACATGTCCTGACACTGTTACCACATTTCGAGCAGATTACCTTCGAGCACTTCCCGCGAGAAGAGAATGAGCTAGCGGATGCGCTAACTACAATGTCATCCATGTTTAAACTTAACTGCGATAATGAGGCTCCCCAAATCACCATTGAATGGATGGACGAACCTGCACATTGTCACGAGATTAATATCGAAGAAGTAGTGGACCGACCTTGGTTTCATGACGTCAAAAGGTATCTCGAAACACAAGAATACCCTGAAGGAGGTTCAGTCAACGATAAAAAGTTCTTAAGGAGGTTCTCAGCTAAGTTCTTCCTGAGCAATGGTATCCTATACAAGCGCAATCATGATTGCATTCTGCTCTGATGTGTGGACAAGGTTGAAGCTGAGCTGAACTGCACAATGGTACCTTCGGCACCCACTCAAGCGGACATACGATGGCTAAGAAGATCCTACGGGCAGGCTATTACTGGTCTACCATGGAAGATGACTATCATCAACATTCCCGTACTTGTCACAAATTCCAAATCTACGCCGATAAGGTACATATACCTCCAGTTCCTCTCAATGTATTGACATCTCCTTGGCCATTCGTGATGTGGGGAATCGACATGATTGGAGAGATCAAGCCTACATCATCCAATGGACACCGCTTCATCTTGGTGGCCATTGATTACTTTACCAAGTGGGTCGAAGCTGCTTCCTTCGCATCCGTTACAAAGAATATGGTTGCCCGCTTCATCAAGCAGAACCTCATTTACCGGTATGGTATCCCCGACAAGATTATTATTGACAACGGTACAAACCTGAACAATACTATGATCACTTCCTTGTGTGAGATGTTCCAGATTCAATATCACAATTCATCTCCCTATCGGCCAAAGATGAACGGTGTTGTCGAAGCTGCAAACAAAAATATCAAGAAGATCATTCAGAAGATGACAGTCACCTACAAGGACTGGCATGAGATGTTACTGTTTGCTCTGCACGGGTACCGTACCACGGCACGAACATCAACTAGGGCAACACCCTATTCTTTGGTATACAACATGGAAGCTATTTTACCTATCGATGTTCAGATTCCCTCCTTGAGAATCATGAAAGATGCTGGTTTGAGTGAAGACGATTGGATTCAGACCCGGCTTGATCAACTTAACTTGATTAACGAAAAGCGACTTACTGCTGTTTGCCATGGTCAGGCGTATCAAAAACGAATGATCAAGGCTTTTAACAAGAAAGTCTGACGCCAGGTATATCAAGTCGGGGATCTTGTAATCAAGCGGATCATCTTGCCGCAAAGTGATCCCAGGGTCAAATGGACTCCTAGTTATGAAGGACCATTTATGATCAAAAACAAGTTTTCTGGTGGGGCAATGATCCTGACCACCATGGACGGCGACGACCTGCCGCACCCTGCGAACACAGACATAGTCAAAAGATACTACACATAAACGACCCGGCAGGTTGAAAACCCGAAAGGGCGACTTGGGAAAAAATGGGCATCCCGGTGAATCAAAAACCCGAAAGGGTGGTTCAGGCAAAAATTAGGAATAAACAAAAAAAAAATATGTACACCTGGCAAGTGGAAAACCCGAAAGGGCGACTTGGGCAAAAAAGGGTTTCCTGGTGGACTGAAAACCAGAAAGGGAGGTCCAGGCAAAAGTTAGGGAATTAAAGCGTATGACTATGTCTCGTCGGATCACTTTAAGGACAATCTCTTCACCAGACAAGCTCCTGGATTCTGATCAATCCAGTGATCTTCGGACGAAGCAGCGAATGGACAAGATATCCTGAGTTACAAAGGCTATAGCAGAATGGGAACCACATGGAATTTTTTACACATAGCCACCTTTCTTTGTATAAATGTTTCTCAATTTTATGACAACATTCTCTTACTAGAATGTCTGTCTCCTTTGTACAACATACTTACACAAAGTTAATACAAAGATACTTCAAAGTGCAGAAAACTATTTACCTTTTCTTTTTCTTTACACTTGTGTTTTATTTGAAAATGTCCAATGATTTATTAAATAAGCATATGCATTTGAATATAATCACTGATTAAAAATAAACAAAATGAGAAAGGATAATTACTGACAGGTTGAAAGGATAGAAAAACGTCTTTTGGCTATTCCAAGAGAAATCCCCTGCAGTACATCATCTAGATCCCCAGCGGAGCTAAAACCTTGAAAAACATATCCCCAGCGGAATTAAGTTTAAAAATCCTCGCCAGAGTCTAAACTTCAAACTCCCAATCCCCGGCGGAGTCATATTTTCAAACCCTTAATTCCCATCAGAGTTAAGTCTTCAAACTCTTAATCCTCAACAGAGCAAAACTTTGAACTATAGCGGAGATGAAACCTTCTTCCCCAGTCGAGTCTTCAAACTCTCAATTCCCCGTGAAGTAAAAGCTTTGGGTCATAAATCCCCAGTGAACATGAAACCTTCTTCCCCAGCGAAGTAAAATTTCCAACTACCAATCCATAGCAGAAACCATCCAGTTTTCCCCAGATTCCCCAACAAGTTGTCTTAAAGTCTGAGAATCAATCAGATAACAGTTAACTTTTATCTCCACCTTCGGATGATTCTCCAGTAGATTGGCATACAACCCAAACTCCTGAACTTTTTCCAAACAGGAATAAGCTTTTCCCCCAGAGTTTTGAATGTACCCTCCAACAGGTTAGCTTACTCTCCAACAGTATAGCTATTCCCCACAAAGTCTTTACTCCCCAAAAAAATGAAGATTCTCATTCTTAGCTCCCTAGTTTGAAATCCCCAGGGATTTATTTTCCCTTAGCAGTTTGAAGATTCACAATTTGAATTCCCCAGGGAAGTTACCTGAGTATTCACAACTCCCCAACACGAGTTTGTCAGAATTTTTAATCCCCTACAGATTGAAGATTCTCATTCTCACTTCTCCAGTGAAGCCCCCAAGGTTTCAATTCCCCAGAAGATTTAAGTTCCTCATTCTTATTCTCTGCAGAAGTCATCAAAGTCTTCCTTATTCACCAGCAGATCAAGGTTTTCTTTCATCTAATCCCCAGTAGAGGTCTTCAGAGTTTCCCTATTTCCCAGCCAAGTAAGAATTCCCATTGGTGTACTCCCCAGCTACATTCATCAAAGTTATCAGGATTCCCCAAGCAGGTTTCTCAGCAGACTTGAAGAACCCATATCCCCAGGAAAGTCATGAAGGATTCTCACATCCCCACAGAAGTTGTCAAAGTTCTTGTTAATCCCCACAACAGTGGTCCAAGGATTTCTCATCCTCAGTAATTAAAGATTTTGGAATCCCGAGCATCGGTCCAGGATTCACTTCCCCCGGAAGCAGTCAAGGATTTTATTATCTCCAGCTATCAAGGATTTATTTTCCTCAGCAAGACAAATAATCAGCTTACATGCGCATACATTACATTCATATATCATAAACATTTATAAAACACATTTTATTGCATCATACATTTCATGCAACATAACTTTGTGTTTTCAGCTAACATTTTACCCTTTTCAGGATAAGATTAAAAGTTATCTTTAACGAATATTAAGATTTCAGATACACTACGGATACACTCCAAGACATGGAAGTCATTTTGCTACTCATTCCGATCTCTTATTCAGATACAATGTGGATACACCCCAGACATGGAGGTCATTCTATTATTCATTCAGAATTCAGCAATTAGATACATATTAGATATGCTCCAGACACGAAAGCCATTCTATTTCTCATTCAGATTCAACTATCAATCTCAAGTACAGATACTCTCCATACAAGGAATTCATTCTATCACTTGTCCAGATCCTAGTTACAGTTCAGATACACTCCAAACACGGAAGTACTCTGCTGCTCATACAGATCTCAATTTCAGATACAGTCCAAACACGCTCCAGATACGATACAATACAGATACACCCAGACACAGCAGTCATTTTGTTATTCATTCAAGAATCAAATCCAGTTACAGCTCAGATACACTCCAGACACGGACGCCATTCCCTTGCTCATACAGATCCAATCTCCGGATACAACTCAGATACGTTCCAGATACGGATACCATTCTAATATTCATTCTCCTTCAATTCAACAAAAAATCTTGGATGGAATCTTTAATCCCATCTCCAACAAGATTATATCATCCCCAAATGGCATCTTTAAGCCCATTCCCTCAACTACATTTTGACGAGTGCAAATTTACGGTAACTCTAGTGTCCAATCCTCTTTTACCTTCGAGTCACGAAAGGCAAGCTCGCCAATCTAACTCTTCAGGTTCAAGAAAATTGAACAGGGGCAGCTGTTGTACCCCAAAATTTGCCCTCTCATTTTATCAAGATTTCCCCTCACAGACTCTTTGGACTCCAGACAGGACTAGGGTTCGCTCTACTCAAGACATCTCCTTGCACTGATGACCTGAAATTAGGGTTTGAGTTTGCACAGGGATTTTTGGACTTTTAATGCTCAAAGTGACTTTCATGCTTCATGTAGGACTTATAAGATTTCCCATACCAAGTTTCAAGCCTTGAATCAAATTTTTGCCCACTCATTTGACAATTGACCTAAAAATCAGCTCTATTGGGGAAAAAGTAAACTGTGGCCAAATTACATTCAAACCTCATAATTTTTTATCCACATAAATATTATAAACTCATATTAACCATTTGATCAAGTTTGGACCACAACTCCTTAAGAAATTTGATCAGATCATCAAAAGGGCAAAATGGTCATTTTTAGGGTTTTGACTGCAGAAGGGCAATTTCTGATTTTTGAGCTAGACAATGGCAAATTGGGTTCAAGAATGGATTCAAGGACTCAATGGCATCATCTTGACCTATTCACAAGGTTCAAAAGATCTCAGAAGCATTGGATTGACAGATGGATTTTCTAGTCAACTAATCAAAAATCAAGTGTACACTGAAAAGTCAAACTTTGACTTTTTGGTCAAAATCAAGTGCCAAGGGTCATTTTTCATCAAGATGTGTCAAAACATGAAACTTGTTCACCAAGAAATCTAAAATTGAAAATTTGGGTTTAAGATTGAAAATTTTCATAACTTAGAAATTTTCTAAGTTATGAAAATTTCTTATTTTTTCCCAACTTTTCCCAACTTTTTCACCATGATAAAATTGGATTCAAAGACAACTTCCAACGTGAAAGTTGTATTCCTCCATAAAATCTAAAACTATGATTCACAAAGTTTTCCCAAATGATGCTTGGATCTCAAGTTATGATTTTGTGAATAGGGGTCCAAAAACTTTCTAACTTAGTGAAATTTTGCCCTAGTTTAGGCAGGATTTTGACCTATCTTCATGGAAATTTTTCACATAGTTCCCTTTGGAATATCAAAATGAATTTCAAATATGGATTATAGAGAATGTTACAGCCTTTCCAAAATGTCAAAGAACTCTCCAAGATCATTTGTGGTTAGGGAGAATCAAAGGTTTGAATTTGGCAAAATATCACTTTGATCCATGGCATTATTCATGTTGCTACAAGTTGAAATTTCTATCCATCCTTGCTTGTACTTGCTTACAGGTATTTAAACCCTTCCACACTCAAAAATTTAATGAAAACCCAAAGGATTAAGGCATTGTTCTGAACTTTAGAGGTTTACACATTGAATTAATCTAAAAATGGCAAAAAGGCAACATTGCCACTTTGATAAAGTTGGCTTTATGTCAAGTTGTTCCTCTTGAGACAAGGACCCAATCGTTTGCAGCAAACAAAGTTCACTAATATCAGGCAATTGTTACCAACTCTTGGCATACCCTAAGCTAGATGGTACAACCCTTTGCATTGTCTTTTCATACTTTTCTTCAAAACCAAGTCAACTTGCAAAAACCACATAACTCTTGTATCTGATATAACCAAGTGTTGTAACCATTCCAAACAAGTTTTGCATATCACATTAAGTAAGAAGCACAAGCTAACCACTTCTCAAGCCTTCTAAAACACCAAAATCACATCATCTTGCAAAACAGGGCAGCTTCTGCATTTTGATTTCCAAAACAAAAACTACTCGTGCGTTTTGCCCCAAACCTTTTCCAACAGACTCCATACAACCCACCTAAGCTATCCCAACCATTGGCAAGCAACTGTAACCTTGTTCTCAAGCTTCACCATTTTTGAATTCCGACTGTGCAGGTTGACTTCTACAAGCTTATTCAGGCAAGCTCAAACTAGCTAAGCATTAAGAAAGCTCCAAGGAACTTCAAGCAAGCTCACAAGAATCTCAGGCCTCACTGAAAACCCCTATATTGCCATACTCGAGTTCAACTGAAACAGGTAAAGTTCAAACTTCTACTCTCTATTTAGTAAACATTAGGCTTAGGTTTGTGAATAAAAAATGTAGTACTCATTGCCCTTAAGTTGTACATATGCATAGATTTTATTTAAGTTAATTGTGTTGGGAGAATTTGAATGATGAACTTTCTGAAAAAGTTAGGTTAGAAATTAGGGCCAGAGAAATTCTCTCTGGTCTTTGAGAGTTAGATTATGTTCTTTACATGGTTGGAATCGTGTTTGAAAATGCTATAACTTTTATGTTGTGAGTTTTTTATTTAATGCAAGAACAAGAGAGAATAGGATTCGTGTGTAAGAGCCACGACGCGTGTTCTGGAGGACAGGGATGAAGATGGAATGGGTTGGGCCTGACTTGGCCTTGCTGTTTGCACTCCCCATTGTGGTTTCTGTACCCCTCAGCCCATTTGCTTATTTTTGATATTTTTTTCATTTCTTTTTTTAGTTTCTGACTTTATCTTATTTTTATAAACATTAAAAAATGTCAAAAATATTTTCTTAAATTTTCATATTTTATTTTATTATTTTTATTATTTTTTCTAGCATAGAAATAATTATTAAATAATATACTTTTATTTTCTTAAAATAAAAACTTGTAAATATTATAAAAATATTATATTTTTTTATTTTTTATTATTTATACACTTAAATAATATTTTTCCTCACACATTTTAATTTTTTTAACATTTGTGTATATTTTATTTATTTTATTGTACATAAAAAAATAATGCATAATATATATATTTTCCTAAAACAAATTAGGGTTACCACCCTTAATAAAAATAATCTTTTATTTTCTTATTTTATGTACATTAAATAGTTTATTTTTACATACATAAAAATAATACAAAAACATGTTTTACATATTTATGATATATTGCATTTTTATTTAATTGTCCATTTAAACATTTGCTTATTTATTATTTGAACAAAAAATTCAATATGGTTGAAATAATTTTAGGGTTTCAATTTCTTGCAAATATCCCCTATTCAAATTTGTATCCCCCTCCCCATATCAGTGTTGTAATAGCTTAGATTACTTTTACGCATTTTATTACTTTCAAATATGCCATGATAGCAAGATTAGGGTTTGTATGCAAAAATCCAAAATCAACAAATGACTTGACCTAATAAAAGATAAAGATGCATGAAATTGGCAACACAATGCACACAAACACCCTTAGGGTTTCATTCACTTGTTGCCTTTAAAATGGCCATGGTATGCATGCTAGGTATCTTGGCAAAACAAAATCAAAACAAAAATATCATAGTCCCTCGATGACGCTATCTTGGTTGCGTATACATAAATGATCTAGTCCCTCAAAAATTTGCTAACGATACTTGGCACAATTGCTATCATGGTCATACGATGACCCGCACCTGTCCTGTTTAACATCCAAACACAAGGTTGTTTACCAAATACAATGGTAAAACAACAATGTCAAAGGGTTAAAAATGTGTAGGAAAGATCTTTGAGTAGGTAGGTAGATGCTCCTAGTTACTTGATCAAAACTTGCAAACATCCTTGCTATTTTCAAAAACACATCACAACACAATTTCAAAACATTTCCCAAAACAAACTTTCAAACAATGAAAAAATTTTCAAAAGACAAACACCTTTGTGTACATTCAAACAAGAATAATTACAAAGGTTGCCACAATAATGGCCTCTTTTCAAAATATTTTCAAAACCACACACAAAAGCACCATTTCAAACAATTGAAAAGCAAAAGCAAGTGATCTAAAACAAGTAACTAAGAGCCCGTGGAAAACCATGGATGAAAAGGGTGCTAGCACCTTCCCTTTTCATAATCTACCCCCCGAACCCAAGAAAACATCTCAAAGGTCTTTCCTGTGCTTTTTGACATTTCCTTTGGATAAATAAAAAGTCGGTGGCGACTCTTGCTAAACCGAAACATTTGCGAACACAAATACAAAACCTCAAGTCAGTTCTCCCACCACATCACAACCTCAAACCATTGTTCGTCAGGGCAAAATTAGGGGAAGCAACTATAAACATGGTTCTGGTTGATTGTGGAGCCACAGTCAATATAATCCCACAATGCATGTTGAGAAAGATGGGAAAGGGAGATGAAGATATTAAACCCCATAACATGGTTCTATCAAACTATGAAGGTGGAGTTGGGACTACCATGGGAGTGATATAGTTGGAACTCAAAGTGAGATCCATAGTTTTACCAACAATGTTCATGGTTATCTCAGCAAAACCTAATTATAATTTTCTCCTAGGCAGGGAATGGATCCATGACATAAGAGTAGTGCCATCATTAATGCATCAGCGTGCCACAATCTGGCGCCCAGATGGCATAGTGGAAAATATTGAAGCTGACGAGAGTTATTATATGGTTGAAGTCAACAATGTTGGCAGAATAAGCTTCGACATAAATTTGGCACACATAGAGCCATGTAATCCTCTAGATTTCACTTGGCGCCAACCCCCAACGCCTTATGTTCCCAATACCTGCATTCAGATCATGGGTTTCAATGGGATAGGGAGGATTTTTCCAACATCGATTTTGGAGGAATTGATGATATACGACTGTTGTACCCGAAAATTTGCCCTCTCATTTATCAAGAATTTGCTCAAAAGATCTCCTTTGGCTCAAGACTGCACAGGGGTTGATCAGCTCAAGACACCTCCTTAAGCACTGATGACCAAAATTAGAGTTTGAGATTGCACAAGGATATTTGAACTTACAATGCCCCATATGACTTTCATGGATCATTATGGACCCTCAAGATTACTCATGTCAAGTTTCAAGCTTTGGATCACACTTTTGCTCAGTCAATTAAGCAGTTGACCTAAAAATCAATTATATTGGGGAAAAGGTCAATTGTGGACAATTTACAGTCAAACTTCATAATTTGTGATCCACATCAACATTTTAAACTAATATGTATCATTTGATCAATTTTTGACCACAATTCCTCAAGAAATTTGATCAAATCTTTAAAGGGGCAAAATGGTCAAAATTAGGGTTTTGACTAGGAAAGGGCAATTTCTGATTTTTGACCTAGAAAATGATCAATTGTTTTAAGGCATGACCTCAAGAATCCAATTGCATCATTTTTACCTAATTACATGGCTCAAAACATTGCTCAAGTCCAATGGATTGACAGATGAATTTTCAGCCAACTGATCAAAAGGCGACTGTATACTGAAAAGTCAAACTTTGACTTTTTGGTTAAAATCAAATATCAAAGATTAAAATTCATCAAAGCATGTAAAAATATGAAAATTATTCATCAATAAATCAAAAATTCAAGATTTCATTTTGAAAAGTTAAAATTTCTAAACTTAGAAATTTTTCTAAGTGTTGAAAATTTCTTATTTTTTCACAACTTTGAGTAAAATTTTCACCATGATGAAAGATGATTCAAAACAAACTTTCAACATGAAAGTTGTAGATCTCCATGAAATCTACAAAATTTCTTTACACAACTCCTTCCAAAAGTGCTTGGATCTCAAGTTATAATTTTAAGAACACATGGTCATGAAACAAAACACTTAGTGAAATTTTGCCCTAATTTGGTCAAGATTTTGACCTAACTTCTGACCTAACTTCTGACCCAAGTTTCACCTAGTTCCAAGGGGAATTTTCAAAAGTCATTCAAATGCGGGTTGTATAGCATATTACAAGCTTTCTAAAGTGTCAAAGAACTCCTTGAGATCATTTGTGAGCAAGGAGAATTGAAAGTCAGAAGTTGAGGTTTCAAGTTGTTTTACAAGGCAAGTTTTTTGATGAACAAGATTCAAAATTCAAACGTATGCTGCAAAATCTCTACTTTTCAGACCTCAAGCTTGTTAGGCACTCCATAATTAATTTCTTGCATAGCTGTTAGAGCTATCAATTCAAGCATTCAATGCAAGGCCATGCTTTATATCCATTTTGGGAAGAAAGTGCACAATGCCATTTTAATAAAGTAGCTTTTTGCAAAAAACTTGTTCTTGAGCCTTGCACTTGTTCTCTTCTGATGATACATGTGCTATAACTCAAGAGAAGTTGATCTCAACACTTACAATCATCCAGCCCATGCTTGTAATACACATTGAAACTTATTTTCCCACTTTTCTTCAAAATCAAGTAACATAGCAATCAACCTATAACTTGTACTTCTGACTATCTCAAGCACTAAGACCTTTTGCTTATACATACACAAGTTAGTTTCCACAAATCCCATGCATGCTTGAGCCCTGAAAACACCAAGAACACAGATTTGCATCTCACACTTCCATTGTTGCAGATTCTGACCAAAAATCCCAAAACCAAAAACTACTCGTGCGTTTCTTGGCTTCTTGCTTCCAAAAGATTCTAAACATCGTTTAGAAGTCATCCCTTCCCCTGTTACAGTTCTGTAACACCATCTTCCTCCATTTCCAAGTTCAAAAACAGAGCATTGTAAGTGGACTTCTCCAGACCATTTCAACCACTCTCCAACCAAGCTAATCATTGCATTAGCTTCCTGGGACCTCAGTGGAGCTTTTCTGATCATCACAACACCTTGAGGAGTGCTCATTTGTGGAACATTATTTCCATTTTTGAGGTAAGTTATCTCAACTTTGAAATCTTCATAAAAGCATCATTAATGGTTTATTTGTGAATGAAAAATGTAGATATCATTGCTCTAAAGCTAACCAAGTCCATAGTTTTAATTTATGTTGCTTGAGCTTGGAGAATTTTAATATTGAAGTTTCTGGAATTTTTAGGGTTCAGATTAGGGCCATTAAAATTCATGTTTGTCTTTGATCTATAATTTTCTTGCTTTGCATTTCTGAAATCGTGAGGAAATTTGCCACAAGATTCATGTTTACATTTTTGCAAATGGATGAGAGATGAACAAGATACAGGTACTCTGGCTGGGCGTGAGGTTGAAGATGAAGTTCAGGCCATGGACTTGATTTCTAATATATATATTTATTGTTTTGTTTATATGAACGGATGTATAGCCACCCCAGTGGTAAAGCGCGCGCCTGTTAATCTTTAGGACCTGGGTTCGAGCCCCAGTGGTACCCTTTTGCTTGTTTTCTCATATTTTTGTCACTTGTTTGCAGCGCTGGGCTCCTTTTGTTGGGCCCAGTATTTTTTGCTTATTTTTGCCTCCCCTGCTGATTATTCACACCCCTGGCCCATTTCATTTTCTTTTTCTCATTTTTATTTTATTTGTTTTCTTAAATATTTTATTTAATATTTAAAAAAAATCAGAAAATTATATAAAAACTTAGATTTATATTTTTATAGTTTATTTATTTTCTTACAATAAAAAATATTATTTTTATATAATCATACTTTAATTATCTCACTAATTAATTTGTAATTTCAATTAGAAACTAGGGTTTTAGTTTATTTCTTTCACAATTAAAAAAAAATATTCTTCTAAAATAAAATAAAAAAGACCAAAAATATTTTATAATACCATAAATTATTTTCAAGACAAAAATACCAAAAAAATATCATTTTTACAAACTTAATTTCTTTTTTTAATCAAATAATATTTAGATTAGGGTTTTATTTAAAGATTTTTCCTAGTTAATTTAGGTTTACTTTTTACTAATTTAATCAATTATTTTCTTTTAGTTAATTAGGTTAAAACCAAACCCTTTCCTAAAATAAAATCCAAACAAAAATCATAGTTGCTTTACATTTATATTCTTGTATATTTATTCATTTTTGGACATCATTTATCCAAATTCAATATGGTTGTAATAGATAATTAGTTTTATTTTCTTGCAATCCCCATTTGAAATTTGTACACCCCCTCCCATAAGTATTGTAATAGCGTAGTAATTTTAAATTCCGCAATTTATCGCTTTATATACAAATGCTAGTAATTAGGGTTTGTATGGAAAGACTAAAATCAATCAATTAGAAAACCCTAATAAAAGACAAAACCAAGCATGAAAAATAATACACTTTCACACAAGCACCCTTAGGGTAAAATCCACTTAGTTGCCTTATAAAAATGGCCATATTATGCATGTGAGGTATCTTAGCAAAAAAAAGAAAAATATAAGATCATAGTCCCTCGATGACGCTATCTATGTCGCCTTTCAAATGATATTAGTCCCTAAAAGAGAATGCTAATATACCTTGCAACATTTCTAATCATGGTCATACGATGACCCACGCCCGTCCCTTTGACATCCAAATATAGGGTTACTTACCAAATCAATGGTAAGATAACAATATCAAAGGAAAAAGAAATGAACAAGAAAGACTTTTGAGTAGGTATAATGTTCCTAGTTACTTGCTCCACTTCAAAACAAAAATATCCTTGCTATTCTCAAAATAAACACAAACACTTTCAAAAACATATTTCAAACTTGAAAACATTTTCAAAAGATCAAACACTTTGTATAAATTCTTACAAACGAGAATCATTACAAAGTTTTCCTAAACAAATGGTATCTTTTCAAATAAATACTTTCAAAACCACACAAAGCATAATTTCAAATAAAAGAAAGTGATCTAGCAACTAACTAAGAGCCCATGGAAAACCATAGATGAAAAGGGTGCTAATACCTTACCTTTTCATAATCTACCCCCCGAACTCAAGAAACAATCTCAAAGGTCTTTCCTGTGCTTTTTCCCCTTTCCTTTTGGATAAAATAATAGTCGGTGAAGACTCTTGCTAACCGCAACATTTGCGATAAAATGAAAAATACCCAAGTCAGTTCTCCCACCGTATCACAAAACTGGAGACTCTGCTGGGGATTTTCTAAAAGTGGGGTTACCTAAGGGTTATATCACATTTATTTGCTTTCATTGTTTGACTTGTATGCTTTACATTTTGGTTCTTTGTTTGGGTTTGAATCCTCTACCCGAATTTGGGATACCTTATAGGTAAGTAGCAATATGTTGTGGAAACTGTGTCGGGTATACCAACATGGTCTAAACAATAGCTATGTTAGTGCGACATATTTGTGGGTACCGGTAGCCCTTGAGTTAATCAAGGAGAATACAGGTCCGCTGCGTGATGTCATAAAGCACTAATGAACTTTTAGAACCTTTACTTGACCAACTTGGCCAGTAGGACGTAGTGAGATGACCGGCTTTGGTGCAGTTCGAAGTTGGTAGATACTCGATACTACACTCATTGAGGTTTTATTTTTTGGGATATTTCGGCCGCCATTAAAGAGGCTTGTGCTGAAACAATGACCAAGGAAACAAACCAGTGATATTGAGCTCCTTAGAACCCGGTTACTATTGTTAGGACAGATTTTAAGCCAACTAAACTTCAAGAGGGTACTTACCTATGAGACTCCATGCAAGCCTAAACCTAAGGAATTATTTGCTTTGTTTGTGTATATTTACTTGTACATAACATCATGAACATCATAACATCATACTCATACTCACTAACCATTTCAAGGATTTCTGGGATTTATCTTTGTTTCTGTTTTGTAGGACATGGATTCTATTCGCAGGAAAACCATTCAAGTCAATCTCGTAAGGATTTCTCCTCAACTCAAAGAGCTAGCATCAAGGATTCCTGAGAATTCTCCATTCAT
Source organism: Vicia faba (assembly GCA_948472305.1). Classification (NCBI taxonomy): domain Eukaryota; kingdom Viridiplantae; phylum Streptophyta; class Magnoliopsida; order Fabales; family Fabaceae; genus Vicia; species Vicia faba. Next base: position 1,458,106,140 of record OX451736.1, read on the forward strand.
CAAAAGACATGGTCGTCTCCTAAACTTGGTTATTTCCAAAACTGATGAAGATATGATGAAGGTGCTCTTCCAATTCTTTCATCCTCTACACCATTGCTTCACATTTCCTGATTATCAACTTGTGCCAACTTTGGAAGAATTCTCCCAACTCTTGAGGATTCCCATTCTCAATCAACTACCTTTCAACGGTACGGAAAGAGATCCAAAGTAAGAAGAGATTGCTCAAGCTCTACACTTGCAACCATCTGATATCACAACCAATTGGGAAACAAGGAGTGGTGTCAAAGGTTTCTTAGCCAAGTTCTTATTTGAGAAAGCCCAGAACTGTTGGAACTCCTTGGACATGCAAGATTTTGAAGAAATTGTAGCTCTCCTCATCTATGGGATGGTTTTGTTTCCAAATCCTGACCAACTCATAGATATGAACACCGTCAAAATATTCAAGTCCCACAACCCGATGCCTACTCTGTTATAGGACATCCTATATTCTTTTCACACTCGCACTATGAGGAAAAAGGCATCCTTATGTGTTGCACTCCTCTCTTGGAAATATGGTTTATTTCACATCTTCCCCAATCTGTATTGAAGAACAAGCAAGGTTCAAGGTGGTCACAAAGGTTGATGACGCTCAAACATTCAGACATCCATTCGTGTTCCCGATATATAGATAATGTTATCATCGTCGACCATTGTGGAGAGTTCCCTAATGTCCCCGTACTTGGAATTAGGGGAGGTATCACCTATAACCCCTGTTTAGCTCTAAGACAGTTTGGTTATGCCCTAAGGGATGGTCCACATGAGATGTTGATTCAAGGGTTAGTATTCGACTAAGAAAGTGACAATCAAGGTTATCGCCATAAGTTTATCCGAGCTTGGAGGATGTTGAACAAGGTAGATAACAAGACATTGGGCCGCAAGAATTCCATCCCTCTTGAACCTTACCTCAAATGGGTACGAGCTCGTGCTCAGAGTCTTATGATGACTTATCACTCCATTCTCCCGGTAATCATTGAGCCTGTTATGGAAGGAGATGTTCCATACACTATCCTGCATCCTGACATTCCCACCTCTCTTCAAGACTTACAAAGAAATTGGATACAAATCAAGGGGGGGAGAGATACTTTCGAAGCCCAGTTCTACACCAGCGAGAAGAAGAATATGGAGCTCACCAAACAACTTCATAAGGAGCGGACTCTAAATGCCTACATCGCACCAAAGAGGATGCGTACAACCTTTTTATCTTATAGTTTTTGTATTTTTTTTTGCCCAAAGAGGCATTAATGTACTCAAGCTTTAATTTATTAATATAATGTGTGTTTCCTTTTTGTCTAAAACGAATTTGAATCTCTAAAAATCCTTGAAATCATTGCATATGCATCTACCATTCATCATAACATAAGCAGGTTTCTTGCAACAAGTCTCCTCATCTTTCTACTGTTTATTTCAGTAAGATGGATCTCAAGTAGACGGTGAAAGACCTCTAGGCGTAGAATGCTCAATTTCAACAAATGTTCTTAACTCTAGCCAAAGGACAGGAAGAGTTGAAGACCTTGCTGGTTGAAGAGAAGAAAAAGAAAATAAAGAAAATAACCGGAGTTCTAAATATGGGAAGAAGGTTTCACGGACAAGTTATAAGAACCTTAGACTATGCAACATCATCTGGTGAGAAAGATAATCAAGAAGTGAAAGGCAAGGAAACAGTGGCCCAGCCAGGTTCAAAAGAGGAAGCGGAAGAAGAAGATTATTCTGAAGAACAATATCCTCCGGCTGACGACACGTATAAGCATCTGGAAGAACGGTTAAGTGAAATGGATATTCAAAAAGTGCCTGGACTAGACTTTGAGGAGTTGGGTTTAATATCTTCCTCCAAAATTCAAGGCACTGGTGTTCGCCAAATACGACGGAGTTTCGTGTCCCAAAATGCAACTCCGGTCCTATGTGAGGAAAATACAGCCTCACACTACTGACAGGGATTTATGGGTACACTTCTTTCAAGACAGTCTATCCGGAACTCATCTTGATTGGTTTTATCAGCTAGAAAGAGCCAATGTTCATAATTGGGAAGATCTTGCTGCTGCCTTTTACAAACAATACCAATACAACGCAGACCATGCTCCCACCCGTACTCAACTCCATAGTATGGCCATGGTTTCAAGTGAAGGCTTTAAAGACTACGCTCAAAAATGGAGGGAATTAGCAGTAAGAGTCCAGCCTCCCGTATCTGAAAGAGAGTTAGTAGACATGTCTTTGGGTACCCTGTCCAGTCCTTTCTTTAATCACTTAATTGGGAGTTCCTCGACAGGTTTTACTGAATTGATATTGACCGGAGAAAGAGTGGAAGCCGGAATAAAGAATGGGAAGATTCAAAAAGATGCATCCTCTGTTGCTGTAAGAAAACCATTTACTGGAAAAAAAGAAGTTGTTGTTGTATATCCTCAGAGAAATCAAGATATGATTGAACGCCGTCCAATGGTGGGGGCTGTCATGATTCCTAAACCTGCACCTTCTCAGCAAAGAAGCAACCAGCCAAGAACAGAAAGACCAGTCAGACAGTTCACCTGAATTAATATGACACTATCTCAAGTATTGCCACATTTGTTAAGATCCAATCTAGTGACTTTAAAAGAAGCTCCAAAGAATCCTAACACAACATCTCCTCATTATCATCCTAATGCCCGCTGTGCATACCATTTTGAGAGTCCCGGCTATGACACTAACAACTGTTGGGCTATGAAAAACAAGGTACAAGACCTTCTTGAAGCGAAAGAGATTGAATTCGATGCGCCAGAAATTCCCAATGTTATCATCGCCCCTATGCCCAAGCACGGTCGTGATGTCAACGCTGTTGAGGAAGATATGTTTGTTACTTTGGTTAATGAACTTGTGACCCCACTCCTGAGTATCAAAAAGAACTTGTTGAATGTCAGTGTATTCCCAGGATGTGATGAAAGCTGTCATTTCTGTTTATCCTCACCAACCAGTTGTCATTTGTTAAAAGCAGGCGTTCAATGCCTAATAGATGACATGGAGATTTTGTTCGAGAATGCTTCTATTCCAACTGCTTCTTATAATGATGTTTCCATAGTGACCATTTCCGCCAATTCTTCCAGGGTCTCCACCAAAAGACCCGTTAGAATTACATCAGTTCCTAAAGTAGCTCCGTTTGATAATTACAATGCTTGGACCAATCTCGTATTTTTCATACAAAATCGTCCCATGGAATTATGGAGGTGATGTCTACTATCACGGTATCAAGCAAGATTGGCCAGCTGCTGAAAATTTAAGTTCTCAGAAAGTTGACTCTGATATCAGTAACATCACAGGGACTAGCAAGATAACCCGAAGTGGAAGGGTATTCTCTCCAGAAATTGCTCCTCCAAAAGTTATTTTCGGACATGTAATCATTCCTTTTGTTGTTTCTCCTCCAAAGGCTATTCCCAATCCTGCAATCATAAAGGGATATCGGTACAGACCAAGGTGTCACACCAATGTAGCCACTGCTTCACCCGTGTCGGTCTACGCCGGACAGATCCCTCACAGCTTATGCTACCTAAAGGGTATTCCCCAGATCCGGGTTAGGATCTATGAAACTCCGATGCAAGCCCACAATATTAAAGCAAACAAGGCATACAATTGAAAACAAGAGTGGGCTAATCCTAAGGTACACCTCACTTATTATTTAATCCCCAGCAGAGTCGCCAGTTCTATGATCGATGGAAATAGAACTGACTGTTTTTGAAATGTTGGTTCGCGAAATGCCGCGGTAAGCAAGAGTCGCCACCGTCTTTTATGTTCTCCAACAAGGAAAGGACAAAAGCATAGCAAAATTCCTTTTCGAGAATGTTTCTCGGTTCGGGAGGTAGATTTATAGAAAGGGAAGGTATTAGCACCATTTCTATCCGTGGTTATCCACGGGCTCTTAGGTACTTGCTCACTATGTTTTCAAAAAATTGTTTGCTTTTCCAGTGTATGTGGTTTTTGAAAAAGTTTCGTTTGAAAAATTTCTAGGTAACTCTTGTATCTGTCCTCAAGAGTGTATGAAATATTTGTTTGAAAACTTTTTGAAAGTGTAGGTGCGAAAGGTTGTTTTTTTTCTTGTTTTGAAAGAGCAAGTACCCAGGAGAAATCTACCTACTCTAAGGAATTAGGCTGTGTAAGAGTCCTTTAGACAGTACTATCCCACTATTGAGAAGTAGATAGCACCGTCGTTGGAGTTATTCGGGTCAATTCAATTATAGGGACATGTGTGGTCACCAAAGCAATAGTAGGACGCCTTAGCGGTAACCCTAATGTCCTAGATCCTTTTTATCCGAGGCAACCGTTTCGAGGCAACTGGATCTTTAGACAGGAGGGCGACCTCTAAAACACCCTATACTTGATGACCACATCGAGGCAAGCAGTGAGGCGTACCATAGGAGTGGCATGTGCATGTGTGTTGTTTCGATTCATATTATCTTTGAATATGCATCTTTGTGAGCTACAAATTGATTTTATTTGTCATACAAGTCTTGTCATGCATAATTAACAGTTTAATAGTTTGCGGGAAATAAAGTGCGGAAAGGTAAATCTACGCTATTATAAGGTGTGGGTATATACATCGCCAAAAACAAACCAGTTTGGAAAATAAATGCGGAAAATAAAGGAAAGAGACAAAAGACCTAATTATCTATTACATACTCGGAGCAGATACATAAATATGATAAAAAAGATTAATGCGCGAAAGAAATTAAATCGGGAACGTCTTAGGGTTTTGACCCTTTTTGAGAAAAGAAAGTAATTTGTCCTTTTTTGCAATTAATTAAATATTAAACCTAAACCTAATTAATTAAATAATTAAAAGAAAAAGTATTTTTTGTGTTTTTATATTTTAATGAAGTAAAAATAAAAAAAGTTAGTAAAACCCTAAGTCTAATCTATTTTATTGTGAAAGAAAATTGAAATTAAACCTAATTAAAACAACTAAATTAATTAGTTAGAATTTATTTATGAAAATAATAATTAAGGTGAAATTGATAACAATAATAATTAATAAAAATATTTACATTTTTTAATGGTCTGAATTTATTATGAAAAATAATTTGCGAGATAATTAAATAATAATAATAGTTATTAAAAGAGATTAAAAGAAAATAAGAAAAGAAAATGCTAAACCAGGGAGGTGAAGGCCAAATTCTGGAGGTTTTGTTTGCAATTTCAGGCCCATTTGTTGGCCAGCCTATTGACTTTTCCTGATTGTCTGCACGTTGCTTTGACTGGGAGTATCATGCTTTTCATCTCCTGGCCATCAGATTGGTGTTAGTGGCCACTTGGCGCACTTGGATGGGAGGTACATGGTGGAATGCTCATGGAGCGCTACATGTGAATATATTAGAAAAAATAGAAACAAGTTTTGGGTGAACCTGGGAATCGAACCCAGGTCCCAGTGGTTACAAGACACAACACCTTCCACTACGCCATTCGCTTGCATCTGATAATATAATAACAATTAATCATAATATATGAAAACCAACGCATGTGCTGGAAAACAAAACAAGCGCGCCACTTTATTTGAATGGCCCAACCATGAGGCAGCACGTCATCATCTTCATCCTTTCACCTGTAAAATAAAAGTGAGATAGCGGGGGTTTTTAACCCCCACAAAATAGGATGACAGAAAATAGCGATTAGGTGCACATGAAATATAAATTGTTCGCGAGTATGGCTTTGTGTTCGTCTTGGTCAGACGGTTTCAACCATAGGTCTCTTGAGGCCTAATTTTCCCTGTGCTGGAAATCCCCAATTCGAGACCTCAAGAACCCTAAAAATCTTCAATGGTGATTCACGATTCTGTACATGATAATGCAATTAACCAATACCAAAAGCTTTATAAAGGTTCAAGCAACGTAAAACAATGATTATAACATGTTAATGATGCATAAAATGTGAGTTTTGATTCTAGAAAAGTTAAGCAAATCGTACGACTGTTCTTGGCGTTTCCTTGAGTGTTAGCCCTTGACTTTGATTCCAATACGTTTCTGGGAGTTCCTGCAATGGATTGAAATCAATAAAAAGCTTTGAATTGTGTTAGAACATGGAATTCAGTTTTCACTTTTTTCTTGATTTTTTTGAATATGCATATGGCTTTCTTGCAGAGTTTTCACGTGAATGGCGTTAGGGTTTGGTTATGCATATGTAATGGAAGGGAATTAGGTCAAGTCTTGGCCCAAAGATCCATGGAATTCATGTTTTCAATATTTGATTTTCAATCAAATCTTTTTGCATATTTTTGATTGAAAAACCTTGCCAAATTGAGAGATCCTTGTCCCCTTGATGTGTACACGAAATCTCTAGCACATGTAGGTCATTTTTGCTTCATGAAAAGATTGCAAAACCCTATCTTGATATTTTCCTACAATTAAATGAATTAAATGAATTAATAATCAATTAAAAATCCAAATAATTAATAAAAATAAGAAAATAATTCAATTTAATCTCAATGGGTCGTGCATAGGCCTTGTACAAAGTTTCAAGAAGAAATTTGAGGCCCATTAGCAAAAATGATGTGTTTTGAGCAAAGTTGACTTTTGCAAATTCATGAAAATTTCCCAAATTCTCCAATGCATATCTTGCTCAATTTTGATCATATGAACATGTTCTTGGACATTTTGGAAAGGTCTTGAAGTACTCTAACCAATGCCTTTGGTCCCATGACATTTTGATTTACCAATCTCAAGTTATGGTCTTTGACTTAAAATGCCTTTTTGTTGACTTTTGAAATTGACCTATAATGTAGAAATTGATAACTTTTTGTGAGAGCATTTCTTGGACTTGGAATGTGAAGATGAGTTGTATGAAATGTCACCCCCTTCAAAATGAGAACTGGATGGGATTTTTCTGATGAACCATGAAAAAGTTATGCCTTGGTCAATATACAGTTGACTTTTCAGCTGTCCAAAAATAGAAACTTTTGCATCCTTGATGATTTTTGAGCCATGCTTGTGGAATCATGATCAAGACTTGATCAAATGATGATTGTGGGCTCAAAATAAGATGTTGACCAAAAATTCTGACTTTTGACTGCAAAATGACCATTTTGCCCCTGTAGTTGATTGTGAACCAAATAGGGATTTTGACTGTGCAAACTGGCATTGTGAGACTTGAGACTTGACATGTAGATGCTTGACAATGTATAGAGGCCCATGGGACTTGATTGGACCACTGAAAACCTCAGATTCCTTGACAGAACCAAAACCCTAGTTTTGACTGGCTTAGGAGGCAGTTGGACTGTGCAACCCTTGAGTAATCTTGAACCATTTTAGGATGATTCTTGATAAACCTTGAAGAATATGGGAGGGAAAATTTTGGGGTACAACAGTTGCCCCTGTTCAATCTTCTTAAACCCGAGGATGTAGATTGGCTTGCGTGCCTTTCATGATCCGAAGGTGGAAGATGATTGAACACTAGAGTGCCCAGAAATTTGCACTCACATAGTGGAGTATCAGCAGTGTGATGGAGAGAATGGGCTTATAGATGCCATTTGGAGAGATGATGGATAAGAGGATGGGCTTATAGATGCCATCTGGAGATGTGACAGGATCTTGTCGGGAATGGGCTTATAGATGCCATCTGGAGATCGTTGGTAGAATTGTGATCTTGTAAGTTGAACGAGGGAACCTGTGTAGGGTTGCCTGATGATGAGCTCGTGTAAAACTGCATCTTTGAAAGAAGGAAACCTGTGTAGGGTTGACTGATGATGAGTCCGTGTGAAATTGCATTTTAGAATGAAGGAAACCTGTGTAGGGTTGACTGATGTTGAGTCCGTGTGAAACTGCATCTTGGAATGAAGGAAACCTGTGTAGTGTTGACTGATGATGAGCCTGTGTGAAGCTGCATCTGAAATGGAGAAGGAACCTGTGTAGGGTTACTTTGATGAGTCCGTGTTAAATTTCATTTTGGAATGAAGGAAACTTGTGTAGGGTTGACTGATGTTGAGTCCGTGTGAAACTGCATCTTGGAATGAAGAAAACCTGTGTAGGGTTGTCTGATGATGAGCCTGTGTGAAGCTGCATCTGAAATGGAGAAGGAACATGTGTAGGGTTACTTTGATGATGAGCCTGTGTGAAGCTGCATTTGAAATGGAGAAGGAACCTGTGTAGGGTTACTTTGATGATGAGCCCATGTGAAGCTGCATCTGGAGAGAGAAAGGGAACCGGTGTAGGGTCGCCTCACGATGAGTCAGTGTAAAACTTCACCCTGGAAGAAAGAAAACCTGTGTAGGGTTTTTTGATGACGAGTCCGTGTAAAACTGCATCTGGAATTGAGAAGGAAACCTATGTAGGGTTTACTGATGACGAGTCCGTGTAAAACTACGTCTGGAGTTGAGAAGGAAACCTGTGTAGGGTTTACTGATGACGAGTCCGTGTAAAACTACGTATGGAATTGAGAAGGAACCGGTGTAAGGTTACTGATGACGAGTCCGTGTAAAACTACGTCTGGAGTTGAGAGGGAACCGGTGTAAAGTTACTTCGGGATGAGTTCGTGTAAAACTTCTGGAGGAACCGGGGTAAGGTTACTTCGGGATAAGTTCGTGTAAAACTTCTGGAGGAACCGGGGTAAGGTTACTGTGAGGTAAGCCCGTGTAATACTTCTTGAGGAACCGGGGTAAGGTTACCTTGAGGTAAGTTCGTGTAAAACTTTAGGAGGAACCAGGGTAAGGTTACCTTGAGATAGGTCCGTCTAAGACTTTAGGAGGAACCGGGGTAAGGTTACTGTGAGGTAAGTTCGTGTAAAACTTCTGGATGAACCGGGGTAAGGTTACTGTGAGGTAAGCCCGTGTAAGACTTCTGGATGAACCGGGGTAAGGTTACTTTGGATATAAGTCCGTGTAAGACTTCAGGATGAACCGGGGTAAGGTTATCTTGACGATGAGTTCGTGTAAAACTTCATCTTGAACTGAGGAGGAACCTGTGTAGGGTTACCTTGATGATGAGTCCGTGTAAAACTACATCTTGGAGGGGAGGAGGAACCGGTGTAGGGTTTCCTGAGGACGAGTCCATGTAAAACTTCGTCTTGGAAGGGAGAAGGAACCGGTGTAGGGTTTCCTGTTGATGAGTTCGTGTAAAACTACATCTGAAATCTGAGAAGGAACCGGTGTAGGGTTGCCTAAGGATGAGTCCGTGTAAAACTACATCTGAAGTTAAGGAGGAACCGGTGTAGGGTTGCCCGACGATGAGTCAGTGTAAAACTACATCTTGGATAGAGAAGGAACCGGTGTAGGGTTGCCTGATAATGACCAAGTAGATAATTGTCCTGTCTGGTTTCAGGTATTAACCCACGATCAATCGTCCACAGATATGCCCTGGCTAGATACAGGTATCGAATCTGGAACTTCAAAAGGTTAATGGTAATCATCTTTGGATTGACCTTTTCCTGAAAATCAAAACATTAGTTGTATGCAGTGTCATGATGCATGATGTTATGATGTTCTCAAAAATAAATGAGATTTGTGGTGTATGCTGCGTATGCATGTCATAATGTATGAGGACGTGATGTTTATGAATATATTTTCGTCTGGGAAAATAAATCCTTGACGAATGCCGGGAAGTTTGTTGAATCCTGGGCTGACGTTTGAAGAGTAGAATTCTTCGTTTCCGCTGGGGATGATGATTGCAAGAATAAATCGGTAGGAGGAGATGACATCCGTTGGGGAATAAACTTGTTGAAGAGATTACTCTGTGGGGAATTACTCTATGGGAAGAGATACTTCGCTGAGATTTTGATGATAACTCCGCTGGGGATACCGTTGATAAGTTATGTTGGGGAATTTGATGAACTCCGCTGGGGGATAGGAAGAACTTCGCCGAGGACGATCTTTCCGTGGTGATTAGCTGAGGATAACCCAGTTATAAGCTCTGGTGGGGAGAACCTTTGAATATGGTCGGGGAGATGCTTTTGCACTCTACAGGGGGATAAGCTTCCAGAATCTACTGGGGATAAGCTTCCAGAATCTATTGGGGAGGATGATTCAACTCTCCTGGGGAAAACTTTTGGGTTGTACTGGGGAATGGGTCCACTGGGGTGTCTGGTATTCCACCGGGGAACAATCTTATATTAAGACTGCCGGGGATGCTTGCTGAGGAACAATCTGCATACTACGCTGGGGAATATTGAGATCTTCTGGGGATACCCAACTTCCTTCAGGACTGACAGTAGCCTAACTCTGCTCGGGGAGAGTATTGCTGACTTGCTGGAGATACTGTGCCTTTTTAGGGCTGATGAGAGACCAACTCTGCTTGGGGAGAGTATGGTTGAATCTTGTCTTACTCTGCGGTGAGTGAAGGTATCCTGGTTACGTTCTTCAGCCGAACTTACCTTGATACCTTGGTGGATAGAGCAACTAGATCGCTTAGACAACTCATTATTGCCCCTGTTTTTGTGGGAGAAGAAGGTACCTGTGGATGCGCTTGATGACTGCCGATTGACAAACTCTTCCTCTGGTAGGCAAGTGACGAGATGACGGGACATAGTCGTACGCTTTGATCCCTAATTTTGCCTGGACCGCCCTTCCGGGTTTTCAGTCCACCGGGATACCCATTTTTGCCCAAGCCGCCTTTTCAGGTTTTCGACTTGCCGGGTGTACGGATTTTTTCATTTTCATCCCTCATTTTTGCCCGAACCCTTTTGGTTCACCGGGAAGCCCTTATTTTTGCCTAGGTGTGTCAACCTAGCGGGTCTTTGATTATGCGTAGTATCTTGTCGACTGTGTCCACGCTCTCAGAATGTAGGGAGTTGTCACTGTCAGTAGTGTTGTGTCACCCTACCACCAGAAGATGTTTGATCAGGCAAGATTCGTAGCTGGAATTCACGTCCAATGCCCCAAGTGACTCAGGCGGAGATTTGCCCCAGGCTATTTGGCATTTTGAGAGATTCTCTGAATCTTGACTTGACTGCCCCAGATTATAGACAATGCTGATGTCTGCCCCTTGGTTGGAAGTGTTTTTCCATTTGAGGTGACCTTTTTGTTGAGAAGATTTTGTTCACAAGATATTCATCGTGCGAATTTCTTTGCTGTTCGAACAAATAATCATATGCAAACAATGTTATTTTAAGAATGCAAAGCCTATGTCTGTTTCGAAGTCTTTGAAAATGCAGTTTTTAATAAAATAAGCAAATTTTGTAAACTGTGATGTCAACTCAGTATTTTATAGCAAACCTTAAGGAGTCATAATACCTTTGGTGACAGTATGCTTTCGAACTAACCCATGCTTCAGCTAGGACTTTTTAGGGTTATAACGTGGCCTGGTTCACGGTTTAAGAAACAAAGGATAAAGGCTCAAAGTGTATTTGTACCCACCCGCTCTTCGTGATGTTCTTCAAACCTAAACTCAGCTAATCGTGCGTTAGACCTTTGTTTGAGTCTTTGCTCTGATATTCCGGTGACGGTTCGGATATTGACAGTTTATTTTGAATAGGCAGTCATTTTTTTGGTTGAGAGTCTGTAGGATCTCTTTCTTTTTGATTTTATTATCCCTGTTTTTTAGCTGAACTGTTTCTTTTGTTATTACAGTCAGCGGGATGCCCCAGTTTTGTAAGTCTCCTTCATAGGTTTTGACTTATTGGGCTTTTATTTTGAAAGATAATGACTGCCTGTCTTTATGATTATTCGGAACCATCGCGGTCTTTTGTTTATGGAAGGACTTCTTTGGTGCCATTCGTTGTGCACTTGGATTAACTGAGAGAACTACCCTGCCCCAGGTTATGATTAAGGGTTTTAATTTTTTTTTTTGTGAAAAGAAAAAAAAACTCCTACTTCTTTGGCTCGAAGGGGTTGACGAGGGATTATCTTCCTTATAACTCCAGTGTTTAGGATTTGAAACAATGCCTGTACCTCATCAGCGGGGTCTGTTTAAAAGCATACTGTAAAGATCGTGGTATTGTTTTCGTCATCCTCCCTCAAAAGGTTTAGAATTTTTTAATCGAGAGTTGACATCAAAAATGAAAGCAGTTTGAATATAGCGAATGCGAATATATTGATTCAAAACAGACATATGCGATGCATTGATAAAGTAAAAGAGTTTGACATGAACAAATGTTTGAACAAGCAAAGAAAAATACAACTTGAAACTTCCAATGAACAAAAGGTCTTCTCGTCTAGGGATAGTAGAAGAACTCGACCTGACCATCTTGGGTGAATTCCACTGCTCCTTCATCAATCAGGTCCTGGATCTTGTTCTGCAGAGTCCAACAGTCGTCGGTGTCGTGTCCAGGACTGTCATAATGGTAGGCACATCTCACACTCGGGTTATACCAGGAAGAGGAAGTGTTGGGATTCTTAGAAGGGTCCCTTAACGTTAACGGATTCAATCTCAACAGGTGTTGTAAAGCTTGAGACGGTGACATGTTGAGTTGGGTGAATTGCCTCCTGGGCTTGTCTGGCTTGCTCTGATCAACCAATTTTTCTTGGCGAGGTGGTTGTTGGACCTGTGAAGTAGTAGCAGCTTGGAGGGGTCTATTCATTGAACCAAACCTTTGACTTCTTGGAAGTTGATTAATGACTTGATCCTCAGCCTCGACTATTTGCTTTATACTGTCTTGCTGAAGCTGGTTGATCACAGTTCTCAACTCTTCCTGCTCCCGAGCTAAGCCTTGGATAAGGGCCATCTGCCCCAACATATGAGTCCTCATTGCATCTACCTCAGCTTGTAGATGTTTCATCCGTTCATCCTTACCGTCTTCCGGATTGTTCTTGACCAAAGTCCCCATGAGGAGTGTTCTCAATTCTTCCTGCCCCTTGGATAGGCTTAGGAAGATCTCCCTGAATTGAGTCTCTTGAGTACGGAGCTCCTGGTTGTCTTGTTGGGAAGCCATTGCTGAAATAAACAGCGAAGGAGGTAAGTGACATGTAACAAGGGTACCTGTAATGCAGTGATATGTATGATATATGTATGCAATGTTTTCAAGGATCTCGCGGGGTAAACAAGAAAATCGTTAGAATTTGAATCTAGTATCTTGATGGAAGGAACTTCATGTTGTTGAGAGTCCTTCTTCAAGAGTCAAGGCTCACCATATCGAGTGGGTCATAGCCCCTGACTCAAGTCACCATGTTTTGATCTCCAAACAACCTCGGCTAGAGGAAGATAAACCCCATTTGCCCCTTGCTAGACAATTGGTTCATCATGACCTGCATCACAAACCCTTGAGATCCTTGAAATGGGTTAGTCCTTATGCAGGATGTATGCAATGGTATGATGGTATGATGTTATGATAAAGCACACCACAAGTATTCACAAAGGCAAACATGATAAGGCACACAAGTCACACGAGACAGCCCTTAGAGTTTAGGCCAGCATGAAGTTTAGGTACTACCCTCTTTCAGTTTTGTTGGTTAAGACCTGTCCTTGAAAATAGTAACCGGGTTCTAGAGGATCTCAATATCATCGACTACCCTCAATCGGTCATAACTCCAGCGTCGCAATCTTTTCTTGCGGCCAGAACCATCGCGAGGGTTTAGCCTCAATGAGTGTAGCATACTGCTACTGTTCTATGGCCAAGTTGGGTCAATTTAGGGTTCTAAGGTCGGTTGGTGCTTAATGACTCCTCAGAAGACCCATATTCTCCTCGTTGCGACATAAGGGATATCGGTACAGACCAAGGTGTCACACCAATGTAGCCACTGCTTCACCCGTGTCGGTCTACGCCGGACAGGTCCCTCACAGCTTATGCTACCTAAAGGGTATTCCCCAGATCCGGGTTAGGATCTATGAAACTCTGATGCAAGCCCACAATATTAAAGCAAACAAGGCATACAATTGAAAACAAGAGTGGTCTAATCCTAAGGTACACCTCACTTATTATTTAATCCCCAGCAGAGTCGCCAGTTCTGTGATCGATGGAAATAGAACTGACTGTTTTTGAAATGTTGGTTCGCGAAATGTCGCGGTAAGCAAGAGTCGCCACCGTCTTTTATGTTCTCCAACAAGGAAAGGACAAAAGCATAGCAAAATTCCTTTTCGAGAATGTTTCTCGGTTCGGGAGGTAGATTTATAGAAAGGGAAGGTATTAGCACCCTTTCTATCCGTGGTTATCCACGGGCTCTTAGGTACTTGCTCACTATGTTTTCAAAAAATTGTTTGCTTTTCCAGTGTATGTGGTTTTTGAAAAAGTTTCGTTTGAAAAATTTCTAGGTAACTCTTGTATCTGTCCTCAAGAGTGTATGAAATATTTGTTTGAAAACTTTTTGAAAGTGTAGGTGCGAAAAGTTGTTTTTTTGTTTGTTTTGAAAGAGCAAGTACCCAGGAGAAATCTACCTACTCTAAGGAATTAGGCTGTGTAAGAGTCCTTTAGACAGTACTATCCCACTATTGAGAAGTAGGTAGCACCGTCGTTGGAGTTATTCGGGTCAATTCGTTTATAGGGACATTTGTGGTCACCAAAGCAATAGTAGGACGCCTTAGCGGTAACCCTAATGTCCTAGATCCTTTTTATCCGAGGCAACCGTTTCGAGGCAACTGGATCTTTAGACAGGAGGGCGACCTCTAAAACACCATATACTTGATGACCACATTGAGGCAACCAGTGAGGCGTACCCTAGGAGTGGCATGTGCATGTGTGTTGTTTCGATTCATATTATCTTTGAATATGCATCTTTGTGAGCTACAGATTGATTTTATTTGTCATACAAGTCTTGTCATGCATAATTAACAGTTTAATAGTTTGCGGGAAATAAAGTGCGGAAAGGTAAATCTACGCTATTATAAGGTGCGGGTATATACATCGCCAAAAACAAACCAGTTTGGAAAATAAATGCGGAAAATAAAGGAAAGAGACAAAAGACCTAATTATCTATTACATACTCGGAGCAGATACATAAATATGATAAAAAAGATTAATGCGCGAAAGAAATTAAATCGGGAACGTCTTAGGGTTTTGACCCTTTTTGAGAAAAGAAAGTAATTTGTCCTTTTTTGAAATTAATTAAATATTAAACCTAAACCTAATTAATTAAATAATTAAAAGAAAAAGTATTTTTTGTGTTTTTATATTTTAATGAAGTAAAAATAAAAAAAGTTAGTAAAACCCTAAGTCTAATCTATTTTATTGTGAAAGAAAATTGAAATTAAACCTAATTAAAACAACTAAATTAATTAGTTAGAATTTATTTATGAAAATAATAATTAAGGTGAAATTGATAACAATAATAATTAATAAAAATATTTACATTTTTTAATGGTCTGAATTTATTATGAAAAATAATTTGCGAGATAATTAAATAATAATAATAGTTATTAAAAGAGGTTAAAAGAAAATAAGAAAAGAAAATGGTAAACCAGGGAGGTTAAGGCCAAATTCTGGAGGTTTTGTTTGCAATTTCAGGCCCATTTGTTGGCCAGCCCATTGACTTTTCCTGATTGTCTGCATGTTACTTTGACTGGGAGTATCATGCTCTTCATCTCCTGGCCATCAGATTGGTGTTAGTGGCCACTTGGCTCACTTGGATGGGAGGTACACGGTGGAATGCTCATGGAGCGCTACATGTGAATATATTTGAAAAAACAGAAATAAGTTTCGGGTGGACCTGGGAATCGAACCCAGGTCCCAGTGGTTACCAGACACAACACCTTACACTACGCCATTCGCTTGCATCTGATAATATAATAACAATTAATCATAATATATGAAAAACAACGCATGTGCTTGAAAACAAAACACGCGCACCACTTTATTTGAATGGTCCAACCATGAGGCAGCACGTCATCATCTTCATCCTTTCGCCTGTAAAATAAAAGTGAGATAGCGGGGGTTTTTAACCCCCAAAAATAGGATGACAGAAAATAGCGATTAGGCGCACACGAAATATAAATTGTTCGCGAGTATGGCTTTGTGTTTCTCTTGGTCAAACGGTTTCAACCATAGGTCTCTTGAGGCCTAATTTTCCCTGTGCTGGAAATCCCCAATTCGAGACCTCAAGAACCCTAAAAATCTTCAATGGTGATTCACGATTTTGTACATGATAATGAAATTAACCAATACCAAAAGCTTTGTAAAGGTTCAAGCAACGTAAAACAATGATTATAACATGTTAATGATGCATAAAATGTTAGTTTCGATTCTAGAAAAGTTAAGCAAATCGTACGACTGTTCTTGGCGTTTCCTTGAGTGTTAGCCCTTGACTTTGATTCCAATACGTTTCTGGGAGTTCCCGCAATGGATTGAAATCAATAAAAAGCTTTGAATTGTGTTAGAACATGGAATTCAGTTTTCACTTTTTTCTTGATTTTTTTGAATATGCATATGGCTTTCTTGCAGAGTTTTCACGTGAATGGCATTAGGGTTTGGTTATGCATATGTAATGGAAGGGAATTAGGTCAAGTCTTGGCCCAAAGATCCATGGAATTCATGTTTTCAATATTTGATTTTCAATCAAATCTTTTTGCATATTTTTGATTGAAAAACCTTGCCAAATTGAGAGATCCTTGTCCCCTTGATGTGTACATGAAATCTCTAGCACATGTAGGTCATTTTTGCTTCATGAAAAGATTGCAAAACCCTATCTTGATATTTTCCTACAATTAAATGAATTAAATGAATTAATAATCAATTAAAAATCCAAATAATTAATAAAAATAAGAAAATAATTCAATTTAATCTCAATGGGTCGTGCATAGGCCTTGTACAAAGTTTCAAGAAGAAATTTGAGGCCCATTAGCAAAAATGATGTGTTTTGAGCAAAGTTGACTTTTGCAAATTCATGAAAATTTCCCAAATTCTCCAATGCATATCTTGCTCAATTTTGATCATATGAACATGTTCTTGGACATTTTGGAAAGGTCTTGAAGTACTCTAACCAATGCCTTTGGTCCCATGACATTTTGATTTACCAATCTCAAGTTATGGTCTTTGACTTAAAATGCCTTTTTGTTGACTTTTGAAATTGACCTATAATGTAGAAATTGATAACTTTTTGTGAGAGCATTTCTTGGACTTGGAATGTGAAGATGAGTTGTATGAAATGTCACCCCCTTCAAAATGAGAACTGGATGGGATTTTTCTGATGAACCATGAAAAAGTTATGCCTTGGTCAATATACAGTTGACTTTTCAGCTGTCCAAAAATAGAAACTTTTGCATCCTTGATGATTTTTGAGCCATGCTTGTGGAATCATGATCAAGACTTGATCAAATGATGATTGTGGGCTCAAAATAAGATGTTGACCAAAAATTCTGACTTTTGACTGCAAAATGACCATTTTGCCCCTGCAGTTGATTGTGAACCAAATAGGGATTTTGACTGTGCAAACTGGCATTGTGAGACTTGAGACTTGACATGTAGATGCTTGACAATGTATAGAGGCCTATGGGACTTGATTGGACCACTGAAAACCTCAGATTCCTTGACAGAACCAAAACCCTAATTTTGACTGGCTTAGGAGGCAGTTGGACTGTGCAACCCTTGAGTAATCTTGAACCATTTGAGGATGATTCTTGATAAACCTTGAAGAATATGGGAGGGCAAATTTTGGGGTACAACACAAGGCCTCCTCTCAAGATGTCGTCTTTGAAAGATGCCAAGGAAGTGATCGAAGAAGGTGGGTGCACTATTTGGGGCAAACTCCCAGATATCCCATACAAATCTTACAAATTTGGTTTGGGTTTCACTTCAGGAGCCCAAAAAGCTGTATGCCGTGCTCGTGCCGAAGGACCACCCTTGAAGATCAGCAACCACGAAGTCAACGCAGTGGAGGATGATGATGACATCTATAACCTGGAGGATTGGATTTTCCCAACTATCAATGGAGGGCTCGGCAACTGGGAAGCTAGATATTTTGTCCCAATCACTTTTATCCAACAGTTATTTGTCTTTAAATTTTGTCGGACCTGTAATATTAAACAATTCAGACTCTTAAAACCTTGTGTCTTACCCGAGGCACAATGGTCCATTTGTAAGGGTTATCATCTCATTTCCATATGACATCAATGAATCATTGACGTTTTTGCATACAAACTTTGTGCTCATTGTTTTTCTTCTTACATTTTCATTTCTTTCAAAGATAGCTATACTCTTACACACACTCACATTCAAATTGCAGATCTACATCCATTCAGGATTCCATGGGTAACGATCCTGCTCTGGCCTTCTGTGATTCTGAAAATTTAATCTACCAAGCCGAAGACGAAGGTGGGGAAGTTTGTGAAGTACCAGGGGAACTCACCAGGTTACTACAACAAGAAAAGAGGACCATACAACCCAACAAAGAACCAGTGGACACAATTAACCTAGGTACTGAAGAAGACAAGATAGAAGTCAAGGTGGGTGCCAATCTGGAACCTAGTGTCAAAGAGCGTCTGATTCAGTTGCTACATGATAATGTTGAGATATTTGCTTGGTCGTACGAAGACATGCCAGGACTTGATGCAGATATCGTAGTACATCTCTACCTACAAAAGAGGACTGCCCTCCGGTAAAACAAAAGGTTAGTTGTATGTGACCAGACATGTCAGAGAAGATTAAAACTGAAGTCATGAAACAATTCAACGCCAGATTCTTGGCCGTCACTTTCTATCCACAATAGGTTCCCAATGTTGTTCCCGTGCCTAAAAAGGACAGCAAGGTACAAATGTGCATGGACTACAGAGATTTGAATAGGTCAAGCCCTAAGGATGATTTCCCACTTCCCCACATTGATATTCTAGTTGACAATATGGAACAACATAAAGTGTTTTCCTTCATGGAAGGTTTCTCGGGCTACAACCAAATTAAAATGGCACCTGAGGACATGGAAAAAACAACCTTTTGTCACACAATGGGGCACATTTTGGTACATGGTTATGCCATTCGGGTTGAAGAACGCTGGGGAAACCTATCAGCGTGCCATGGTAGCTCTATTTCACGATATGATACATCACGAAATAGAGGTCTATATGGATGACATGATAGTCAGATCTCAAAGCATCTTGGTCATTTGCAGAAGTTTATGTGAGAGGCTAAAAAAGTACAAGCTGAGGTTAAACCCAAATAAATGCACATTTAGGGTGAGGTCCGATAAACTCTTAGGTTACCGAAGTGGATCCTGCCAAGGTAAAAGCGATACAAGAGATTCCTGATCCTCGTACTGAGAAGGAAGTCATAGGATTCTTGGGACGGTTAAACTACATTGCCAGATTCATTTCTCACCTGACAGTTACTTGTGAACCAATCTTTAAATTACTGAAGAAAGATCAAGTAGTCAAATGGAATGATGAGTGCCAAACTTCCTTCGACAAGATCAAAGAATACCTGCAAAAGCCTCCGGTTTTGATGCGACCAGTTGAGGGAAGACCCTTGATCATGTATCTAACTATTTTGGAAAATTCAATGGGGTGTGTGCTGGGGCAGCATGACGAGTCTGGCCGAAAAGAGCATGCTATTTATTACCTGAGCAAAAATTTTACCAACTGTGAAACCAGATATTCAGTGCTTGAGAAAAGTTGCTGCACTATGGAATGGGCTGCTCGCCGGCTAAGACAGTATATGCTTACCCATACTACCTTATTGATATCCAAGATGGATCCAATAAAATACATATTCGAGAAGCCTCCCCTCTCTGGGAGAATAACAAGATGGCAGATAATCCTAACGGAATATGACACTGAGTATACTACCCCAAAAGCAATAAAGGGCAGTGTACTATCCGATCACCTTGCTCACCAAGCTGTGGATAACTACAAATCCATGAAGTTTGAATTCTCAGATGATGACATCAACATGGTAAATAACTGTGAAGAACTCAGACCATACGACGGACCTGAACAAGGATCCCGATGGACCCTGGTTTTTGATGGGGCATCCAACACACTCGGCAATGGTATTGGTGTTGTACTTATATCCCCTGAAGGATGTCATACTCCCTTTACTGCAAGACTCTGCTTCAACTGTACAAACAACATGGCAGAATATGAAGCGTGCATTTTTTGTCTCAAAGCTGCCATAGATTTGGGAATCAAATCCTTAAGTGTATTCGGAGATTTAGCCTTGGTCATCAGCCAGATCAAAGGAGAGTGGGACACTAAGCACCCAAACCTCATCCCATACAAAGAACATGTATTGACATTAATCCCATATTTTGAGAAGATTACCTTCGAGCATTTCCCGCGAGAAGAAAATCAACTAGCAGATGCGCTAGCCACAATGTCATCCATGTTTAAACTCAAATGGGATAACGAGGCTCCCCAGATCACCATTGAATGGATGAAAGAACCAACTCACTATCACGAGATCAATACTGAAGAAGTTGTGGACCAGCCTTGGTTCTAGGAAGTAAAGAGGTATCTCGAGGCTCAAGAATATCTGGAAGGAGTTTCAGTCAATGATAAGAAGTTCTTAAGGAGATTCTCTGCTAAATTCTTCTTTAGTAATGGCATTCTCTACAAACGCAACCATGACTCTGTGTTACTTCGGTGCGTAGACAAGGTTGAAGCGGAAAAGATCATGGATGAGTTACATGAAGGCACTTTTGGCACCCATTCCTGTGGGCATACGATGGCAAAGAAGATCCTACGGGAAGGCTATTACTGGTCTACCATGGAAGCAGATTGCTATCAACACTCTTGAACCTGCCATAAGTTTCAGATCTATGCTGACAAAGTGCACGTACCTCCGGTTCCTCTGAATGTCTTGACGGCTCCTTGGCCTTTTTCTATGTGGGGTATCGATATGATTGGGGAAATCAAACCAACAGCCTCTAATGGACACCGCTTCATCTTAGTGGCCATTTACTATTTTACAAAGTGGGTTGAGGCGGCCTCTTTCGCTTCCGTTACCAAGAATGTTGTAGCCCGATTCATTAAACATAATCTCATATGTCGGTATGATATCCCAGAGAGGATCATCACAAATAGTGGTACGAATCTAAACAATACTATGATCACCGCCCTGTGCGAGTAATTCAAGATCCAGCATCACAATTCTTCCCCTTACCGGCCAAAGATGAATGGTGTTGTCGAAACCCCAAATAAGAACATCAAAAAGATCATACAGAAAATGACAGTCACATACAAAGACTGGCATGAGATGCTACCATTCTCTCTCCATAGTTATCGTACCATAGCGCGCACATCAACCGGGGCAACACCTTACTCTTTGGTATATGGCATGGAAGTTGTCTTGCCTATTGAGGTCCAGATCCCCTCTCTAAGAATCATGAAGGATGCAGGTCTGAACTAAGACGATTGGGTCCATACTCGACTTGATCAACTGAATTTAATTGATGAGAAAAGGCTTACTGTTGTCTGTCATGGTCAAATGTATCAAAAACAGATGATCAAGGCTTTCAATAAAAAGGTCAGACGCCAAGTGTATCAAGTCGGGGATCTAGTTATCAAACTTATCATACTACCGCAAGGTGATCCCAAGGGAAAATGGACTCCTACATACGAAGGACCATTTGTAATCAAGAGCATATTCTCTGGTGGAGCCATGATTCTGATAACCATGGATGGCGACGACCTACTGCACCCTATGAACGCGGACATAGTCAAAAGATATTACGCATAAGAGACCCGCTAGGTTGACACACCTAGGAAAAACAAGGGCATCTCGTAAAACCAAAAAGGTTCGGGAAAAAATTAGGGATAAAACAAAAAAAAATTTATACACCTGGCAAGCTGAAAACCTGAAAGGACGGCTTGGGAAAAAAAGGCTATCCCGGTGGACTGAAAACCCGAAAGGGTGGTCCAGGAAAAAGTTAGGTAATTAAAGTGTATGACTATGTCCCGTTGGATCACCTTACGGACAACTTGCAAACTCGACAGTTCTGATCAATTCAATCAGCTTCAGACAAGGTAACAAATAGATAAGATGCTCAGAGACACGAAGTCTATAGCAGAATGGGAACCCCATGGGATTATTTCACATAGCTATCTTTTCTTTGTATCAAATTTTCATTTTTTATGATGGCATTCTCATACTAGAATGTTTGTCTCATTGTACAAAAATACTTACTCAAAGTCAATACAAAGATATCTCTTTGAAAGTGCAAAACTATCTGTTTTTCTTTACTCTTGTGTTTTGTTTACGAAAATGTCCAATGATTTATTTTTGAACATATGCATTTGAACGTAAATATCGTTTACAAATGAACAAAATAGAAAGACAATCACTAATAACTTTAAGAAATAGGGAAATCTCTCTAAGCTATTTCCATAAAATCCCCCACAGTGTGCAGTTTAATCCCCATCGGAACAAAACTTCCAATTATCACTCCCCGGTAGAAGTCGCCAAATTTCTCAGGATTTTACAAGCAGTACACGACATTTCCCTTACAACAAATTTTATTTCTCTAAGTGGAAATTCATCAACACTTTAAAACATGAAGACTTGCACTCGATATCCTCAGCAGCAGTCAGGGATTCATTTTCCCCAATCCAACAAGAAGTGCAGCAGATTAGCTCACATACGCATAAATCGCATCCATATATCATAAACATCGATAACACGAATGCATGTATCACAATCTCATTATACCATGCATTTCATACAACATGACATTGCATATTAGCTAACATTTTACCCTTTTCAGGATAAGGTTAATCAATAGCTACCATTAACAATGTTCAAAGGCTTTTTAGATACAATTCAGATAAGCTCCAGATACATATGCCATCCTGATACTCATTCAGATTCAGCTCTCAGATACAGTTCAGATACGCTTCTGACACGGATGTCATCCTGATACTCATTCAGATTCAACTCTCAGATACAGTCCAGATACGCTCCAGATACGGATGTCATCCTGATACTCATTCAGATTCAACTTTTAGATACAATTAAGATACGCTCCAGATACGGATGCTATCTTGATACTCATTCAGATTCAACTTTCAGATACGCTCCAGATACGGATGCCATCGTGATACTCATTCAGATTCAACTTTCAGATACAGTTCAGATATGCTCCGGACACGGATGCCATCCTGATACTCATTCATATTAGGCTCTCATCAATCATTTTTGAATAGCATCTTTAAGCCCATTCCATATACCATCAACCATAACATCATTGAGTGCAAATTTCTGGGCACTCTAATGTCCAATCATCTTCCACCTTCGAGTCACGAATGCCAAAACTCGCCAATCTAACTCTTTAGGCTTAAGAAGATTGAACAGGGGAAGTTGTTGTACCCCAAAATTTTCCCTCTCGTTTATCAAGAATTTGCTCACAAGATCTCCTTTGGCTCAAGACTGCACTAGGGTTGATCAGCTCAAGACACCTCCTTAAGCACTGATGACCAAAATTAGGGTTTGAGATTGCACAAGGATATTTGAAATTATAATTCCCCATATGACTTTAATGGATCATTATGCACCCTAAAGGTTACTCATGTCAAGTTTCAAGCTTTGGATCACACTTTTGCTCAGTCAATTGAGCAGTTGACCTAAAAATCAACTGTATTGGGGGAAAAGTCAAATGTGGCCAATTTATAGTCAAACTTCATAATTTTTGATCCACATCAACACTTTAAACTCATATATATCATTTCATCAAGTTTGGACCATAACTCCTCAAGAAATTTGATCAAATCTTCAAAGGGGCAAAATGGTCAAAATTAGGGTTTTGACTAGGAAAGGGCAATTTCTGATTTTTGACCTAGCAAATGATCAATTGGTTTAAGGCATGACCTCAAGAGTCCAATTTAATCATTTTTACCTAATGACATGGCTCAAAACATTTCTCATGTCCAATGGATTGAAAGATGAATTTTCAATCAACTGATCAAAAGCCAATTGTATACTGAAAAGTTAAACTTTGACTTTTTGGTCAAAATCAAATGTAAAAGATCACAATTCACCAAAGCATATCAAAATATGAAACTTATTCATCAAGAAATCAAAAATTCAAGCTTTCATTTTGAAAAGTTAAAATTTCTAAACTTACAAATTTTTCTAAGTGTTAAAAATTTCTTATTTTTCCACAACTTTGAGAAATATTTTCACCATGATGCAAGATGATTCAAAAGAAACTTTAAACATGAAAGTTGTAGATCTCCATGAAATCTACAACATTTCTTTACACAACTCCTTCTAAAAGTGCTTCGATCTCAAGTTATAATTTTAAGAACACATGGTCATGAAACAAAACACTTAGTGAAATTTCACCCTAATTTGGTCAGGATTTTGACCTAACTTCTGACCCAAGTTTCACCTAGTTCCAAGGGGAATTTTTAAAAGTGATTTAAATAGGGGTTGTATAGCATATTACAAGATTTCTAAAATTTCCAAGAATTCCTTGAGATCATTTATGAGCAAGGAGAATCGAAAGTCAGGAGTTAAGGTTTTAAGTTGTTTTACAAGGCAAGTTTTTTTATGAACAAGATTCAAAATTAAAACTTATGCTGCATAATCTCTACTTTGTAGGCCTCAAGCTTGTTAGGCACTCCATAATTAATTGCTTGCACAGCTGTTAGAGGTCTCAATTCAAGCATTCAATGCAAGGCCATGCTTTATGTCCATTTTTTGAAGAAAGTGCACAATGCCATTTTGATAAAGTAGCTTTTTGCACAAAACTTGTTCTTGAGCCTTGAACTTGTTCTCTTCTGATGATACATATCCTATAACTCAAGAGAAGTTGATATCAACACTTACAATCACCCAGCCCATGCTTGTAGTACACATTGAAACTTATTTTCCCACTTTTCTTCAAAATCAAGTAACATAGCAATCGGCCTATAACTTGTACTTCTGACTCTCTCAAGCACTAAGACCTTTTGCTTATACATACACAAGTTATTTTCCACAAATCCCACACATGCTTGAGCCCTGAAAACACCAAGAACACAGATTTGCATCTCACACTTCCATTGTTGCAGATTCTGACCAAAAATCCCAAAACCAAAAACTACTCGTGCATTTCTTGGCTTCTTGCTTCCAAAAGCTTCTAAACATCATTTAGAAGTCATCCCTTCCCCTGTTACAGTTCTGTAACACCATCTTCCTCCATTTCCAAGTTCAAAAACAGAGCATTGTAAGTGAACTTCTCTAGACCATTTCAACCACTCTCCAACCAAGCTAATCATTGCATTAGCTTCCTTGGACCTCAGTGGAGCTTTTATGATCATCACAACACCTTGAAGAGTGCTCATTTGTAGAACATAATTTCCAGTTTTGAGGTAAGTTGTCTCAACTTTGAACTCTTCATACAAGCATCATTAATGGTTTATTTGTGAATGAAAAATTTAGATATCATTACTCTAAAGCTAACCATATCCATAGTTTTCATTTATGTTGCTTGAGCTTTGAGAATTTTAAGATTGAAGTTTCTGAAATTTTTAGGGTTCAGATTAGGGACATTAAAAGTCATGTTTGTCTTTGATCTATAATTTTGTTGCTTTGCATTTCTGAAATCGTGAGGAAATTTGCCACAAGATTCATGTTTACATTTTTGCAAATGGATGAGAGATGAACAAGATGCAGGTACTCTGGCTGGGCGTGAGGTTAAAGATGAAGTTCAGGCCATGCAATTGATTTCTAATATATATTTATTGTTTTGTTTATATGAACGGATGTATAGCCACCTCAATGGTTAAGTGCGCGCCTGTTAACCTTTGGGACCTGGGTTCGAGCCCCAGTGGTACCCTTTTGCTTGTTTTCTCACATTTTCTCATATTTTAGTCACTTGTTTGCAGCGCTGGGCTCCTTTTATTGGGCCCAGTATTTTTTGCTTATGTTTGCCTCCCCTGCTGACTATTCACACTCCTGGCTCATTTCATTTTCTTTTTCTCATTTTTATTTTATTTGTTTTCTTAAATATTTTATTTAATATTTAAAAAAATCAGAAAAGTTTATAAAAACTTAGATTTATATTTTTATAGTTTATTTATTTTCTTACAATAAAAAAATTATTTTTATATAATCATACTTTAATTATTTCACTAATTAATTTGTAATTTTAATTAGAAACTAGGGTTTTAGTTTATTTCTTTCACAATTAAAAAAAATACTCTTCTAAAATAAAATAAAAAAGACCAAAAATATTTTATAATACCATAAATTATTTTCAAGACAAAAATACTAAAAAAATATCATTCTTACAAACTTAATTTCTTTTTTTAATCAATTAATATTTAGATTAGGGTTTTATTTAAAGCTTTTTCCTAGTTAATTTAGGTTTACTTTTTACTAATTTAACCAATTATTTTCTTTTATTTAATTAGGTTAAATCCAAACAAAAATCCTAGTTGCTTTACATTTATATTCTTGTATATTTATTCATTTTTGTACATCATTTATCCAAATTCAATATGGTTGTAATTGATAATTAGTTTTATTTTCTTGCAATCCCCATTTGAAATTTGTACACTCCCCTCCCATAAGTATTGTAATAGCATAGTAATTTTAAATTCCGCAATTTATTGCTTTATATACAAATGCTAGTAATTAGGGTTTGTATGGAAAGACTAAAATCAATCAATTAGAAAACCCTAATCAAAGACAAAACCAAGCATGAAAAACAATACACTTGCACACAAGCACCCTTATAGGGTAAAACCCACTTGGTTGCCTTATAAAAATTACCATATTATACATGTGAGGTATCTTAGAAAAAGCAAGTAAAATATAAGATCATAGTCCCTCGATGACGCTATCTATGTTGCCTTTCAAATGATCTTAGTCCCTAAAAGAGAATGCTAAGATACCTTGTGTGATACGGTGGGAGAACTGACTTGGGATTTTGCGTTTGTGTTCGCAAATGTTTCGGTTTAGCAAGAGTCGCCATCGACTTTTTATTTTATCCTAAGGAAAGGTCAAAAAGCACAGGAAAGACCTTTGAGATTTTTTCTTGGGTTCGGGGAGTAGATTATAGAAAGGGAAGGTATTATCACTCTTTCTATCCATGGTTATCCATGGGCTCTTAGTTACTTGTTTAGATCACTTGCTTTTCTTTTCAATTGTTTGAAATGGTGCTTTTCAATTGTTTGAAATGGTGCTTTGTGTGTGATTTTTAAAGATGTTTTGAAAAGAGTCCATCGTTGTGGCAACCTTTGTAATGATTCTTGTTTGAATGTATACAAAGGTGTTTTGTCTTTTGAAAAATGTTTCAATTTTTGAAAGTTTGTTGGGAAATGTATTGAAAATTTGTTGTGATGTGTTTTTGAAAATAGCAGGGATGTTTACAAGCTTTTGATCAAGTAACTAAGAGTTGTCTACCCTATTTTACTCAAAGATCTTTCTTATGTTTTTAACCCTTTTAACAGTGTTGTTTCACCATTGTATTTGGTGAACAACCGTGTGTTAGGATGTTAAACGGGACATGCGCGGATCATCGTATAGACCATGATAGCAATTGTGTCAAGTATTTTTGGCAATTTTCTTGAGGGACTTGATCATTTTTGTTTAGGTAACTCAGATAGCATCATCAAGGGACTATGATCTTTTTTTTTTTGCCAAAGTACTTGACATGCATATCATGGCCCATTTTTGAAGGCAAAAAGTGGATTGAAACTCTAGGGGTGCAAGTGTGCATTGTGTTTGTTTTTTCATGCATTTTTGTCTTTGATTAGGTCAAACTATTTGTTGGTTTTAATTTTTCATACAAACCCTAATTCTATAATCATGGCATAATTGAAAGCTTAAAGGTGCGAGAATTTAAACTCTACACTATTACAACATGATATAGGGAGGGGGTTCCAATTTGGAATAGGGGATTATTTTGCAAGAAATTAAACCCTAAATTATTACAACCAAATTGAATTTGCAAGGCATAATACTTAAATGTACAATATTTAAATAAAATACAATAAATAAATATTAGATAAAATGTATTATGCAAAAAAAAGTTTTTTTTATGTATGTAAGGTATTTTCAATAGAAAGAAATGTAAAGAAATAAATAAAAAGTTAATTTTAATTATTTTTAGGGTAAACCCTAATTCCTTAAAGAAATGGTATTTATTTAATATTTATATACAAAAATTTGTTAATATGTACAAAAATAAAAGTATATTGAAAAAAAAGTATTTTTTTTAGTATAAAATATCAATAATAAAAAAACGTATTATTTTTGTGTTTTATTTCTAAGTATTTAATAAAATAAAAGTAAAATATGTGTATATATATATATATTAAATATATTTAGTGTGTAAAAAAATAAAATAAATTATTTACAAAAATGTATATATTTCAAGAAAATATTTTCAAATGTGAATAAAAATAATAAATGAAAATAAAAGTATTTTTTAGATTATTTTTAAGTTTTAACAAAATAATATAAAATATTTAAACATTTTAATGTTGGAAATAATTAGAATAAATACCAAATAAATATAAAAATTTCTGAAAATATTTTTTAGGAATTTTTTATGTTTGGAAATAAAATAATAAAGTCAGAAATAAAATTAAAAAATGCAAAAATAATAAATATACAAAGAAATGGGCCAGGGGGTGTGAAACTGAAATTGGGGGTGTGAAAAGCAGGAAGTAGCCAGGCCCAGCCCAGCTACTTCATCTTCTTCCTCTGTTCAACAGAAACGCGCGCATGGCTTAGTTCAAACCTGTATCTCCTGTTTCAGTGCTTTTTTGACAAAACT
Organism: Vicia faba; assembly: GCA_948472305.1. Lineage (NCBI taxonomy): Eukaryota > Viridiplantae > Streptophyta > Magnoliopsida > Fabales > Fabaceae > Vicia > Vicia faba. The sequence continues at coordinate 1,458,134,674 of OX451736.1, forward strand.
CAAAACATGAAACTGGTAGAGCATCAAATCACGAATCTAACCATATAAAAAACTTAAGCTAACTCTCAAAGACCAGAGAGAATTTCTCTGGCCCTAATTTCTAACCTAGTTTTTTCAGAAAGTTCATGGATGAAATTCTCCTAGCACGATTAATATAAATGAAAACTAAGCACATGTATGGTTTCAGGGCAATGAATACAACATCTTTCATTCACAAACCTAAGTCTAAATGTTCCTAAATAGAGAGATAGAAGTTCATGAAATACCTGTTTCAGTTGAGTTCGAGCTGGACAATGCAGCAACTTTCAATGGGGCCTGAGGTTCTTTTGAGCTTGCTTGATGTCCCCTGAACCTTTCCCAATGCTTAGTTTGTTTTGAAGTGGTCTGAATCGTGCTACAGAACTCAACCTGCAAAGCTTCCAAACAAAAATGGTGATGTGTGTTAATGGAGTTACAGAACCTTGTGGATGGTCTGGATAGCTTAGGTATATTGTTTGGAATGTGTTTGAAGTGATTTTGGACAAAACGCACGAGGGGATTTGATGGTGGCTTGTGATTTGCAGAACTGGCCCTGTTTTGCAAGAAAATGTGGTTTTTGAGTATGAATGTGCTTTAGGGGTGAAAGGCTCGTGCTTCTGGCTTACAAGGGTATGCAAAACTCGTTTGAAAACTTGGTTTGAGTTCAATATATCAGATATGTGAGTTATGAGCTTTTTGCCATTTGACTTGTTTTGAAAGCAAAGTTTGAAGTGAAATGAGATAGGCCTGTAGAGGCTATCTCCAAGCATGAACCAACTTCTTGTACCTTTGCCTAAGTTTGTGGAACTTGTTTGCTGCAAAGAAAGAAGTTCAAAGCTCAAGAAAGATAACTTTGCAAAAGTTATGCTTTATGAAAATGGAAGTGTGATCTTTATGCCCAAAATGGAATTATTCAATGTACAATGCTCCCTTGATCAGGACAATGCCTCTAACATGTATTTGAATTCAGTTTTTGAGTGTTGAAGGATTTAGAGACATGTAATTATGTACTAAGCTAGTTTGGTCAGATTTGCAACTTGGTATGAACATGTATTGGCCATGGTTACAAAGTGAGTTTTTGTCAACTTCAAGCATTTGATTCTCCCTAACCACAAATGTGTTTGAGGAGTTCTTGGATAATTTGGAAAGCTTGAAACATGTAATATAATCCATATTTGAACTGCATCTTAATAATACAAGTGGAACTATGTGAAAAATGGCCAAGAAGATGGGTCAAAATCCTGCCTAAACTAGGGCAAAATTTCTCTAAGTTAAAAGTTTTAGGTACCCTTGTTCAAAAAATCATAACTTGAGGTCCAAGCTTCTTTTGAGAAAACTTTGTGAATTAAAGTTGTATACTTTGTGATGTAATATAACTTTCATGTTGTAAGTTTTGTTTGAATCCATTTTCATCTTGGTGAAAATGTGGGACAAAGTTAGGAACATTTTAGAAAATTTCATAACTTAGAAAATTTCTAAGTTATGAAATTTTTCCATTTCAAACCCTAATTTGCAATTTTGGGTTTCTTGATGAACAAGTTTCATAATTTGACATGTTTTGATGGAAAATGACTCTTGGCACTTGATTTTGACCAAAAAGTCAAAGTTTGACTTTTCAGTGTACAGTCAAATTTTGATCAGTTGACTGAAAAATTCATCTGCCAATCCTATGCATTTGAGATCTTTTGAACTTGTTGAATGGGTCAAGACAATGTCATTGAGTCCTTGTGTCCATGGTTGAGCTTGATTTGCCATTGGCTAGGTCAAACAGTCAAAAATTGCCTTTGCACAGTCAAAACCCTAAAAATGACCATTTTGCCCTTTTGGTGATCTGATCAAATTTCTTGTGGAATTGTGATCCAAACTTGATCAAATGGTTCATATGAGTTCATAATGTTGATGTGGGTTAAAATTCATGAGGTTTGACTATCAATTGGCCACAGTTGACTTTTTCCCCAATATAGCTGATTTCTAGGTCAACTGTCGAATTGACTGGGCAAAAATTTGAATCAAGGCTTGAAACTTGGTATGGACAAACTTGTGAGCCCAACATGAAGTATGAAAGTAACTTTGGGCATTATAGGTCAAAACATCCCTGTGCAAACTCAAACCCTAATTTAGGTCAACAGTGCAAGGAGGTGTCTTGAGCAGAGCAAACCCTAGTTTGATCTTGAGTTCCAAGAGTCTTGTGATGGGAAATGTTGATGAAATGAGAGGGAAAATTTTGGGGTACAACACCTTGAATCATTACTAATCATGGTCATACGATGACCCACGCCCGTCCCTTTTACATCCAAAGATATGGTTACTTACCAAATCAATGGTAAGATAACAATGTCAAGGAAAAAGGAAACGAACAAGAAAGACTTTTGAGTAGGTATAATGTTCCTAGTTACTTGCTCCATTTAAAAATAAAAACATCCCTTCTATTCTCAAAATAAACGCAAACACTTTCAAAAACATCTTTCAAACTTGAAAACATTTTCAAAAGATCAAACACTTTGTATACATTCTTACGAACGAGAATCATTACAAACTTTGCCTAAACAAATGGTCTCTTTTCAAAAAATACTTTCAAAACCACACAAAACAAAATTTCAAATAAAAGCAAGTGATCTAGCAAGTAACTAAGAGCCCATGGAAAACCATGGATGAAAAGGGTGATAATACATTCCATTTTCATAATTTACCACCCGAACTCAAGAAACAATCTCAAAGGTCTTTCTTGTGCTTTTTCACCTTTCCTTTTGGATAAAAGAAAAGTCGGTGGCGAATCTTGTTAACCGCAACATTTGCGATAAAATGAAAAACACCCAAGTCAGTTCTCCCACCGTATCACAACGACCAACAGGCTGCGGAAGTGAATTCAATAATTATGACTGAGTCACAAGCCTTGCAAAGGATTTCAGCATATGTATCCGAAAACATAATGATAACGGCCTTAGAGGCTGAAGTGAAGTATATGGCTATCAAAGCCAATGAACAAGTGCCATTTCTTGATGGCCCTGGGAAAGGCTTCGACCCAAAGCCACCTAACTTAAGAAGGGAGGAAGTGCGAAGCCAGAGGCTAGATTCCATCTACGATGATGAGCCTTTGGGTTTTGAAAAGGATCTGTTGGCAAACAATGTTATAATGCTAGCACAAGATCCTCTAGAAGAAATAGACCTGGGCGAAGGATTGGTGAAAAGAGCAACATACATCAGTGCGAAGATAGATCCAACACTCATGGTCGAAATAATCTAATTGTTGAAGGAGTTTAAATACTGCTTTGCGTGGGATTATGACGAAATGCCTGGCCTCGACAAAGGATTGGTGGAGCTTCAACTTCCAATAAAGCCTTGAAAAAAGCCTGTCAAGCAAACCCCAATGTGTTTTGCATCAGATATCTTATCGAAGATAAAGACAGAATTCGAAAGACTGCTAAAATGCAAGTTCATCTGAACGACCAGGTATGTCGAATGGATTGCAAATATAGTACCGGTTATAAAGAAAAATGGTACCTTAAGGGTGTGCATTAATTTTAGAGATTTAAATTCTGCAACACCCAAAGAAGAATATCCAATGCCTGTGGCAGAAATGCTTATTGATTCTGTTGTTGGCTTTGAATACATGAGTATGCTTGATGGATACTCTGGGTATAATCAAATTTTCATTGTTGAAGAGGATGTGTCAAAAACAACATTTTGATTCCCTGGAGCTTTAGGCACTTATGAATGGGTAGTGATTCCCTTTGGCCTAAAAAATGCAGGGGCAACATATCAAAGAGCAATGAATTCTATCTTCTATGATTTTATTGAAACTTTTATGCAGATTTATATTGACGATATTATTGTCAAATCTGTTTCAGGGAAGAATCACATAGACCACCTTCGACAGTCCTTCGAAAGGATGAGAAGCTATGGTCTAAAGATGAATCCTCTAAAGTGCGCTTTCTGCGTAAACGCAGGAGATTTCTTAGGCTTTGTGGTCCACAAAAAGGGAATAGAAATAAACCAGAACAATACTAAAGCCATTTCGGAAGCGAAAGCGCCAACTAGCAAGAAGGAGTTTTAATCTCTACTTGGCAAGATAAATTTCTTGAGGAGATTTATATCTAACTTAAGTTGAAATATGCAAGCTTTCTCACCACTACTTCGACTCAACAAAGGAGGATTCGAGTGGGGGAAAGAACAACAAGAGGCCTTAGACAAGATCAAAGGATACCTCACCAAGCCACCTATTCTGGTACCTCCTTGTAGAAATAGGAGTATGAGAGTGTACATAGCTGCATCAGATAAAACCTTAGGAAGCATGTTATCTCAAGAGGATGAAAATGGTGTCGAAAGACTAATCTACTACCTCAGTAGAGTTTTAAATGTGCATAAACTAGATATAGTGAAGTTGAAAAACTATGTTTATGTCTTTAATTCTCATGAATCAAGCAATATATTGAACCAGTTGATGTTTATATTTCGTCTCATTTTGATAATTTCAAATATATGTTGTTGAAACCCATCTTGCACAATTGAATTGGAAAACGGTCACTTGCATTAACTGAGTATTCATTAACCTTTATTCCTCTCAAGGCTGTAAAAGGTCAAGTGGTAGCGGACTTTAAAGTTGACCAATCAATAAATGAAGAATCATTAAACTACTTGGAGATCGAACCCTGGAAGTTATACTTCGAAGGTTCCAGTCATAAAGATGGAACTGGAGTAGGAGTTCTAATTATTTCTCCAAGTAAAATTCCAACAACATTCAAGTACAACATCAAAGGTTCTTGTTCGAACAACGAGGCTGAGTACGAAGCTCTAATCGTAGGCCTTGAAATCTTGTTGGGATTGGGCGTAACTTGAGTCTAAATAATGGGAGACTCAGAGTTAGTCATAAGGCAAGTTACGAAAGAATACAAATGTATAAGAGAAAATTTTATCATGTATTTTGTAATAGCCAATCGTTTGTTGAAACAATTTGAAGTGATCAACATTCGACATATACCAAGATTGGAAAATCAAGTGGCTAATGACTTAGCACAGATTGCATATGGGTATGAAATTTCGAAAGAAAAATTACAACAAGCAATCAAAGTTAAAGGAAGAATAGCATCAACCAAGTTGTCTCCAACAGATTTGGAAACAACAAAACTGGGGTACGGTGACCAAGAAAACTTCGAAATTTCGTTCATAGACAATCTAACAGAACATGATTGGATAAATCCTATAGTAGATTATTTGCAAAATCCAATGGTTTCGACAGAACGAAAGACAAAGTATAGGGTGATAAGTTATATTCTAACGGGAAATGAGTTATTCAAAAAGACGCCTGATAGAGTACTACTAAAATGCCTAAGTGAAACAGAGGCATACATGGCCCTTTCAACTACACATGATGGGGCATGTGGGGAACATCAAATAGTTCATAAAATGAAATGGTTGTTGTTTGGACAAGGATTATATTGTCCTACTATGCTGAAAGATTGTGTGGAGTTTGTAAAAGGCTGCCAAGAATGTCAAATACATATAGGCATCCAGCATGTACCTGCAAGAGAACTTCATTCAATTGTGAAACCTTGGCCTTTTAGAGGATGGGCTTTGGATTTTATTGGAGTGATTCGACCAACATTGTCTAAAATCCAGAAATACATATTGGTGGGCATTGACTATTTCATTAAGTGGATTAAAGAAATTCCTTTAGTCAATGTAGACAAAGAGAATGTCATTGAATTTATTCAAAAGAACATTATATATAGGTTTCGAATCCCTGAGACAATAACAACTGACCAAGGATCAATATTCACTGGTCAAAAAACGCGGGAGTTTGCCACAGAAATGGGATTCAAGCTGTTAACATCTACACCTTTTTATGCGCAAGCCAATGGCCAAGTCAAAGCAGAAAATAAGGTAGTAATTGGCTTGATAAAGAAGCATGTAGGAAAAAAGCCAAATAATTTGCATAAGATGTTGGACCAAATCTTATGGGCATGTCGAACTTCCCCTAAAGAAGATACCAGAATGACACCATTTCGATTAACCTATGGTCATGATGCAGTGTTTCCAGTTGAAATCTGTCTGCAGTCAACAAGAATTCAGAGACATCAAGATATTCCTTTGGAATCTTATTGGAATATGATGCTAGATGAACTAGTTGATTTGGATGAAGAAAGACTGATGGCTTTAGATCTTTTAAGGATACAGAAGAAAAGAGTGGAAAATATTACAACAAGAAAGTAAAACCCAAGACATTCTTACCTGAAGATCTGGTATGGAAGGTAATTCTCCCAATGGAACGAAAGGATAAGAACATGGGAAAGTGGTCTCCTAAATGGGAAGGGCCTTTTAAGATTATCCAAGCATTTTCTGGTGGTGCCTATGAGATCGAAGAATTAAATGAAGATAAAAGACTCTTGAGAGTAAAAGGTAAATATTTGAAAAAGTATAGACCTGCACTTCAAGAGGTCAAAATATTCAGCGTTTAATCTTAGTCTAAGTATATAGCCAAAATGGAAGATGCATTAAAATTAGCCAAAATGGCTCCAAGTCATTACATAAACATCATTTTACAAACAAAGAAGTCTAAATCAAAATGGAAGATTGGCTTTAATTTGAAGATATTTGATCTTTTGGAGTTCCAGGCGCCTTTCACATAGAGCCCTCGACTGATGGAGAGCCTCGATCTTTGCATCCAAGGCTTGATCATGTTCAGCATATTTCAATCCATTGTTAAGTTCCTCTTAGCTCTCAGTATGGTTGTTGACGACAAGAAGCTCTTCTTTGCGTTTGGCATTTGCGGAAATCTTAGCCTCCAACTCTTTGATCTGAGCTTTCATGATGGTTGTACTTTAGTCAATCTCTTCGACCTCTTTTTGCCTAGCTTCTCATTCCTTTGATAGCTCATTTAGCTTCAAATCTGACTCAGTAGCAGCAACCCAAGTAGCGCCAACTCGGCCATTGGAATCTTCAAATGATCGAGTGTCCTTCGGCGTTGTAATAAGCTGAAACCTGATCAATGATCGAAGTCAAATCCAAAATGATGCTAGCTATATCAGGAGAGGAAACGAGAAGGTCGACAATTTTTAAAGTATTCTTCAGAAAGGAAGGGGCAGTAGGTTCCCCCTCCAAGGTCAACATCAAATCTCTCTTAAAAAGTTGAGCCTTAACTTTCTGAAGTGCCTCTTCAAGGGGAGAAGTCGAAGTAGATTTACCAGATGCAGTCGAAGCATCATGGCTTTGATCAGAGGAACTTTCTCTGCCTTCGAGAATGGAATTCAAATAGCCAAGAGGGTTATTCCATTTAAGTAGTGCCATGTCCTCTTTAGTACGGGACCCTGTTGAAGTAACTCTTTCATTGGTGACACGAGCCACATTTTCTCCGACTGATAGATTATGTAGTTGGACATGGACACCTTCAACATTTGCAGGATTTCTCTCCCCTTCTGCAGAGTTTCCTTTGTAAGCAGACACGGGATTATCCTCGGTTTGATTTCCTCCATCTGGTGCGCCCTCTATTTCTATTTCGACTTCATAGTCAGCGGCTTCTTCTTCTTCTCCCTGCTCATCATCAATAGCTTGTGGAGTCCTGAGATTTGCCCGTGGTAAGTAAGAATCTTCCTCACTAAGGACTTATTTATTTGGCTCCCCAATGGTTGCAGTTTGATGTTCAGAAGTCTGGTTCACCTCACTGGCTGAACTTACAAAAGATCCTTTTGTTGAAGAAGGACTGTAAGTGGGATCGCCTTCACTGTTTAGTAAAGTGACAGAATCTTCTACAGGTACGGGAGCCTGTTTGGAAGTGCCAACAATGTCCTGGGGATTGATAGATTGTTATTAGAATTATTGAAAAAACTAATTCAAGGAATAATCTTAGATGGTCGAAGTTATTACCTTGGGTGGAACTTCAACACCATGGATTGAATTGTCGCTCTCGCTTGGATCATTCATTCTAGCAACTATTTCTTGTTCAGTTGGCTCTCGAATGATGATTGGAATAGGTTTAGGCTTGGTGGCCATAACTTTGATCTTGGTTTTCGGGCGAGGTTCAGGAATGGGAGCTGGTTTCTTCAAATTTTGTCTCTTGAGAGGGATAGGAGGTGTGTCTTCCTCATCACTAGAAAGTTCAATTTCTTGAACTTTCCTCTTTGTTAGCGTAGATTTCTTGGTGGCCTAAAAATAAAACAGTTGAAAATGTCAGCATTGGTGATATGTTAAAGGAAGTTGAGGGCAAAAAAAGTGTTTACTTGTGGTGGAGGTTTTGTAGGAAAATCTCCTACCTTTGTGCTTTCAGCGGCTTTCTTAACAGTGGTTCTCTTGATGGCTAGAAAATAAGCAAACATGAGCCAGATATCAGATAATTAAATAAAAAAAATAATGCATTTGCTCTAAAGAAGAAAGAGTACCTTTCTTGATCTTGTCGGAGACCAACAGAAACGCCTCTTGAAGGTGGTCAGCAAATTCTTTTTCATCGAAGAACTCTTCGTCGTAGTATTGCTTCCACCAGCCTTCAAAGATGGGAAAACAAAGAAAGTTGAGTTTAAAGTCGAACAATGTTAGTACGATTCGACCAACATACCTACCAATTTGCTTGGTAGCAGCCTCCTCTGAATAATCTGCGTTATAAAACAACAGAAACTTTTCTCGGGTATAGATTGGGTTCGGGAGTGATTGAATTATGCCAAACTGGCGAGAAACAAGGTTCAATTGATAAGAAATCAAGCTCAGTTGATTCTTTAAAGTCTTGAATCTCAGTGGCATAATTCTTGGGTGAAGGAAAGACTCCCAAATGGCTACATACTCTTTGAAACAATCCTCATCATTAGTCGAAGGATATGGTCGAGTAAACCATACCGGACCAACCTTTTGATTGGCAAAGGGAGTCATGGTTGAAACGAATTCCTTATGCTTCACAAACATCATTACGAAGCTGGTAAATGATTTCTGAAATTGTTGACCTTCATCTGTTGGAGTCAACAGAGCCAACCTGTTTCCCTCGACCCTGCTGTTAAGGATCTCTGGGGATTTCTCATTGATTTTACTCTTCTGGGGAAGAAATGATTTGAACGTGGCATTGAGCCAAAGTTGGAGAAGCCGGAAAGGGACAGAAAAGAGCAAACTGGCTTTATCACCTATAAATTTAAGTTGAGTCACACCATTACTGATGGACTCATAAAGGTTGGCCAAAATCAATTCAGCCAACCAAAGATTATGGACATGATAAAGCTGAGTAGCAAGAGTGAGAATTTTCTTTTTCACTTGGAGTGACTTGGTACAGAAGACAAAACGAGAAAACCACAAAGCTAAAAAAGCTATGTGTTCCACTTCAGACACAATGTTGCTAGATTTGTCGTGAAAGTGGTTGATGAAAGTAGTGTATGTGGATTTTGCAGCCGAAAACCCAATGGTATCTTCAGCCATATCCTCTGGGCCGAAGTAGTCACCAGTTGGTCGAAGACCAGTGATAGTTGTTATGTCTAAGAGAGTGGGGGTCACCATTCCACAAGGTAAATGAAAGGTGAAATGTGTGTTATCCCAAAAGTAGAAAGAGGATACTAGTATGAGGGAACAATAAGATAACTCAGTCTTTGATAGCATGACCAGGTCGTAAATCCCCATGTCTTTCCATATTTTGGTTTGCACCGTTTCCATCTTACTCAACCATTCTGAGTATTCTTGAGTCAGGATAGGGTAAGACCTAAATATTCGGTTCCCTTTATTCATAAACTGGAGGTTTATGTCTTCTTTCGTCTAAGAATGTTGTTGATTAGCAGGAGTTACATCCTCGGGTTGATCTCTGGGCTTCTTTGAGGAACCTATATGCTTGAGCCTGGGGTGAGTTGGGAAGAAAGCAATGTTCTGCTTAGGGTTTTCGGCACATGCAAACAATGGACCAGACATGGTGTACATTTTCCCAGAAAATCTAACAGTAATGAGTACCTGTGAGTTATAGGCATCACGCCATTCTTTAGTCATGGGTTCTGAGATCAACCTTTATTCCCCAGATGAAGCAGGAACAAAGGTAGTTGCGAAAACTTCTGGTTGTTGTGGTGAATCAGAGGCATCTTTGGTTTTGGGGTTTTTTGGAGCGTTTGAGAGGAAAGCCATGGCTATGTTGGTAGAAGAACGATGAAAAATATAAAGTTCTCAAAGGCTTCTTTTGAATACAAGGAAATAAGGAATCTTAGGCATTTGTAAAAAATTCCAAAGAGAAGTACTTGTGGCTATTTATAGTGGCCAGGGAAGAGTGTTTTCCCTCAAAGCCATTTAATGTTGTAGAGTGAGTGGGACACGTAGTGAGCCTTAAGAAAATTACACGGACAAGTAGTGGAGACATTTGCCATGCTTTCCTAGGTTATAGGGATAATGGACATCATGGCAGCATGTAACGACTGACTGATAGTGACGTCTTAGAAAAGTGTAATGATGACTCTGATACCAGCAGTGGTTGGTGGAAGATGAAAAGTGTACGATAAGCTTTTTTGGTCAAAAAACTTACAAGTGTCGAATAGATACATCAAAGAATGACTATTTCTTCTTTCCTCAAAATGGACATTCTTGGGGGGCAATTTGTTAGCTCCTAAATTCGACACCCATAACATATTGGTCTTATTGGCCAAAAATAGATTGAACAAATCTAATTTGGAAACACTTCGACAGAAGAGCTTGTAACAAAAAGGTTGTGTCGAAGTCTCCCTTGCTAAGAAGGAGAAAACACTTAGAGAATTTTATAAGTTAAAGTTGGTCTTCGACCAAGAGGTTCTCGTGACCTTCGACTGATAGGTTCCCGTGGCCTTCGACTTAAAGGTTCTCGTATCAGCAAGCGAGTAATTTTGAATCTGAAGAAAGGAGGGAAAGGAAGTTCACTTGGCAGTTGAGGAAAGCAATGTGGCATGGAGATAGAGGTCAAAGCACATGCAGAGGACACTTATCCTCATCCTGGAACGAGGCAATTGTTCGACAGTTACTTAGTTTCAGTATAAATATAGGAAGTTTGTGTAAAATTCCGGGTGTTCAACATATGGTACAAGTCACTCAAATATATCCAATTACACGCTGTGAGAGAAAAGATATTGAGAATATACGTTTGAAACACCATCTTTTATTTCAACCTAAGTCTTTACAATTCCTTTACATTAATTTCCATTTACATTTCCTTGCAAACTTTATCATTATTGCAAATTTACTCTATCTTGCCTTTACTTGCACTTTTTATCGTTTTTTAACCTTTATCCTTAAACTCTTCTCAACCCCTTTCTATTTACTTTTTACTTTTACTTTCATCAAGTTTTTGCCTGCATCTCGCCTCTACTCTTAATTCTCCTCTCAACCCTTTTCACTTAAATTTACAAAACTTACAAACTAACTTAGCATATGTCCTAGGATCAATCTGACCGATCCTACAAGATACCAAAATAACCCATTTTTGAAGATCAACGGTTGTTTACCAATTTTCACGGTAAACAAACTCTTATAAAAATTGTTTTTATGCTTCGAGTAATTTCTTTTCTTTCAAAGATTGTTATATGTTATTAAGAAGTGGAAAAACAACCACCCACTAATACATACCTAAGAGAAGAAATAGTAAAATGACTAATCCGTCTAGTAGTGGAGAAATGCCTCCACCAATTTCTAGCATTGGAATTACTATTATGCCAACAGTTAGTGAGCCTATGCCATTAACAGTTGGTTTGACACCAGCGTTGACGGCTACCCAAATAGGACTAATACTTTCTTATGTAGGTCCTAAGTGTCCACCAGGAACGCCCCCACTAAGGGGAAATCTAGGGGTTCGACCTTATGCCCCTCTAGGATTTTCGACAGCCCGGATGGGTCAAGAACAACGTTATGGCATGCCAACTACTGAAATGGCAAGCCTTATGAATGCTTCATCCACATTTTCATAACCTTTGGTGAGTGCATCTTCACCATTGCAGGGTTCTGGAACTGGTATGGAAAATTTGGGTAGGAACCAATTCTTAGGAGGAACATCCCATATGATGTCGAGCCTCACAAATGCTTCTACGGCAATTTTGAGGCAACAAATGGATGAAAGCAACCATGACATGGTGCAAATGTTGGCACAAACTTTGAGTACAGTGCTTAACCCTCTAATATAAAATACCACTCAGTCGAATCAGCAAATGACAGCGCAAATGACGTGCATGGCTGAATTTTTTGGGGTTCCCTAACCTATTCAACAACCCCAAAGAGAGTTGATAAGAGGAAATCAAGGTGTAGTCTTAGAGGATGACATGACCATTAACCAAAATCCACAGCCAGATAGGATAAACCATAGAGTGGAAATCGAACAACCTAGAGTCGAAATACCCAGGATTGTCCCATAAATCCCTAGAGCTATCGAATAAGGTATAGTTATGGTAAATAGAAACCAAAATGCTGATGAAGTAGTACAACAGGTTCGACACCACAACTATGCACCAGATAATAACTTGACATCCATGGTTGAGAGGATAATGGCACAGAATGGAGTCAACATCGGCTTTCATAGGCCAAACTTTATATCTCCATTATCAGATTATATCTTGCAATCAGAATTACCTCCTAGGTGGAAAGTTCCAAAGTTCACCAAATTTCCAGGGGATACGAAAAAGTCCACTGTCGAACATGTAGCAAGGTATTTGATAGAGGGTGGGAAAATTTTGAATTATGAGAATCTTAGGATTAAGTACTTCCGAAGTTCCTTGCCAAAAGTTCCTTCACTTGTTTTACCATACTCCCATCTAATTCGATCCATAATTGGAATCAGTTGGAGAGATTGTTTCATAAACAATTCTATATGGGACAAACCAAAATAAGTTTGAAAGAATTGGCTAGTGTGAAAAGGAGGTTCATTGAGTCAATTGATGAGTATCTGAACATATTTCGTTTACTCAAGGCCATATGATTTACATAAGTGCCTGAACATGATTTAGTCGAAATGGCTGCAGGAGGTCTAGATTATTCCATTAAGAAGAAATTAGATACTCAATATCTGAGAGATATGGCCCAATTGGCGGATAGAGTTCGACAAGTGGAACGCCTTAAGGCTGAAAAAGCTAAGGCAAATAAGAACCATCGAAGAGAAAGGGTAGCGTATGTCGAAATGGATGATAATGATCCAGAGACATCTAATGATCCTATAACTCTCAAAGAGAGCAAGATCGATTTAGTAGAGTTAAAGCATGGGCCACCATACTCTTGCAGATTGTTAACGCCCTCAAATGGAAAAAATACTATTGAAACTGAAAAGAATAGTGATAGGTTCCCAAAGAAAACATATAGTTTCGACGTCACAAAATGTGACGAGATATTTGACTTATTAGTTAAAGATGGCCAGATGATAGTGCCCCCTGGGGAAAAAATGCCTCCTTTAGATCAAAGTAAAAAGAGAGGTTTTTGTAAATATCATAATTTTTTGGGCCATAAAACCTCACAATGTTTTCTGTTCAGATATCTCGTTAAAGGCGCAATCAAAGACGAAAGGCTTAAGTTTGCTGACAAGCCACCCATGAAGATTGACGTAAACCCATTGCAAGCTGAGGCGAACTATGTTGAACCTTCAAGCATCAACATGGTCGAAGTCTCAGCAAATTTCATTAACAAACTCGTCTTTGGCCGTTTCACTGAAGATGTTAGCAAAGAAGATGTCGAGATGATATAGAAAAATGCTATGGAAGGCCTAAACAAAGGGGCCGCTGAAGGTTCAAACAGAGGAACTGTTGCAGGTTCCTACTTGGCTGCTGTCACAGGTTCGACGGAGGGCCTAGAAGCCAACATGCAAAAGATGAATATAGCTGGTAAGAGCAATGTGCAAATCAATATGGTTTAAGTATATGAACCTAAGGCTTCAAAAGATGCCATAAGACAAGAGGAAATCAACAAAACTGCATTTCCTAAAGAAAATGAAGATCTGGCAGACTTTCTACAAAGATGCCAGAAAAAGAAGTCGGAAGTCATGTTGTGCCCAAGATGCAGCTCCATCTTCGGAAAAAAAGCTGTTGAACACATACAAGGTATGCGTGCGGCAAAGAAGAAATGGGGAACCAATGCCCAACCCAACATGGATCCTGAGGTGAGATATGACCCTCAAAGAGGGTGCCAAAAGGGGCCAATCAATCAGGTGAATATGCCACCAATGTTCAGGCCTCCAACAAATGTCCCTGTGGACACCTGGTTGAAAACAACAAGCAGGAAAAGGCCCAACGAGGAAAAATGGTGAACATTCGATGTGCCAAGAGGATCCTCCTTGGCCTATAGAGAGGAATTCCAAACAACAACAAACAAAGTGGCTCATGTGTCAAGCAACTACAAGGGAGGAAACCCCATGACACGCTCTCAATGGAGGAGATATCAAAGACGGAGAAAAGCCAAAAGAGAGGCTACACAAGGGCCCCAACCAGAAACAAGCACTAATGTGCCACAAAGAAAAGTAAAGGGAAAACTAAGAAAGCCTTTGGAAAGAGAGCCAGTAGCCAGAAGATTGAAGTGGCCTGGAAAAAATGAATCAGAAGATGAATGTGATTATAGGTCAGACACTACACTGGATATTATGGTCAATGTCATGTCAGTGTTACTCAAGGAGTATGACCGATAAGTCGAAGTCAAAGAGACTGACTGGGAGGTCAAACAGGAGATGGAAAAACATAGGCCAATTTGTTATTACGTTATGAACAACGACTGTGTCGAAGAGAAGAATGCTTTCTTCGAACGCCCCACTTAGGCGATGAAGAATCACCTCAAACCATTGTTCATCAGGGAAAAAGTAGGGGAAGTAACTATAAACAAGGCTCTAGTTGATTGTGGAGCCACAGTCAATATAATCCCATAATGCATGCTGAGAAAGATGGGCAAGGGGGATGAAGACATTGAACCCCATAACATGGTTCTATCAAACTATAAAGGTGGAGTTAGGACTACCATGGGAGTGATACAGTTGGAACTCAATGTAGGATCCATAGTTTGACCAACAATGTTCATGGTCATCTCAGCAAACCTTGATAAACCCATGGGTGGTAGAGTAACATTGATAAACCCATTTCTCAAAAACCTGCAAGTCTACTATCATTTATTCAACAAAGCTTCTATTAAGGTGGTCCAATAAATAATAAGTATCCCAAGGAAATTCCTATGGCATGGATAAACATACAAAATAGGAATATTTTGGGTTAGTTTGGAAAGGATATGCAAATCTAAGGATGAGTGTGGTCTTGGAATAAAGGATGTGGTAGGATTCAATATGGTGATCTTAAAAGAAAGATTTGGTTTAATGAGGGTCAATGTTAAATTGTAATTCGATTGTGTCGAAACAGATTTGATTGGTTTTAAATTTAGGTAGATTTGATTTAAGTCTAAAATAGATAGATTTGATTTAGTACCAAAATAGGTATTTTGGCCTTTTATAGTTTTGGGCTTTGAGATAACCAAAATAAATAGGGAGTAACCCCTAAGTTTGTAATTAAGTCAATTAAGTCATTCACAGTATTTTGCAGTTGCAAAGTGAATAACAAAGTTTTCCACGGTTTATGGGCAAAGAGAAACTCTGTAGAAAATAATTGTCTTCTTTCTTTTCTTTTATTTCTCATAATTCATTATCATTGTGTAGAAATTCATCATAGATGTTTGGTGGGTTTCTAAAATCTGGTATTAGAGCTCGGTTTCGATTCAAGGGAAGTATCGATCAAGAACGATTGAGGAAGAAAAATAATTCACGATGGTGAATTATGGGTATGCAAATTATCCAGCAACTCTACCAATTCTGAAAGTAGACAACTATGAGAATTGGTGCAAACAAATGAAACTTTTGTTCAGGTGTCAAGGTCTTTGGGATCTTGTAAAAGATGGATTCGAAGCGCTTGGAGAAAACGCTTCAGAAGAAGAAAAAAAGAAACACACAGAAATTGAGAAGCTGAGTTATAAAGCACTCTTTATAATTCATCAATGTTTGAGGCCAGAAAATTTTGAAAAAGTGAGTGATTCAGAATCTGCAAAAGAAGCTTGGGATGCTCTTGAGAAGTCCTTTGGTGGTGCAGAAAAGGTGAAAGAAGTGAGGTTACAAACTCACAAGAGAACGTATGAATTGCTTCAAATGGAAGATAGTGAGAGCATATCTGATTTCTTCACTAGGGTTACAAAACTAGTGAATAAAATCTAGGTATGTGGAGAAATATTAACAACAAGAGTTTTTGTTTCGAAGATCTTGAGATCTTTGGCTCCTAAGTTCGACCATATAATATTGGCTATAGAAGAGGGGGAAAACTTGTCGAAATTGACAAAGGAAGAGCTTCAAGGGACACTTGAATCTCATGAACAAATAATGAATGAAAGATCTGTAGGAAAATCAAAGAGTGATCTTACTTTACAAGCACATTCAGCAAAAGAAACAAAAGTCAAAGAAAAATGGTTCGACAGAGATAGAGGCTGCTACAACAAATTGAATGGTATAGGAAACCAGAACGAAGGAAACATGTTGAATCAGAGAAGACCATACCAAGGCAACCAAAGAGGTGATGTTGAAAATAGAGGAAGAGGTGGTGGTCAAAAACCTGACAAGAGTCACATTCAATGTACCAATTGTCAGAAGTATGGTCACTATTCGAGTGATTGTCCAGAAAAACGAAAGAATCAAGAAAGTGATGCAAAGCTTGCAAAACATGAAGAAGAAGAGATGATGCTGATGGTCACAACAAGAGATGAAGATAGATTCAAGGACCAATGGTACTTGGATTCAGGATGCTCATCACATATGTCTGGAAGGAAAGACTGGTTTGTCAACATAAAGCCCTCAATGAAAAATATGGTAAAATTCGCAAATGATAATATCCTAGCATCTGATGGTATTGGTGATGTGATGATTATGAGGAAAGATGGTAAGAGGTCAATAATTTCCAATGTGTTGTACATACCAGGAATGAAGAGCAATTTTCTCAGTATAAGGCAATTGGTCAAAAAGAATTATAAAGTGTCGATCAAAGATAAAATAATGAGAGTCGTCAACACGAATGGAAGATTAATCTTGAAGGCTCTTATGTCTCATAATTGAACCTTCAAGATTAAACTAAATGTGATGGAGCACAAGTTCCTTTCAACTGAAGCTAGAAGAGGTGAATGGATATGGAATTATCGACTAGGCCATCTCAACTTCAGAGACATCATGGTTTCCGAATTGCCAAAAATCGTCATTCCAAATGAGGTATGTGAGGAATGTGTGCAGGCGAAGCAGCACAAGAATAGCTTCAGTAAGGATGCAGGAAGCAGGTAGAAGGCTATTCTTGAAGTCATATACTCTGATGTATGTGGACCAATCCAGGTGGGTTCGATGGGAGGTAACAAATACTTTGTTACATTCATAGATGATTTTAGTCGAAAGTTGTGGGCTTACCTGATCAAGAAGAAAAGTGAAGTGATCAAAGTATTTGTCAAGTTTAAGTCTATGGTCGAAAGACAAAGTGGTTGAAAACTTAAAGTTTTGAGAACTGATGATGGTGGAGAGTATGTGTCGAAAGATTTTGACAGGTTATGTGGAAAGGAAGGGATTATGCATGAGGTGGTTCCACCTTATACTCCACAGCATAATGGAACTGCAGAAAGGAAGAATCGAGCCATCAAGAATATGGTGAGAAGTATGTTGAAAGGAAATAATTTACCTAAATAGTTTTGGGGTGAAGTTGTTTTGATTGCAACATTCATTTTGAACAGATGTCTTACATAGAAGCTAGAAGGAATTACTCTAGAAGAATGTTGGTCTGATGTGAAGCCTAGCTTGAGTCATCTAAAAGTATTTAGATCTATTTCACATAGACATGTGCCAGATCAATTAAGAAGAACTTGATGATAAGTCGAGTCAAATGATTCTAGTTGGATATCATTCGACAGGAGGTTACAAGTTGTTTGACCCAGTGAATAAGAAGATTGTGATCAGCAGGGACATGATCATAGATGAGTTTAAAGAATGGGATTGGACTGAAAATGTCAAGAAAGATTCAGTGGGAGTCCTACTTAAAGAACCAGAGACTCAAGTCGAAAGATAAGTTCGACAAGAGGAACCAACAGTTATAGATTAACCAAGTACAAGCAGGCCTCAAAGAGCAAGATGCATGCTTGCAAGATTGCAAGATTGTGTTATTACATCAGATGATGTGATAGATAATGAAGGTATGTTGGTACATTATGCTTTATATGCAGATGTCGAACATGTTAATGCAGCTGAAGCATTAAAAGATTCAAAGTGGGTGAAAGCAATGAACGAAAAAGTGAAGTCTATCGAAGACAACAACACTTGGTCACTTGTCGAATTGCCTCAAGGCAAGAAGGAAATTAATGTCAAATGGGTATACAAAGTGAAAATGAATTCAAAAGGGGCAGTAACTCGACACAAAGCAAGGCTTGTTGCGAAAGGATTTATATAGAAAGAAGGAATGGACTTTGATTATGTTTTTGCACCTGTTGCTAGGACCGAAATAATCAGGTTGTTCTTGGTCTAGCAGAAATAAACAGATGGCACATATGTTAGATGGACGTAAAGTATGCATTCTTGAATGGACCCTTAGACGAAGAAGTTTATGTTAAACAACCAGTTGGTTTTGTGAAACATGACGAAGAAAGAAAGGTGTACAGGCTGCATAAAGCCCTGTATGGATTGATACAAGCTCCAAGAGCTTGGAATAAGAAAATTGATAGTTTCCTAAGGGAGAAGGAATTTATGAAGTGCACAACTGAACATGGAGTATACGTAAGAAGAAGAAATAGTGAATTGCTTATACTATATGTTGTACCCAAAAATTTGACCTCCCATATTTCTCAATACATGTCAAGTGAGGTCCTCAAATTGCTCAAGGAGGTCCAAGAGTTGACCAGACAAACTCTCTCCTAAGGCAGTCTACCTCAAATTAAGGTTTCATTTTGCATCAAGATGTTTGAGTCCAAGGGACCCTAAATGCTCACCATTGTCCTAATATGTTCTCAAGATCATCCATTCCAAGTTTCAAGCCTTGCAGAGGAAGTTTGCTCAATCAATTGCTCAAAGGCCTGGAAATCGACTGTGCTAGGGCAAAAGTCAGTTGTGGCCCACATACAATCAAACTTCAAGATTTTTGGTCAACATCCTCATTTTGAAGTATTATTCATCATTTGATAAAGGGTTGATCATGATTCATCAAGGATTGCTCACAATTCATCAAGACCCAAAAGTTGCTAAATTAGGGTTTTGTAGGAAAAGTCAACTCAACTTTGACCAAGCATAACTTTCTCATACTTTATAAAAAATGATCCATCCAAAGCTCATTTTTAAGAGGATTTAATTCCCTATGTGATGCGGTGGGAGAACTGACTTGATGTTTTGCGTTTCGTCGCAAATGTCGCGGTTAGCAAGAGTCTCCACCGACTTTTATTTTATCCAAAAGGAAAGGTAAAAAAGCACAGGAAAGACCTTTGAGATGTTTTCTTGAGTTAAAGGGGTTGATTATGAAAAGGGAAGGTGCTAGCACCCTTTTCATCCATGATTTTCCATGGGCTCTTAGTTACTTGCTTAGATCACTTGCTTTGCTTTGCTTTGTTTGAAATGGTGCTTAGTGTGGTTTTGAAAGTATTTTGAAAATAGGCCATTAGTTTAGGCAATCTTTGTAATGATTCTCGTTCGTAAGAATGTATACAAAGATGTTTGTCTTTTGAAAAATGTTTCAATGTTCTGTAATATGTTTTGGAAATGGTTTGAAATGTGTGTGTGTTTGTTTTTGAAAATAGCAAGGATTGTTTTGAAATGGAGCAAGTAACTTAGAAGCTATCTACCTACTCAAATGTCTTTCCTATGCATTTTTATTCCTTTGACATTGTTGATTTACCATTGATTTGGTAAACAAACCTATCTTTGGATGTGAACGGGACGGACGTGGATCATCGTATGACCATGATAGCAATGTAGCCAAGTATCTTAGCATTTTTTGAGGGACCAAGATCATCTTTGTTTTGGCAACCTTTTGATAGCGTCATCGAGGGACTATGATCTTATTTTTGTTTTGTTTTGCCAAGATACTTCGCATGCGTAACATGGGCATTTTAATTTAGGCAACCAAGTGGGAGAAACCGTAAGGGTGCTTGTGTGAAAAGTGTGTCATTTTTCATGCTTTTGTCTTGCATTAGATTTTTTCTATTTGTTTTGTTTTTGTTCTTGTCATGCAAAACCCTAGTTTACTAACATGGTATATGAAAGCGATATATTGTGTAAAATAAACTAAACTATTACAACAATTATTATGGGAGGGGGGATACAAGTTTTGAATGGGGATATTGCACAAATATAAACCTAAAAATATTATTACAACCCAATCAAATATTGTGCGCATTAAATAAATATACAAATATTAAAATGCAATGAAAATGTATTTATGTAAAAAATGTTTTGTATTTAGTTTTTTGTATGAGAAAATAATTTATTTAAACCCTAAAAATAAGAGAAACAATATTATTATTTTTGGAAAGGGGTGAAACCCTAATTTTTTGATTAAAAGAAAATAAAGTTTTCCTAATATTATGTTATCCATTTCCGTACAAGAAATAATAAATAATATTATGTTTAAATATTAAAAATTAAATGTGTATGAAAATAAATATTTTATGTGTATAAATAATATAATAAAAATGTATAGTATTTTTAAATATATTTACAATTTTTTTAAGAAAATAAGTTCTATTCTATTAAATAAATTGGTTTTTTATGTAAAAAATATAATAAAATAATAAAATAAAATTATGAAAAATAAAGAAATTATTTTTTATGATTTTTATTATTCAGAAAAATAAATGAAAGTATAAAAATATAAAAATATAAAATAAATACAAAAATATAACAAAGTTAGTCAAGGGGGTGCAAAAGCAATTCAGGAGGTGGAGAAAGTAAAAACAAAAAGCCCAATGCAACAAAAAAGCCCAGAACAACAACTTTGTCCCTGTCCTTCAGCTTCTGCGCGCGTTTCAGCTCAACCTGCAACTTGCTCATGCTTGCACAAAAACAAAAACTTGTAACATGAAACTTGTGGCATTTAATCTCACGATTCCAACCATATAAGATTTGTAACCTAACTCTCAAAGATCAGAAAATTTTGGGACCCCTAATTCGTGACCTAAAAATTTCATGAACTTCAAGCTTCAAATTCTCACAGCATAATTTCATGGACTACATTTTTTATTCACAAATCGTGGCTTAAGAATGCTTATTCAGAGAGATCGAGTTTTGAAAAATACCTCCTTCAGTTGGATTTGGATAGAGCAATGTAGGGACTTTGATGGAGGACTGAGGATCGTGTGAGCTTCCTTGAACTTCCTTCAAGCTAATCCAATGCCTAGCTTGCTTTGTGGATGGCCAGAAGTCTCTGCACAAGTCAAGTTGCAAGCTTCCAAAGTGAAAATGGCAATGGCTGAAACAGGGCTTACAGACACAAGGTGAAGGCTTGGACAGCTTTGGTATGATGTGTATGAAGTGTTTCAAGTGTTAAAATGCAAAACGCACGAGCCAAAAATCAGTTGGCCTTGGTTTTGCAGAACTGCTATGTTTGGACAGAAAAATGGAGTTTTTCAGTTTTAGAGTGTTTGGGATGCAAAGCAATCGTGTTAAGCATTGTAATGACTTGGTATATTTGTATAGAAATGACACAAAGGTCAATCCTTACTAGTTGTACAAGTTCTAGCTCCTTTTGCAACTTTTCTTGTATTTTAAGTAAAGTGAAATGACAAATGCAACATGCTTGTACTGGCTACCTCAAGGGCTGCTAAGAGTTGTTATACATTGCTTGAGACCTGTGGAAATTGTTTGCATCAAAGGGACATGTCCAAGGCTCAAGATTGACAAAATTGCAAAAGCTCACCTTTATGAAAATGGCATTGTGCACTTTTGGCCAAAAATAGAAATGTATCATGTACAAAGCCTTAAAAGCAAAGATAAAGCCTTTATCTTCTGAGTTTGCATTTAATTATGGAGTGTAGAGTGAGTTTAGGACCTGCAAAGCAAGATACAACCATCATGGATCTGATTTTGAACTTGATACTTTGTGAAAATGGCATGAACAAAAGTGATAAAATGTCAACTTCTCCTCTTCGATTCTCCCTAACCAAAAATGATCTTGGAGAGTTATTTGACATTTTGGAAAGATTGAAATGTGCTCTATAATCCTTATTTGAAATGTATTTTGAGATACATCTTGGAACTAGGTGAAAAATGTCCATGAAGTTGGGTCCAAAACCTGCCTAAATTAGGGCAAAATTTCACTAAGTTATTTAGTTCATGGACCTATGTTTACAAATTTATAAATTGCGATCCAAGCATCTTTTGGGAAAAGTTTGTGAAGCAAAGTTGTAGATTTCATGGAGGACTATAACTTTCATGTTGGAAGTTTTCTTTGAATCAAATTGCATCATGGTGAAAAAGTGGTGGAAAGTTGAGGAAAAATAAGAAAATTTCTATACTTAGAAAAATTCTAAGTTATGAAAATTTTCAAATTCAAAACCCTAATTTTAAAAATTGGTTTTCTTGGTGAACAAGTTTCATATTTTGACATATCTTGATGAATTATGACCCTTGGCACTTGATTTTGACCAAAAAGTCAAAGTTTGACTTTTCAATGTATAGTTGACTTTTGATAAGTTGATTGCAAAATTCATTTGTCAATCCAATGAACTTGAGATCTTTTGAACCATGTGATTAGGTCAAGATGATGCCATTAGATCTTTGAAATCATGCTTGAACCCAATTGGCCATTGGCTAGGTAAAAAAATCAGAAATTGCCCTTTCTCAATCAAAACCCTAATTTTGACCATTTTGCCCTTTTGATGATTTGATCAAATTTCTTGAGGAATTATGATCCAAACTTGATCAAATGGTACATATCAGTCTAAAATGTTGATGTGGATCAAAAATTATGAAGTTTGACTTTAAATTGGCCATAGTTGACTTTTTCCCCAATACAGCTGATTTTTAGGTCAACTGTCGAATTGACTGATAAAAAATGTGATTCAAGGCTTGAAACATAACATGAGCAATATTAGGGGTCCAAGATGGTGTATGAAAGTCACATGAAGCATTGATGATCCAAAAATCCTTATGCAAACTCAAACCCTAATTTTGGGTTATCAGTGCAAGGTGATGTCTTGAGCTGACCAAACCCTAATCCCGTCTTGAGTCCAAGCAGTCTTGTGAGAAAAGTCTTGATAAATGAGAGGGAAAATTTTGGGGTACAACAGCTTCCCCTGTTCAATCTTCTTGAACCTGAAGAGTTAGATTGGCATGTTTTGTCGTTCGTGACTCGAAGGTAAAAGATGATTGGACACTAGAGTGCCCGTAAATTGGCACTCGTCAAAGTGTAGTTGAGGGAATGGGCTTAAAGATGCCATTTGGAGATGTGATAGAATCTTGTTGGAGATGGGCTTATAGGTGCCATCAAAGAATGTTTGCTGAGTTGTAAGTTGTAAGTCAAAAGAATAAGTATCAAAATAGTGTTTGTATCTGGAACGTATCTGAACTGTATCTGGAGACTGGATCTGAATGAGCATGGAACAACGTCCGTGTCTGGAGCGTATCTGAGTTGTGCCTGTTCTTGAATCTGAATGAGAAACAAAATGGCTATCGTGTCTGGAGCGTACTCGTACTGTATCTAAATGTTGAGGTCTGAATGAGTATTAGAATGGCATCCATATCTGGTGCGTATCTGAACTAGAATCTGAATATGTGACAGAATGACATCCATGTCCCGAGTGTATCTGGACTGTATCTGAAGTTGGGATCTGAATGAGTACCAGAATGGCATCCTTGTCTGGAGCGTATCTGTAATGTATCTGAAATCTTTGAACATTGTTAATGATAGCTGTTAATCTTATCCTGAAAAGGGTAAAATGTTAGCTGAAACACAATGTTATGTTGCATGAAATGTATGATGCAATAAATGTGTTTTATCAATGTTTATGATATATGGATGTAATGTATGCGCATGTAAGCTGATTTTCTATTTTGCTGAGGAGAATAAATTCTTGACTGCTGCCGGGGACAATAAGTCCTTAATTGTTGAAGACAAGAGTCCTTGGCGACTTCACTGGGGATATAGGGATTCTTCATGTCTTGAAGTTGGGGTATTGGAAAAATTATGTTGTGAGAGTAATGCCAAATACTGCTTGAGTAATTTTCTTGGGGAATCCAGAGAACTTGGATGACTTCTGCTGGGAATTAAGAATTGGAATCTTCATTCTGTTGGGGAGCAATGAAAACTCTGTGGAGAAGAAAGCTATACTGCTGGGGAGTAGGTTCAGGAGTTTGGGTTGTCTTCCATTCTACTGGGGAATTATCAGAAGTTGTTGTCTCGTTAGTTTTCAGGCTTCAAAATAACTTGCTGGGGAATTTGGAGCAACTGAATGGTTTATGTTGTGGATTGATAGTTGGAAATTTCAGCTCCGCTGGGGATTGGTAGTTGGAAGTTTTGGCTCCGCTGGGGATTGGTAGTTGGAAGTTTTGACTCCGCTGGGGATTGAAAGTTTCAAAGTTTGGCTCCACTGGGGATCTGTATGCGTACTGTAGGGATTGTTCATGGAATAGCCTAAAGACGTTTTCCTAATCTTTCAACTTGTCAGTAATTGTTCTTTTTCATCCTGTTTATTTGTAAACAGTAATTATGTTCAAATACATATGTTCATCAATGAATCATTGGACGTTTTTGCCAATAAAACACAAGTGTAAAGAAAAAGGCAAATAGTTTTTTGTACTTTGAAAGATATATCTTTGTATTTACTTTGAATAAGTATTTTGTACAAAGGAGACAGACATCCCAGTAAGAGGATGATGTCATAAAAATGAGAAAAATTTATACAAAGAAAGATAGCTATGTGTAAAAAATCCCATGGGGTTCCCATTCTGCTATAGCCTTCGTATCTCCGAATATCTTATCCATTTGTTACTTCGTCTGAAGATGATTGAGTTGATCAGAAGCTCAGAGTTTGTTAGTGAAGAGATTATCCTTAAAGTGATCCGACGAGACATAATCATACGCTTTAATTCCCTAACTTTTTTCCTGGACCTCCCTTTCGGGTTTTCAGTCCATCGGGAAACCCTTTTTTCCCAAGTCGCCCTTTCAGGTTTTCAACTTGCCGGGTGTACAAATTTTTTTATTTTATCCCTAATTTTTGCCCGAACCTTTTTGGTTCGTCGGGATGCCCTTGTTTTACCTAGGTGTGTCAACCTAGCGGGTCTTTTATGCGTAGTATCTTTTGACTATGTCTGCGTTCGCAGGGTGTGGCAGGTCGTCTCTGTCCATGGTGGTTAAGATCATTTCCCCACCAGAAAAGATGTTCTTGATTACAAATGGTCCTTCATTGGTAGGAGTCCATTTGCCCCTGGGATCTTTTTGTGGCAAGATGATGCGCTTGATCACTAGATCTCCAACTTGATATACTTGGCGTCTGACTTTCTTGTTGAAAGCTTTGATCATTCTCTTTTGATACGTCTGACCGTGGCAAACAACAGTAAGCCTATTTTCGTCAATTAGGTTCAGTTGATCAAGCCGGGTCTGGATCCAATTTTCTTCACTTAAACTTGCATCTTTCATGATTCTCAAAGAGGGGATCTAAACCTCGATAGGCAGGACACCCTCCATGCCATAAACTAAAGAATAGGGTGTTGCCCCAGTTGATGTACGAGCCGTGGTACGGTACCCATGGAGAGCAAACGGTAGCATCTCATGCCAGTCCGTGTAGGTGACTGTCATTTTCTGTATGATCTTTTTGATGTTTTTGTTCGCAGCTTCGACAACACCATTTATCTTTGGCCGGTAGGGGGATGAATTGTGATGTTGAATCTTGAACTGCTCGCACAAGGCGGTCATCATAGTATTGTTAAGGTTTGTACCTTTATCAGTGATGATCCTTTCGGGGATACCGTACCGACAAATGAGATTATGCTTGATGAAGCGGGCAACAACATTCTTAGTAACGAATGCGAAGGAAGCTGCTTCGGCCCACTTTGTGAAATAATCAATGGCCACTAGAATGAAGCGGTGTCCATTGGATGATGTAGGCTTGATCTCCCTAATCATGTCGATTCCCCACACAGTGAAGGGCCAAGGAGCTGTTAAGACATTTAGAGGAACCAGAGGCACGTGCACCTTGTCTGCATAGATTTGACACTTATGATAAGTCCGGGAGTGTTGATAGCAATTTGCTTCCATGGTAGACCAATAATAGCCTGCCCGTAGAATTTTCTTTGCCATCGTATGCCCGCTAGAGTGAGTGCCAAAGGTACCTTCATGCAATTCAGCCATGATCTTTTCAGCTTCAATCTTGTCCACACAATGGAGCAGAATAGAATCATGATTGCGTTTGTACATGATGCCATTGCTTAGGAAGAACTTAGCAGAGAATCTCCTTAAGAACTTTTTGTCTTTGACTGAAGCTCCTTCTGGATATTCTTGTGCCTCGAGATACCTTTTGACTTCATGAAACCATGGCTGGTCCACTACTTCTTCGGTATTAATCTCGTGACAGTGTGTGGGTTCGTCCATCCATTCAATGGTGATCTGGGGAGCCTCATTGTCCCAATTAAGTTTAAACATGGATCACATTGTAGCTAGAGCATCTGCTAGCTGATTTTCTTCTCACAGGAAGTGCTCGAAGGTAATCTGCTTGAAATGTGGTAGCAATATCAAAACATGTTCTTTGTAAGGGATAAGGTTAGGATGCTTAGTGTCCCATTCTCCTTTGATCTGACTGATGACTAAAGCTAAATCCCCAAACACAACCAAAGATTTGATCCCCAAGTCTATGGCAGCCTTGAGACAAAAGATGCACGCTTCGTACTCTACCATGTTGTTCGTACAGTTGAAGCAAAGTCTGGCGATAAAAGGAGTATGGAATCCTTCCGGAGATATGAGCACAGCACCGATACCGTTACCAAGTGCATTGGAGGCCCCATCAAATTACAGGGTCCATCGGGATCCTTGTTCAGGTTCGTCATATGGTCTGATTTCTTCAACATTGTCCAATGTCATGATGTCTTCTTCAGGGAAGTCAAACTTCATGGATTGATAACCTTCTACATATTGATAGGCCAGATGATCAACTAGCACACTGCCCTTTATAGATTTTTGGGTAGTGTACTGTATATCATATTCTGTTAGGATCATCTGCCATCTAGCTATCCTTCCAGACAAAGCAGGCTTCTCGAAGATGTATTTTATCGGATTCATCTTAGATATCAGCAAAGTGGTATGATTCAACATATACTGTCTTAGCCGACGAGCAGCCCATACCAAAGCATAACAAGTTTTCTCGAGTAGTGAATATCTGGTTTCACAATCAGTAAACTTTTTGCTAAGGTAATAAATAGCGTGCTCTTTTCGGCCAGACTCGTCATGCTGCCCTAGTATGCACCCCATTGAGTTCTCTAAGATGGTCAGATACATGATTAGCGGTCTTCCCTCGACTGGTAGCATCAAGATAGGAGGCTCTAGCAAATACTCCTTGATTTTGTCGAAAGCAATCTGACAGTCATCATTCCATCTAACTACCTGATCTTTCTTCAACAACTTGAAGATTGGTTCACAAGTAGATGTTAGGTGAGAATGAACCTAGCAATGTAGTTCAGGCGTCCCAAGAAACCTCTGACTTCCTTCTCAGTGCAAGGAGCAGGCATTTCTTGTATCGCTTTGACTTTGGCAGGATCAACCTCGATGCCCTTATTGCTGACAATGAAACCTAAGAGCTTACTGGACCGGACTCCGAATGTGCACTTGTTTGGGTTCAATCTTAACTTGTACTCCTTCAATCTGACAAACAGCTTTTGCAAGTGATCAATGTGTTCTTCTTCAGTTTGTGATCGGGCTATCATGTCATCTACGTAGACCTCTATCTCATGATGTATCATATCATGAAACAAAGCTACCATGGCGTGTTGATAGGTTGCCCCAGAATTCTTCAGTCCGAATGGCATCACTTTGTAGCAGAACGTACCCTACTGTTTGACAAAAGTAGTTTTCTCCATGTCCTAAGGTGCCATTTTGATCTGGTTATATCCTGAGAATCCGTCCATGAAAGAAAATACTTTGTGTTGGGCTGTATTGTCAACCAGAATGTCGATGTGTGGAAGTGGAAAATTATCTTTAGGGATGTCCCTGTTTAAATCTCTGTAATCCACGCACATTCTCACTTTGCTGTCCTTTTTAGGCACGGGAACAATGTTGGCAACCCATTGAGGATAGGAGGTAACAGCCAGAAATCCAGCATTGAACTACTTCATAACTTCTGCTTTGATCTTCTTTGACATGTCAGGTCTCATGCGGCGGACTTTTTGCTTCACTTGTGGACAGTCTTCTCTTGTGGGTAGATTATTATAATTAATGCATATTATATCATTTCAAACATTTCAAATATGAGAGAAATGTGTCACCTAAAAATGGATTATTATAATTTTTTCCCAATGAGTAAGGATTGGAAAATGCATAAAAATGTTATGAATAGATCCAATTATCTATACTAGGAAGTCAATTAATTATAATTAAGATACATCGATGTTTGATTGAATAGATTTATATTAAAATGAGTTTTAGTTCATGAGTAAAAGAAAATTTAATATTTATGATATATTTTAATTTAATATTAGGAATATGCAAATTAAATTACATTTATTTATATGACAAAATGGTAATATTTATACTAAAAAATACTGTAAATATATGATTTAATAAAAAAAACTATCAAAAATATGATTAATGAATACACAATTTTTTTAATGAAAAACACACATTATCATTTTTTTTTAAAATTCAAAACATCACCAAAATAAAATAAAAAGAAGAAGACTTGGATTTCTTTGCGGAGCTCTGCTAGGGTTTATGTCTAAAACCAAACGGGGTGTTGGCCGTCCGACAAAAGGGATGACGATAAACCAAAAGATGACAGCGAAACCTTTTATCACAAAAGTGAACACGAAGATTGACACGAAATTGATAAGTGCACCATATGATGTGGAAGAACCAGCTTAGGAGAGTCTGGTGAGTACTAAAGCTACCAATCTCTCTGGTGTGGACATTAAAGTTGTTAGAAAGGGTAAAAATCTGAGTAGAGAGGAAGGTCTGATGCTTATTAAACCTGTTATTTGGGATGAGATTAGGAAAGCCTTACAGAGCATTGGGAACTCAAAAGTCCCTGGGAGTGATGGCTACAATTCCATGTTTTTCAAATATGCCTGGAAAATTATAGGAAAAGATGTCAGTGATGTTGTCAAGGAATTCTTTGAAAAAACTACATGTATAGAGATTTCAACTGCTCTCTAGTAACTCTTATCCCCAAGTCCTCAGAGGAAAAAACTGTGAAAGATATGCGTCCCATATCCTATTGTAACACATTCTACAAAATTATCTCAAAAATCTTAGATGCCAGACTTGGAAGAGTGCTCAATACTGTGATCAATGATTGTCAGTCTGCTTTCATACCTGGGAGGAACATACATGACAATATTATGATGGCTCAGGAGCTGGTGAAAGGGTATAGATGGAAGAACATTGTTAGACGACAACGCGTATCTAGAGGAGGGGGGTGAATAGAGGCGCAAAAAAAATTATTTCTAGACACAAATCTGGAAATTAATTATTTTTAAAACTTTTTGATGCAGAAGCAATTAATTGGATAAGTCGTCTAAAAACAACTTATTAGAAACTCGGATATGCAAATTATACAGGATAAATCTATGAAATAAAATGAGTAATAGATTGATACAAACTCAAATCAACAATCCACTTTATTTATTGTTTGAACACAAGCACTTTGCAATGTTATTTCCAAGGTTAAATAATAAAAGAACTAACTTGATCGTTTTATCAAATACTTGGCTTGCAAGTGAATTTTCATAATTTCTCTTTGAGTAGTGTTGATATACAAACCACTTATAACCAAAATTGATTATAAGTTATATTCACACCTATTTCAAAAACAGATTTTTAGAAACAAATTCTTACAATTCAATTACTATCACAATACTATTTGATAAAAAGATTGATGGAATTGAAAGCAAGTAAAAGAGGAAAAGTAAAAACACAGAAGGAATTTGTCTACACAGTTCCCCACTTTCATCCTCGCGTGTAGGTACATGTGAGCCTAATTCTAATGGAACTAGGATAATTTATATATACAAAATGTTTAATACAATGGAAGAGTTAGAAACAATAATACAAAATTCTCTAATTTGGTGTTGATGCTCCTTCTTCCAACCTTTGATCTTAAGCAAGATCAAATCGACCGATAGATGCAACTTATTCACCGCTTAAGGTAATTCTTTAAAAGGATTTCAAACACCCCAAGGTTCTTTGAAAAGATTTCAAACACTCCAAGGGATTTTTCACTCGAGTAAATTCGATTGTAAACTATCAACACAAGATCACCGATTCTATCATCCAATTCTTACTACTTCCTTTAAAATATTTTAACCACTCTAAGGTTCCTTGAAAAGATTTCAAACACTCCAAGGGATTTTTCACATGGACAATCCTTCGCACGATCTTGCACGGAAACTCCCAATTCAACAAATGATGTTGGAGGACAAACCCAATGGTTTTTCCGGATGAACACCCCTACAAGAACTCAACCCAAACCAACTGGAAATCCACAATTCTTCGTCTAGATGGCACCCTGACGGAATATCATCACAATGTAATGTGGGTGTTTATGCATAGAGTGGAAGATTGAAGATGAAGAGAAAAAGTAGGCTAAATTTATGGCATCATCAAGTTGTG
Source organism: Vicia faba (assembly GCA_948472305.1). Lineage (NCBI taxonomy): Eukaryota > Viridiplantae > Streptophyta > Magnoliopsida > Fabales > Fabaceae > Vicia > Vicia faba. Next base: position 1,458,165,411 of record OX451736.1, read on the forward strand.
AATGATGCATGAATGAGTATTTATAGTTGTGAGACAACTAGGGAAATAAGGGCAAATTTGGAATAAAAAAGAAATTAAAATATGACCGAATCAAATAGAATGTGTCGACCTCAAACTCGTATGTGTCGACACATACTTTGTGTTTAGGTCATATTTGTCGACCTCAAATAATTTCATGTGTCGACATGAACAACTCAGAGGCTATATGCTTAAATATGCTAGTAGATGTGTCGACCTGAAAAACGGATACGTCAACACATAAAATGGAAATTTCTGCAATTTCAAATTTTATTTAGCATGTGTCGACCTGAGAGTAACAGAAGATATATGCCTTAAAAATGAGTTACACGTGTCGACCTGAAACTCGAATGTGTCGACACTTGTAACGAAAAACTATGCAAAAATAGTTTTTCAATGATTTAGATCAATTTCAATATGCTTTTTGATGATTCATAAGACCTATAATGCAGAGGAGTGCCACAAGACATAAGGATACTATCTACTTAACATAAGTGCCATCTTGTCCCAATTTTGACATCATACAAAACACTTTTGAAGTGAAGTTGTACTCACCAACATATCCCCCAGATATATGATTCAAATGGGCATACAAAAGTCCTATGATACTGTTGACCGACCTTCCTTAATCCATATTCTTAGAGAGACGGGGTTTCCTCAAATCTTCATAAATTGGATTTTTACCCGCCTGTCCACTGTGTCCTACATATTTGTTATAAATGAGAGTCCTTCTAAAATTTTGAAAGGCCAATGAGGTTTGAGATAAGGAGATTAAATCTCCCCTCTCCTCTTTGTGGTCATTATGGAATATTTGAATAGAGTTCTCCAAGTCCTGGGGTGAAACCACAAATTCAATTTCCATCCAAAGTGTGGTAATTTACAAATTACTAATTTGTGCTTTGCTGATGACATCTTATTATTTTCTAGGGGAGATGTTGATTCTATCAAAATCATCATGCAAAAAATTAAGGAATTCTCTGCTACAACAGGGCTTAATGTCAGCATTCAAAAGAGCAAGGTTTTCTGTGGAGGTATGAATGAAGATAGTATCAAGACTGTCAAACAGGAAACTGGTTTTGAAAGAGGTGTTCTTACTATCAAGTACTTGGGAGTTCCCCTTGATAGCAAAAATCTAACTGTTTTGAATTGTAAGTCCTTTATTGATGAAATGTTCAGCAGGATCAACCATTGGAATACAAGGCTCCTCTCTTATGCTGGTAGATTCCTCCTTGTGAAGAGTGTGCTATTTTCCATAGCCAATTATTGGATGCAAATATTTGCTTTCCCCAAAAAAGTTATCCATCATATGGAGGCCCTTTGTAGGAGGTTTCTATGGGCTGGTAGTGACATTAAATCCAAGAAGGCTCCTGTGGCATGGGATCAGATTTGTAACCCTAAAGTTGTTGGTGGCCTCAATATGATATCTCTTGTGGAGTGGAACCAGGATATAATTGGTAAAATGCTCCGGAATCTGAATGCTAAAAATGATAAATTGTGAATTAATTGGATCCATGATTTCTATATAAAAGGAATCAACTGTAAAGACTATCATCCCCCCATCCATAGTTCTTGGAGATTGAAGGCAATCTTCAAGAATAAAGATATGTTGATGAATTCTGATAATTGGTAGACTTTCAATGATAAAGGCAACTACAATGCCAGGGGAATGTACAATATGCTGAGAGGTGATAAGCTGAAAATGAGCTGGAGAAAGATTACTCTGGGAAATAAGGCTAGACCTAGAGCAATCTTTGTGGTTTGGATGGCTTCTCTTGGGCGGCTCCCAACCAAAGACATATTAAATAGATTTGGCATGAATACTGATGAGTTGTGTGTTTTTTGTGACTTGCGGGAAAGTATTAAGCATCTTTGTTACGAATGTGATTTTATGAAGAATCTTTGGAACCATATATTTGATTGGTTACTGGTGCATCAGAGCCATATTAATGGTGTGTAGAATTTGGAGTGGTTCATAAAGATGACCAAAGGCAAATCTCTGAAGTGTAAAAGGTTGAAAGTTATTTTTGCAAAAGCTCTCTATAGCTTATGGACGACTCGTAATTTCATCATCTTCCAGGGTAAAACCAAAGAGGAGCTTAAGTTCGGGGACATCAATGATAGAATTAATATGTGTATGGTAAAGTATAAGAGAAAACATAGGAATGAGTTATAATGTTTTTGTTTGTAGTTTTCTCTAGTCCTCTTTGTCTACGGGTGGCCTAGATCTTATGATCGGCTTGTTTTGAACTCTTTTTGGATTAATATATATTTTATCTTTCTCCACAAAAAAAATATCACCATAATAATGTGAATTAATGTTCAAAACTATAAGGTCAAATTGTATTTCTTTATGTATGAGTAATTATTAAAATATATATTTTTTATATCGATTTTGTATGACATGTGCGAACGCACGGGTAGATGACTACTTAATTATTTTCTTTATTTTTTTAATAAAATATACATTTCCGATAGGTCTACACTACTTAATTTTTATATATATATATATATATATATATATATATATATATATATATATATATATATATATATATATATATATATATATATATATATATATATATATATATATATATATATATATGAAGTGTACTACATCGTATATTCATATCTTTTAATATAATTTTTATATATATCCTGATAATTATTACAAATTGATAAATTAAATTAATATTAATGATTATTAAAAAAAATTCTTTTAATTAATATATATTTTTAATTTATTTAAATTTTAATTATATAATATTAATTTAATATTTATATCGACTTTGTATGAAGATCATATACTAGTATTCACTATAGTAACATGCAATTAAAATTATAATCTTAAAAGATGTAAAATTATTTTTCACTCAACTAACGAATGCAAAAACATTGACCGTTTAAGCATACTGGTGTTCCACGAAGTAGGATGCAAGGGAAGAAACAATCAAGGAAGGAAGTACATTTGGAATCTGTGATTCAAAACAAGAATAAAAGAACGTTAGTGAAAATAGTTAACAAATAATATATAATTTAAGAAGATAACACTTTAAAATGGTGAAAAGAAAAAGTTCACCACTAGCATCAGTTGCAACGTGAAATAGAAAAAGTAAAATGCCCATTGCAGAAACAAACTTAGAAACTTTAATTAATTGTTTCATTTGAATGTAACGAACAAAAATTAATTCAATCACTTTATTTATTTGTATACACCCATATTCTATTTTTTTTCCAGTTAAATATTTAAAGCATTTATAAAATTGTATGACACCCTTTCAAAGTTAGAATGATTATAAAATATCTTTTAAGACTATTGATGAGTCGTATTTATTATTATTATTATTATTATTATTATTATTATTATTATTATTATTATTATTATTATTATTATTATTATTATTATTATTATTATTATTATTATTATTATTATTGTTATTATTATTATTATTAATATTATTATTATTATTATTATTATTATTATTATTATTATTATTATTGTTGTTGTTGTTATTAATAATAAGATTAAATAAGTTTTTGGTTCTTCTAAATATCTCAAATTTTGTTTTTATTCTCTTTAAATTTTTCCTTCAAAGAATAGTTATTATAAAAAATTAAATTTTAACTTTTGGTCTCTCCTGACAACATCGTAGTAAAATGGTCTCTATTTTCGTTTCTAAATAAAAACGATCGCTAAAATCGTTGCTAAGTTGTAAAAATCGCCGTTAAATTACATGAAGGATCAAAAGTTAAAATTTAATTGTTTTAGAAGGATCATTCTTTAAAGGAAAATTTTAGAGAGACTAAGAACAAAATTTGATATATTTAGAGGGACCAAAAACTTATTTAATCATCATCATCATCATCATCATCATCATCATCATCATCATCATCATCAGAGTTAATGAATTTTTTGACCCCTCTAAATATCTCAAACTTTGTTTTTTTAATCTCTAAAATTTTTCTTCAAAGAATGGTCATCCTAAAAATTTAAAATTTAACTTTTCGTTCCTCCTGCAATTTAGCGACAATTTTTACAATTTAACGATTGTTTTAGCGACGATTTTTATAGTAAATCGAGTTTTTTTCGGAAAATACAGTTAATCGTGTTTTCTTATAGAATACAGTAATTCGAGTTTTTGGCGAAAATACTACATGTCAAGTTTTTTGTGCAAATACAATAAATTGACTTTTGTTACGAAAATACAGTAATTCAATATTTTTTACTGAAAACAATAAATTGAGTTTATTTAAAAATACAGTAAATCAAGTTTTTTACGAAAATACAGTAAATCAAGTTTCTTTATGGAAATACAATTAATTGAGTTTTTGGCAAAAATATATTAAATAGAGTTTTTTGTAGAAATACAATAAATCAAGAATTTTTAATAAAACACAGTAAATTAAGTTTTTACAAAAATACAGTAAATTGAAGTTTTGCCATAAATACCAAAAATCAAGTTTTTTTACGGAAATACAGTATATCAATATTTTTTACGAAAATATTGTAAAATGAGTTTTTTTCGAAATAAAGTAAAGAGTTTTTAGAAGAAATACAGTAAATCAAGTTCTTTTATGGAAACATCGAAAATCGAGTTTTTTTATGAAAAATACAGTAATGCGAGATTTTTACAAGAATTATGTAAATCGAGTTTTTTCTGAAAATACATAAAATCAAGTTTTTGTCGAAAATACAGTAAATTAAGTTTTTTTTTAGAAATATAATAAATCTAGTTTTTTTACGAAAATACAGTAAATCAATATTTTTTTATCGACATAAAATGAATTGAGTTTTTGCGAAAATACAATAAATGGTTTTTGTTAACGAAAATACAGTAAATTGAGTTTTTTGTGGAAATACATTAAATTGAGTTTTTTTTTATAGAAATTTAGTAAAACGAGTTTTTTGTGGAAGTACAATAAATCAAATTTTTTTGTGAAAATATAGTAAATCGAGTTTTTTTTATAGAAATACAGTAAATCGAGTTTTTTTAATGAAAATACTGTAAATCTAATTTTTTTTGCGAAAATACAGTAAATAGAGTTTTTTATGGAAATTCAGTAAATCGAGTTTTTGTTGGAAATACATAAAATAGATTTTTTATCGGAAATACAAAAATCAATTTTTTTTATGAAAATACATAATATCGATATTTTTGTTTTCAGAAATACAAACAAAAATTAAATAAGTAAATGAATATATTTAAATTAACTTTTTGGATGGATGGTTATTCATCCATTAAAATACTAATAATGAATGGATTTTATGAATTTTTATCCTTAATGGATGAATTGAATTGTATATTTTTAAGAGGCGTTGAGAAGGTGAAAGAAGTGAGGTTACAAACTCACAAAAGGAGGTATGAACCGCTTCAGATGAAAGACAGTGAAAGCAGATCTGATTTCTTCACTAGAGTTACAAAACTAGTAGATCAAATCAAGATATGTGGAGAAACGTTAATAACAAGGGCTGTTGTTTCAAAGATCTTGAGATCTTTGGCCCCTAAGTTCGACCACATAGTTGTAGCGATAGAAGAGGGGAAACACTTGTCGAAATTGACAAAGAAGGGCTTCAAGGGACGCTTGAATCTCATGAACAAAGAATGAACGAAAGAGCTGTAGGAAAATCAAAGAGTGATGTGGCCTTGTAGGCACATTCAGCAAAAGAGACCAAAGGCAAAGGAAAGTGTTTCGACAGAGGTAGAGGTGGCTACAAAAAATCGAATGGTAGAGGAAACAAGATCGAAGGAAATGTGTCGAATAAAAAAAACCATACCAAGGCAACCAAAGAGGTGATGTTGCAAATAGAGGAAGAAGTGGTGGTCGAAAACCTGATAAGAGTCACATTCAATGTTACAATTGTCAGAAGTATGGTCACTATTCGAGTGATTGTCCAGAAAAACGAATGAATCAAGAAAGTGATGCAAAGCTTGCAAAACATGAAGAAGAAGAGATGATGTTGATGGCCACAACAAAAGATAAAGATAGATTCAAGGAGCAATGATACTTGGATTCAGGATGTTAATCACATATGTCTGTAAGGAAAGACTGATTTGTCAACGTAAATCCCTCAACGAAAATAATGGTAAAATTTGCAAATGATAATACCCTAGCAGCTGAAGGTATTAGTGATGTTATGATTATGAGGAAAGATGACAAGAGGTCATTAATTTCCAATGTATTTTACATACCAGACATGAAGATCAATTTGCTCAATATAGGGAAGTTGGTCGAAAAGAATTATAAAGTGTCAATCGAAGATAAGATGATGAGAGTCGTTGATGCAAATGAGAGATTAATCTTGAAGGCTCCTATGTCTCAGAATCGAACCTTCAAGATTGAACTAAATGTGATGGAGCATAAGTTCCTTTCGACTGCACCTAGTAGAGATGAATGGATATGGCATTATAGACTAGGTCATCTCAACTTTAGAGACGTCAGATATTTGAAGAGAAGAAATATGGTTTCAGGATTGCCAGAAGTTGACATTCCAAACGAGGTATGTGAGGAACGTGTGCAAGCGAAGCAACACAAGAATAACTTCAGCAAGGATGCAGGAAGCAGGTCGAAGGCTAGTCTTGAAGTCATATACTCTGATGTATGTGGACCAATCCAAGTGGATTCGATGGGAGGTAACAAATACTTTATTGCATTCATAGGTGATTTCAGTCGAAAGTTGTGGACTTACCTGATCAAGAAGAAAAGTGAAGTGATCAAGGTATTTGCCAAGTTTAAGTCTATGGTCGAAAGACAAAGTGGTCAAAAGCTAAAGTTTTGAGAACTGATGGTGGTGGAGAATATGTGTCGAAAGACTTCGACATGCTATATGAAAAGGAAGGGATTGTGAATGAGGTGGCGCCACCTTATACTCCACAACAAAATGGAATTGTAAAAAGTAAGAATCAAACCATAATGAATATGGTGAGAAGTATGTTGAAAGGCAAGAATTTACCTAAGGAGTTTTGGGATGAAGCTGTTTCGACTGTAACATACATTTTGAATAGATGTCCTACAAAGAAGCTAGAAGGAATTACTCCAGAAGAATGTTGGTCAGGTGTGAAGCCTAGTTTGAGTCATCTAAAGGTATTTGGATTTATTGCACATAGACATGTGCCAGATCAGTTGAGAAGAAAACTTGATGACAAGTCAAGTCAAATGATTCTAGTTGGATATCATTCGACAGGAGGCTACAAGTTGTTCGATCCAGTGAAGAAGCAGAATGTGATCAGAAGGGACGTGATCATAGATGAGTTTAAATAATGGGATTGGACTGAAAATGTAAAGAAAGATTCAGTGGGAATCCTACTTGAAGAGCCAGAAACTCAAGTTGAAAGAGAAGTTATACAAGAGGAACCAGCAGATATACCAAGTACAAGCAGACCTCAAAGAACAAGACGCATGCCTATAAGATTGCAAGATTGTGTGATTACATCAGATGATGTAATAGATAATGAAGGTGAGCTGGTACATTATGCTTTCTATGCAGATGTCGAACTTGTTAATGCAGCTGAAGCATTGAAGGATTCGAAGTGGGTGAAAGCAATGAACGAATAAGTGAAGTCTATCGAAGATAATAACACTTGGTCAATTATCGAATTTCCTCAAGGCAAGAAGGAAATTAATGTCAAGTGGGTATACAAAGTGAAAACGAATTCGAAAGGTGAAGTAACTCGACACAAAGCAAGGCTTGTGGCGAAAGGATTTCTACAGGAAGAAGGAATAAACTTCAATGAAGTTTTTGCACCTGTTGCTAGGATCGAAACAATCAGATTGGTTATTAGTCTAGTAGAAATTAACAGTTGGCACATATGTCAGATGGACGTGAAGTGTGCATTCCTAAATGGACCCTTATACGAAGAAGTCTATGTTAAATAACCAGTTGGATTTGTGAAACATGACGAAGAAAGAAAGGTGTACAGGCTGCATAAAGCCCTGTATGGATTGAAACAAGCTCCAAGGGCTTGGAATAAGAAAATTGATAGTTTGCTAAGGGAGAACGAATTTGTAAAGTGCACAACTGAACATGGAGTATATGTAAGAAGAAGCAAGAGTGAATTTCTTATACTATGTCTCTATGTAGATGATTTGTTGATAATAGGTAGCTGTAAAAGTGAGATCGAATACTTCAACGGTGATCTCAGCAAGGAATTCAAAATGTCTGATTCGGGTGAGATTTTATATTTCCTTGGTATCAAATTCTACAAGAGCAGTAGGGGTTTGATGATGCATTAAAGAAGATATGCAGGAGAAATTCTCAAGAGATTTGAGATGGAAGAATGCAACTCAACTTTAACACATGCAGAACCAAGACTGCAACTGTCGAAAGATGCAGATGAAGATGATATTGATCCAACCTAATAAAGAAGACTTATTGGATCATTGAGATACATTTGTCACACAAGGCCTGACTTAGCATATAGTGTAGGTATGGTAAGTAGATTCATGCAGAAGCCAAAGGTATCACATCTAGTATCAGTGAAGAGGATACTAAGGTATCTCAAAGGAACTTTCGATTATGGCATTTTATTTCCTGCAGCTGATAAAGGAAAAGAATGCAAGTTAGTGGGATACACTGATTCGAGTTGGTGTAGTGATGCTGAAGATCGAAAGTCAATAGCAGGATATGTGTTTATGCTTGGTGGGGCACCAGTTGCTTGGAATTCAAGAAAGGAACTAGTAGTGGCATCATCGTCATTCGAAGCAGAATACATAACTACTTCTCTTTGTGCATGTCAAACAACTTGGATGGTAAACTTGGTCGAAGAGATAACAGGGAAAGATCATGTAGCAATTACCATGAAGATTGACAGCATGTCAGCTATCAATCCGGCGAAAAACCCAATAGAAAATGGTCGAAGCAAGCACATCGAAATGAGGTTCTGTTATCTTTGAGAGCAGGTAGCAGATGGGAAGATGAATTTGGAACACTGCAGAACTGAGAATCAGATTGCAGATATCATGACGAAGGGAGTGCAAGTCGAAGTATTTAAAAGACTAAGAGTCATGATGAATATAGATATTTTAGACACAATGAATTAGGTGGTGTGTTAAATTGTAATTCATAGTGTCGATAAGATTAGATTTATTTAGATTTAAATAGATTTGATTTAAATCTAGAATAGATTAGATTTGATTTAGTGACAAAATAGATATTTTTGGCTTTGGGCTTAGGGTGTAAGCTCAGTTATAAATAGAGGGAGTAACCACTATTTTTTGTAAGCAAGTCAATCAAGTCATTTACAGTATTTTGCAGTTGCAAAGTGAATAATAAAGTTTTCACAGTTTGTAAGCAGAGAGAAACTCTACAGAAATTATTTGTCTTGTCTTCTTTCTTTGTTTGTCTGATAATTAAATTCTCATTGTATTAGAAATTCATCATAGACTTTGGTGAGTTTCCAACAACTTTTACATTCAAAGTGAACTAAAGATGCATTAAACTATACGAGTTACAAAATCTTGAGTGTTCAACTAACCCTTTAACTGAAAGTGAGTTGTATCATAGGCAGTGGTGGATCCAACATTTCCCCTACAAGTTACAACATAAGCAATTAATGCAACTACAAAATCTTAAATAACTACAAATGCTTGTGAGATTAAATGTTTAATAAGCTCAGATTGTTGATTAAGAATGTAAAAAGAATAAAACGTTTTGTTACTCGCTTGTTTTGTCCTCCAAAGATACCCCTTCTCATTTCACTACCAACCACTACTAAAAAAAAGACATTTGAGAAAAGGTTTTTACATCGGGTATCAAAATATATGATGTAAAAAATACAACTAACAAACTTTTTACATCAGGTATTTATTTGCAATGATATAAAAAATATGAAAAAAATATATTTCGCTACCTATTACATCGGGAAAACGCATCCACCGATGTAAAAAGTTTTCAGAAAAAAATACGGTGGCATTTTTGTAAATAAGAAACAAGGTAGTAGAAATATTAAAAAAAACATGCAACTTATTACATCGGTTGAAGTATAAACCGATGTAAAAAAGCCAGAATTCAAAAATAACACGCAGGAACCGGTTCCCCTATAGGTACAACCTGGTTCCTGGTACAAATTCCAGGGAAGTGATTTTTGAACAAGTTTGGAACCCGGTTCCCTGTTAGGTAGGAACCGGTTCCTGAAAGCCAAAACCCTTACATCGGCTATTACAATGGACCGATGTAAAAAAGCCAAAACCCTTTGGGTTCCACCGATGTAATAGGTTGTCCACTAAGCCAACCCTTACATCGGTTATGCCTTTCCACCGAGGTAATAGCTTATTTCACAAATTTCACAAACCCTTATTTCACAAATTTCAGTATTTCCACTGTATAATATTCTCCTTGGCCGCCGTTTCCACTCTACGCTCACGCTCACGCTCACGACCCAACCACCGCCATTTCACTCCTTGCCACTGTACGCTCACGCTCACGACCCAACCACCGCCATTTCCCAGCCACCATCATCGATCGCCGTTTCCGAAGGTTTTCGACCGCCGTTCGATCGTCGTTTCCGGTCTTCCTCTTCGACCGCCATTTCCGGTCGTCCTCTTCGACCGCGGTGGTTTCCGTTCGTGTTTCCGCCGTTTCTATAAGTCGTCTTCGACCGCGGTGGTTCTGTTCGTTCATGTTTCATCATTTTCGACCGCCATTGATGATGATTTTTATTGTGAATTTGCATATTTCAGGATCCTCATTCTATTTTCATTTCCATTCATATTATTCTCTTGTTTATCTCTTATACTTCTATTATGTAAGGTGAGAAATCTCTTTATTTTTCTGTCATTTTTGTTATGCCAAATTTTTAAGTTGGGTTGCTCAGGTTGATAATATAATTATGTTTCCCACACATGTTTGTCTAATCCAGCAAAAAAAATGATTTTCTGCATCAACCCTTTTAATGTGTTTGCAAGTGAACCGTGCTCACTTCTTTTATTAAGGAATGCATATATACAACTAAGAGCACTGTCAACCTTTTGATTTTTTGCAAGGGTAGTTCAGATGACTACAAATTCCGGCTTTCATCAGTTTTCGTGATTGTTGTTGTCTTATGTTATGTGGGCTTGTGATTGTTGTTCATATTTTTAGCTGGATTAATGTTGAATTTTTTAAATTTGGAATTTGTTTTTCTGTATTGCACAGTACCCACCGAGGATGATTCGGAAACACCTTTAGCCAATGAAGACATTGTTTCACAGCTGAATTCTATGGGCTTTCACCTTATTCATTGTCAAAAAGCTGCTATAAATACATCAAATGCTGGAGTAGAAGAGGCAATGAATTGGTTACTATCTCACATGGATGATCCAGGTATCTTTGTTTTCTATATTATGCAAAAGAGTTATTTATAGCCAAGTATACCTCTATATGCAGGAAGTAATAAAAGTATATTTGTATATTAGATATTGATGCTCCTATTTCTAAAGGGCGTGGCTCTGAAAGTGTTGACCAGTCAAAAGTTGATTGGAACTATAACCGAAGCAGACACAGTTTCACGCGATGTCGAGTTGGATCTTAAGTTTCTCAAAAATAACCCAGAATTCAAAAATAACACGCAGGAACCGGTTCCCCTATAGGTAGAACCCGATTCCTGGTACAAATTCCAGGGAAGTGATTTTTGAACAAGTTTGGAACCCGGTTCCCTGTTAGGTAGGAACCGGTTCCTGAAAGTTTATTTTCAAAAAATCCTTTTTACATCGGGTATTACTTCCAACCGATGTAAAAAAGGGACTTTTTACATCGGGTATTACTTCCAACCGATGTAAAAAACTGGATCAATTTTTTAAAAAATGTGCATAATAACAGGTTATTACATCGGTTCTGATATTATAATCGATGTAAAAAAGGTACTTTTTACATCGGTCCCAGAACCGATGTAAAAAGTCCCTGATTTACTATATCGCCTGACTTTACATCAGACCCAAAACCGATGTAAAAAGTCAATTTCACCCGATGTAAAAAGTCATTTCTGCACTAGTGAACTACAATGTCAACACAAATATCCAATCCAAGCATCTGTTAACATGATAAAATTTAACTTTTACAAAAGTGGATAAGTTTGGATAAACAACTTAGTTAATCTTTCATAGCATAATTTCTTACTATATAAGTTCTTATCTATAAGCTATTTTTAAAAGAAGATAAAAAGTTAAACTGTTTTAAAATCTACCATAAAAATAAGCTTAAAGTAGCTTATTGACTTGTGATATTTTGTTTCGATAAATTTGTTTCAAGCTGTTTCATGTTTCATAAGTACGTATCCTAACAAATAAGCTCAATAAGTCGATCCAAATATGTCGTAGATAGAATCAAAAGTACAAACCTTGAGAATATAATCAGTTACAAAACTGGATTTTTAGCCTGAAAATGCAGTAGCCTTCATGAAAACATCAATCTCAGAGTCTGGTTTGATTCCGACTTCTCTCTTTCTTCTTAAGAGTTCCATCAACATTTTATACCTATTGCCAACACCTAAACAACATGATGAAAAATCCAATGTCTCTCTCACTGTGACATTCTGAAATGAAAAGCCATTATTTAATTAAATTGGGAACAAACCCTTAAGTCAGGGTCAAGTTTTCCTGCAAGTACAAGAAGAAATATTGTTTTCCAAGAACCTGGTGGACCCAGAAGGAGTGTCATTCTGACATTACCATTCACCACATCAAATCAATTAAATTGAATGGTACAAATAATGCATCAATCACATAAACTTAAGAATCTCTATACCTTAACGGTTTCACAATGCCACTAACATTTTTTAGAATCTGAATCTCTCTTTTCTTGGAAGGTGCAAGATGAAACAATCCCAGAACACTATACCATGCACATCTCCTTCCACAGATAAATTCTCATAACAAACTTCAGGTATTTCAATCCCCACTCTGTACTGCTTCTGTTACCAGGTAATGACTACTTCATAACCTGATCCAATAAATATAAATAATTTACATTAGTATTGTCAAATAGTGGCTATAACATAGAAGAATCTTAACAAAAGGATCTTGTTATGTGACGCTCGATCTAGTACAAAGTTTTTTCATATATAAATTAGTTTGTTCAAATTCCGCTACGCTTTGTTGAAATATTAAATTAGATTTGTTAAAATATTATATTAGATTAGATTTTATTAGATTTAATATTTAACTATAATCCAAGTTGTGTTAACCCAAACCCAATTAGGGTTGTATATAAATAGTCATAGTGTGTATCATTATTTGTACAATTCATTAATACAAATCCTTATTTACTTTATTATTCTCTCTTTCTCTTCTCAATAAAAGTTCCTCACGCACTAACAAATTGGTATCCAGAGCTTCCGATTATTGTTCTTGATCAAGTTTTCAAAAATTTCACGTCAGAGATCATGTTCCTAGGGCAAGTGAATCAACCACTGCGAAGATGGCTAGTGATAAGGGCATTATGAATTCTCTTCCAATGCTTGATGGCAAAAATTGGATCCGATGGAAAAACAGATGCAATCCTTGTTTGGCTTCTATAAAACCCTAGAAGTGGTTATCGGCGGTGTTCTTGTGTTGGCTGCAAATGCAACCGACGAACAAAAAAAGTCCATAACAAAGTCAAGAAGAAAGATTGCAAGGCTACTTATTGCATTCAAACGGCTATCGATGCTGCTAATTTCGACAGAATCTCTCATGTTGAAACAGTGAAGGAGGCATAGGATATTCTGGTGAAGTATTACGATGGAGGTGAGATAGTCAAGGTTGTCAAATAACAAACCTTGCATCGATAATATGAGTTGTTGTCGGTGGGAGAAGATGAAAAAGTTGCAGAATATGTGTCGAAGGTTCAGAAACTCGTCCATCTCACGAAGGGTTGTGGTGAAACCATTACTGATAATATGATAGTGGAGAAGGTAATGAGAATGTTGACCTCTCACTTTGATCACATTATCGTAGCTATTCAAGAATCCAACAATCTTGAAACCACTAAAGTGGAAGATTTGGCTGGTTCGTTGGAGGTGCATGAAATGAGGATTATCGAAAGGAAAGGAGTTCATGACTCGATACAGGGACTGCAAGCTCAGTTATGGAAAAAGGATGGTGGTTCCAACAAATTCAAAGTCAATTTCGACAAGACTCATGGAAAGAAGTCTTGGTCGAACCCTCATAAGAATAATGTCGAAGATAGATCTTCTGAATCCTCAAAAAGGGGAGGAGGAAACTATCGAAAGGACAAAGAAGATAAGGCTTTATTTGAAAATGTGCTTTGTGGTGGGTTTTGAAAGTATTTTGAAAATGTCTTTGTAATGATTCTCGTTTCTATAAGAATGCGTACAAAGTGTTGGTTTTGAAAATAGTTTAAAGAGGTGTTTGTGGAATGTGTTTTTGAAAGTGATTTTGAAAAGTGTCTTTGTAATGATTCCCGTCTCTATAAGAATGCGTACAAAGAGCTTTGTCTTTTGAATAAATATTTCAATGGAAAAAATGTTGGTGTAAAATTTTTTTATTTATTATGAGCAAGCGTGCAATTATGAGCATCCTACCTACCTAAGAGGTATAATGTTCTTTTCCCCCTCCTTTAGATGTTGTTATCTTACCATTGATTTGGTAAGAAGCCCCATCATGGAATGTGAAGGGACAGGCGTGGGTCGTTTGTATAGTCATGAAGGCAACTTATGAGACGTTTTAGCAATTTCGTTAGGGATTAGATTGTTTACCAAATGCATCATTGAGGGTCATCGAGGGACTACGATATTTTATCGAGGGTCTTTGCTAAAATGTCCATATTCGAGGGACATGACTATTTTTTCCAAGGCAACAAGTGAGATTACCCTAGAGGTGCATGTGTGTGCATGGTGTGTTTGGTTACATGCATTTTTGTCTTTGATTTTTGGGTTGTCTACTTGTTGGTTTTGTCTTGCCATGCATCCTAATTACTAACATTTGTATAAAGCAATAAAAAATGTAAAAAATAAATATCCTATACTATTACAACCATATTGAATAGCAAGAAAATATAAAGAAAAAACAAAATAAAAGAAGGGAAAATAAGCTTTTCGATTAGGAAGAATACACCCTTCGAATCTGCTCTTCTTGGCTTCTTTCGATTTGGGCCTAGCATGAAGCGTGAGATGCAGCCTTCGATTCATCCTTCTGGCTGCTTCTTTCGATTAGGGCCTGGAAGGCAGTGCGGACACCTTCGTTCCTCCCTTCTTGTTCCTTCGTTTGGCCTGGAAGTCAGTGTGTGGGGAAGTTTAAGGCCACACTCTTTATTCTGCTGGCAACTGTGAAGCAGCCAGGGGCGAAGCCTAAAGCTTCAATTCAATAAACTTATTTTGTTTTATTTTTGTTTGAGTCTGTACAGGTTAGTTCTACCATATATTTAGACCAGGAAAACAAACGAAAATGGCAGAAACGAAAAGCAAACAATTGGTATTTACATGTTATGTTTGAAATAAAAAGCTTAAGGTCAGAGTGACTTACCTTGCTTGAAGCTGGAACGTGTGTGCTGGGCCTTGAGTGGCTGCCATGAGCGCTCCTGGATTCCAATGAAATAAACAAGTGTGGTGTTTCTAGTGTTGGATTTGAAGGTCAAGACGAGTGGGGGTTTGTCAAAAAGATTATTTTTATCTGCTTTACCCTTTTTTAACAGTTTCCTCTTTAACTTGATGCTGGAAAATCCAATTGTACTTGTGCAAGCTTGGATTTTTGAGAACTCTTGTGAGAAGTCCCTTGAGAAGAGAGAGGGAAAATTTTGGGGTACAACAGATCTTTTTAGTTATTGTATGTCCACTAGAATGGGTGCCAAAGGTACCTTCATGCATATCCTCCATAATTTTCTCTGCTTCTCTCTTATCCACACACCGCAGTAAGGTAGAATCATGGTTGCGCTTGTAGAGAATTCTGTTACTCAGAAAGAATTTGGCAGAGAACCTTCTTAAGAACATTTTTTCATTGATGGATTCTCCCTCAGGGTACTCTTGAGCTTCGAGATACCTTTTCACCTCGTGGAACCAAGGCTTTTCTTCTACTACCTCAACATCAATCTCATAACAATGGGCCGGTTCGTCTAATCTTTCCATAGTTATCCGAGGAGCTTCGTTATCCCATCTAACTTTAAACATGGATGACATGTAGCGCGTTTGCTAACTGATTTTCTTCTCGTGGAATATGTTCAAAGGTAATTTCTTCAAAGTATGGAATCAATGTCAACACATGCTTTCGGTAAGGGATGAGATTAGGATGCTTTGTGTCCCATTCTCCTTTAAATTGGCTGATCACCAAGGCTGAGTCTCTGTATACCTGTAAGAACTTGATTCCCATGTCAATAGCAGCCTTGATACCCATAATGCATGCTTCATATTCGGCCATATTGTTGGTAGAGTTAAAGCATAGTCTAGCGGTGAAGGGTGTATGGAAGCCTTCTAGGGAGATAATCACAACACCAATGCCATTGCCGAGTGCGTTTGAAACCCCGTCAAAGACCATAGTCCATCAGGATCCTTTTTCAGGTCCTTCATCTGGTCCAGATTCTTCATAATCAGTTAATAACATAATGTTCTTGCCCGGGAACTCGAAATTCATTTACTGGTAGTAGTCTATAGCCCGATGAGCCAAATGATCAACTATTACACTCCTTTTGATTGCTTTTTGGGTAGCGTACTGAATGTCGTACTCGGTCATGACCATTTTCCGCCTTGCTATTCTTTCGGAGAGAGTAGGCTTCTCGAATATGTATTTGATAGGATCCATTTTAAATATCAATAAGGTGGTGTGAGTCAACATATACTGTCTTAGTCGGCAAGTAGCCCATGCTAAAGCACAACAAGTTTTCTCAAGCAGTAAGTATCTTATTTCACAGTCGGTAAACTTTTTGCTAAGGTAGTATATTGCATTCTCTTTTTGACCAGACACGTCATGTTGCCCCAGCACACACCCTATTGAATTCTCTAATACTGTTAAGTACATGATCAGAAATCTTCCTTCAACCGGAGGCATCAAAATTAGAGGTTCTTGGAGATATTCCTTGATTCTGTCAAAGGTTGTCTGGAAATCGTCATTCAACTTTACTTCTTGATCTTTCTTTAGTAATTTGAAAATTGGTTAACAAGTAGTACTTCTTGAATCTGCAAATATAGTGGTAGACCATATCATGGAACAAGGCTACCATAGTATGCTAATAAGTGGTTGCTGCATTCTTCAACCCAAATGGCATAACTTTGTACCAGAAGGTGCCCCACTATTTGACGAAAGTTGTTTTCTCCATGTCTTCAGGTTCCATCTTGATCTGATTATAACCAGAGAAACCGTCCATGAAGGAAAATATCTTATGTTGTGCAGTGTTGTCAACCAGAACATCAATATGGGGAAGCGGAAATTCATCCTTGGGGCTTGCCCTATTCAAATCTCTGTAATCTACACACATTTTCACCTTACTATCCTTTTTAGGTACCGGTACCACGTTCACAATCCATTGTAGATAACAAGTAACAACTAAGAATCAGGCATTAAATTGTTTCATGACTTTATCCTTGATCTTTTCTAACATCTCAGGACGCATACGACGAACCTTTTGCTTCACTAGAAGGAAGTCTTCTTTTGTAAGCAGACGATGAATCACAATATTAGTGTCCATCCCCGGCACGTCTTTGTATGACCAGGAAAATATCTAAACGTAGTCATGCAACATCTGAATTAACTGTTTTTTAACACCATTTTCAATCTTGGCTCCTATCTTGACATCCTTTTTATTCTCCTCAATACCCAAGTTTACTGTCTCGACCGACTCTTCATTAGGTTGTATTGCTCTTTCCTCTTGTTGTAACAGTCTAGAAAGTTCTCCTGGTACTTCATAATCTTCCTCACCTTCGTCCTCGGCTTGGTAGATCGCATTTTCAAAGTCATAACTGGCAATAGCAGAACTGTTATCAATGGGATCCAGGTTGGACGTGGATCTGCAATTGGATATGTGGGTGTGTGAAAGAGAGCATAGCTATTTTGACAACAATAAAGTAAAAAGAAAGACAGATAGCGTAAAATTTATATGCAAATCGTCCAATGATTTATTAATGACATATAGATAGGAAGTGATAACCCTCACAAATAGACCGTTGTGCCTCGGGTAAGACACAAGGCGCTTAGGGGGTGGGGGGGGGGGGGGGTAGATTATATAAAGGGGAGGTGTTAGCACCCTTTCTATCAGTGGTTTTCCACGGGCGCTTAGGTACTTTGCTCATTTTTTAAATTCCTTGTGTGTGCTTTTTTTGAAAAAGTTTTACTTCGTGATAACCCTTGTATCAGTCTTCAAGAGTGTGACGAAGTTATTTTGAAAATAATATTGAAAAGTGTTCGTGTGAAAAGTTTTGTTTAAGCAAGTACCTAGGAGCTAATATACTTACTCAAAAAAAGTATGTTCGTTCTCCTTTAGACAGCGCTACCCTATTATTAAGAAATAGGTGGCACAGTCGTTGGAGTTTTAAAGGGACGTTCGAAGGGGAAAATACAATCACTAAAGCAATAGTTAGAAAACTTTAGTAGTAACCCTAGAGTCTTAAGATCTTTTCAAGGCAATGTTTCTGAGGCAACATTTCCGAGGCTACATTTCCGAGGCTACATTTCCGAGGCTACATTTCCGAGGCAACATTCGAATGGGACAATTTGATCTCTTTAGACTGGAGGGCAACCACTAAAATCTCCTATGCTTAATGATTGTTTACCGAAGGCAACCGAAGTGAGGTAAATACTAGGAGTGGATATGTGCATGTGATTTGTTTCAGTTATTTAATCTTTTCACATTAGGTGATCTACCGTTTTAATTTTTCTAGACATTCTTGCCATACAATCCTATTAGCCATACATCTTGACAGTTAAAGATTGCGGAAATTAAAAGCGGAAAAGTAAATCTAATTTTTACAAGGCTTCGGGAAATGGGGATTACATAACCAAAACTTTGGGGGAAATTAAACAGTAAATAAAACCCTAGTTTAAAAGACTATTACAACCACGGAGCAGTTACAAAAATATAATGAAATGTACGTACGACAAACGTAAATGCGAGAAATTAGGGTTTTGACCCTTGAAAACCAAATTGAATTTAATTAAAGAAAAAAAATCATTTTTTATCATTTTTATTTAAGGAAAGAAAGAATAAATTGTAAAAGATCCTAATCACTAATTAAGTTTTAATTATGAAAAATCATTAAACTAATGAGGAAAAAAAAACAATTAACCTATTTTTGTGTTTTTATTTTGAGAAGGAATTAAAATTAAGAATTAAACCTAATTTCTATTTGATTTTAATTATGTAAAAAAGATTTAAGTTAACCTAATTAAACTAATTAATGCAATTAAATATTTTATGGAAAAAAACACTAAACCTAATATTGTTTGTGATTTTCTGATTTTTATGTTTTGATTTAAAATGATTTTTGGAAAATAAATAAAATAAATAAATTAAAATAATAAAAAGAATTGGAATAAAATAAAAAAGAAAAGATTTGGCCTGTGTGGTAGAATGCAGACTAAGGGTGCATTGCCAAATTGTTAGGCCCAAATTGGTTGGCCCATGTTCCTTGCGTGTGATCCCATGTGGATTAGCTTCAGAGAGTGCGCCATGGACTGTTGTGGTTGGACGCTGGATCTAGACCAAGAGATGATCCAAAGGGTAGGATTTGTGAGCGTATGATGGACGCATGGAATGGTGATGTACTGAATCTGCAGTAAATTGTTAGGAAAATAATAAAAGTGTAAATTAATAATTATAAACCTAACTCTGATTAATTTACAAGTTAATTATGAAATAAAATCAATATTGATTAAATCAAAACAACTTTTATGTCAAAAATTATTTTAATTAATTGAAAGCCTAAAACTAATATTTAATGATTTTTTTGTGATTTTATATGTTAATTAAATTAATGATAGAAAACAAATCAAGCGAAAAATAAATAAATGAAAAGGGTTAGAAAAGAAAATAGTCAAAAAAGTGAAAAATGCACGGGGTGGGTGATGAACCCATGCCCCTTGGGTCACAGTTAGGCGCCTCATCCACCAAGCCAAGCTATTTTTTGTGATTCAAACCTGTTCTATGTAACAACAAGAACTCATTTGGACAGTTAATAAACATTAGCAATGCATGAAATTAATTATATGAATGTTCGAAAGAAAAGCAAATTGGAGAAGATGAGTATGCTTGTTTCAAGCATCAGTGGCCATGACTTTCGACCTATTCTTACCCTTAGATACCTCAGGAATGATTTGTAATTGATGGCTTGGACTGAAAGTGGTTGGATCTTCGGTTTTGACTTTGCACTAGTTTTGACATAATTTGAGGTTTTTAGAGAGTGTTCTTGGGCAGCCAATTTTGTGCTCCCTAGTGTATGAGGGTGTTGTGCTTATATAGAGGAGGAATTTAGGTCAAAAATAATGGAAGAAATCTCATGGTATCTTGAGGAATTATGAAGATTTGATTTGATTTTGGCCTTGTATAATTTCTTTTCAAAATAGCTCCAATCATGACTTTTTCAATCTAAATCATCCTTGCACAAATTACATGCCATGCTAGCTGTATATGGACTCATAATATGCACAAAAATCCCAAGATTTGATTTGCTTTTATTGTTTTACCATTTAATTTGATTTATTTTGGTTTAAATGAATAAAAAATCAAAATAAATGATAAAAATAATAAAATAATAGGTGGAAAATCTCAGGGGTCGTGGGTCCTACTAGAAACATGTTTCAAACATAAAAACATGGGCCCCTTTGGAAAAAATACAAATTTGATCAATGTTGACTTTTGACAATTTTCCAAAAATTGCCAACTTTGACAATACACAACTCTCTCAATTTTGACCCTAGGAGGGTGTTCTTAGACTTTTTAGAAACCTTAGGATGTACTTTAAACAAACCTTTTAGTTTCATATCAATTGGATCTTCCATGTTCATGTATGAAGCTTTGACCCAAAAGGTGTTTTTGTTGACTTTTCAAAAGGACCTATAATGTAAAAATTCATATCTTTTTATCAGTGCATATTTTGAACTTGTGAGATGAAGATCAGTTGTAGGGAATTGCACACTCTTAAAAATTAGCTTTGGATGGAAAATTTCTGATAAAGTATGAAGAAGTTATGCTTGGTCAAAGTTGGGTTGACTTTTATTGAGAAACCCTAATTTAGCAACTTTTGGGTTTTGATGAATTTGGAGCATTCCTTGGGGAATCATGATCAACCCTTTATCAAATGATTGAAGTCACCTCAAAATGTTGATGTTGTCTAAACATCTTGAGGTTTGACTGTATGTGGGCCACAATTGACTTTTGACCTACTATAGTCGATTCTCACGCATTTGAGCAGTTGATTGAGCAAACTTCTTATGCAAGGCCTGAAACTTGGTATGGATGATCTTGGGAACATAATAAGACCTTGGAAAGAATATGAGACCTTTTTGTTTCACCCATCTTGATGAAAATAGAAACCCTAATTTGGGGTATACTGCCTTAGGAGAGAGTTTGTCTGGTTAACACTTGGGCAACCTTGAGCAAATTGGGGACCTCACTTGACATTTGTTGAGTAAAATGAGAGGGAAAATTTTGGGGTACAACAGCTGCCCCTGTTCAATCCTCTTAAACCTGAGAATGTAGATTGGCTGCTCTGCCTTTCGTGATCTGAAGGTGGAAGATGATTGAACACTAGAGTGCCCAGAAATTTGCACTCGCATGAAGTGGAACTCGATTTGTGATATCGAGAATGGGCTTACAGATTCCATTCGTAGGTCGATGATGGAAGATTTTCGGAGACGGGCTTAAATATGCCATCCTGGATGCGATGGAGAATCGTCGGAGATGGGCTTAAAGATGCCATCTAGAGAATGTGGATTTCCTGAGATATTCCTTTGACGAGGGTCCCTGTTGCTGTTGTTGAGGAAGAATCTGATGAGGAATGTTGGTATCTGTCTTGGGAGATATAGAATTTTAGGAGCTTCAGTTGTCCGTTACTCTATTGGGGAATTAACTCCGGAGGTGAACTGCATGTCTGGTCAGTGTACAGGCTGCACCATGACTTACTGGGGAAATGCGAACCCAATCGGGTTTAATCAGGTCCAGGTCTTACAGTGTTGTGAACTGCTATCTGGAGATAAGAGAAAAGAAACCTGGATCGTAAGGTTATGAGAAGGAACTTGGATAGTAGGGTTACTTCGATATGAAAAGCCTGGATAGTAGGGCTATGAGAAGGAACCTGGATAGTAGGGTTACTTCGATATGAAAAGCCTGGATAGTAGGGCCGTGAGAAGGAACATGGGTAAGTTTGTTTCAACATCAAAGCCTAGATAGTAGGGCTGTGAGAAGGAACCTGGATAGTAGGGTTACTTCGATATGAAAATCCTGGATAGTAGGGCCGTGAGAAGGAACCTGGGTAAGGTTGTTTCAAAATCAAAGCCTGGATAGTAGGGTTGTGAGAAGGAACATGGATAGTAGGGTTACTTCGATATGAAAAGAATGGATAGTAGGACCGTGAGAAGGAACCTGGGTAAGGTTGTTTCGTAAAAAGTTTGGGTAAAACTACATCTGAACCGAGAAGGAACCTGGGTAAGGTTGCTTTGTGAGGAGTTTGGGTAAAACTACATCTGAACTGAGAAGGAACCTGGGTAAGGTTGCTTTGTGAGGAGTTTGGGTAAAACTGCATCTGAACAAAGAAGGAACCTAGGTAAGGTTGCTTTGTGAGGAGTTTGGGTAAAATTGCATCTGAACTGAGAAGGAACCTGGGTAAGGTTGCTTTGTGAGGAGTTTGGGTAAAACTGCATCTGAACTGAGAAGGAACCTGGGTAAGGTGGATTTGTGAGGATGTTTGTGTAGGGCTTTAGGAGGAACCTAGGTAGGGTTACTTCTGGATAAGTCCGTGTAAAACTTAGGCAGGAACCTGGATAAAGTTACTTTGGGCTAAGTCTGTGTAAAACTTCAAGAGGAACCTGGGTAAGGTTACTTTGTGATAAGTTCGTGTAAAACTCCAGAATGAACTGGGGTAAGGTTACTTTGAGATAATTTTGTGTAAAACTTCAGGAGGAACCTGGGTAAGGTTACTTTGTGATAAGTTCATGTAAAACTTCAGAAGAAACCTGGGTAAGGTTACTTTGGGATGAGTTCGTGTAAAACATCAGGAGGAACTTGGGTAAGGTTACTTTTGGATAAGCTCGTGTAAAACTTCAGAAGGAACCTGGGTAAGGTTACTTTGGGATAATTTCGTGTAAAACTTCAGAAGGAACCTGGGTAAGGTTACTTTGGAATAAGTTCGTATAAAAATTCAGAAGGAACATGGGTAAGGTTACTTTGGGATAAGTTCGTGTAAAACTTCAGAAGGAACCTGGGTAAGGTTACTTTGAGATAAGTTCGTGTAAAACTTCATTCGGAAATGTATGAGAAAGGACCCGTGTAAGATCTTTCAAGATTAACCCGCATGAAGTTGCATTTAGGAGAAAACCGTGTAAGATTGCTTCGTGACGAACCCATGTAAAGTTGCATTTGATCGTGTAGATAATTACTCTGTTTAGTTTCAGCAACTAATATTGAACTTGCTGGAAGTTGTTGATGATAACCATCTTTCCTGAAAAGGTACATGATTAATCGTATATGATGCATGAAATGCATTGTATGATGACGTTCTCAAAATAAATGAGATTATGTTGTATGCAATATGTATGCGCGCGTCATGATATATGAACATGAAATGTTATTATGGCACATCCGAGTTTGGGAAAATAAATCCCTGACTGCTGTTAGAGAGTACTGGGAATTAAATTCCCAATCGTTGTAGAAATAGTGGTTCTTCTACTTCCGCTGGGGATGGTGAACCGGAGATGACTATGTTGGGGATTTGCCCCTTGTTTACGGATATTCTGCTGAGGAGAGAGTCTGCTTGAGAACAACTCTGCGGGGGAATAACTCTGTTTGAGAGAGGAGATGCTTTGCTGGAAGATTTTGCCGATTCAGAGAGATAAACTCCGCTGGGGGATGAACTTCTGTAGCCGGAGGAATAAACTCAGTTAGGGATTGAGCTTTTGTATTCAGAGAAATAAACTCTGCTTGGGAGACAACTTTACGAACCGCTTACGATTACAAAATTCGGTCGGGGAATATAGACGTCGGCTCACCGAAAGATCTTGGATGGGGAAATTAACTCCTGTTTAGGGAAGCAGAGATCAAAACTTTGGTTTCCTCTACTTTGTGGGGAGTGTAGATGTTACTGGGACGCATGCTGAGGATATGACAATGACTTCATATCAAGACTTTTCTACCCCTGTACCTTCTGGAGAAAGTGCCTGCGGAGGCCTTGTGGATTGAGTGTTATCCCAACTTATGAGGTGATTGGTAACTTCCGATCGAAATGATAAGTCTTCTACTGATGGGAAAGTGATAAGATGACGGGACATAGTCATACGCTTTAATCCCTAATTTTTTCCTGGAATGTCTTTTCAGATTTTTAGTCCACCGGGATACCCTTTTTTGCCCAAGCTGCCTTTTCAAGTTTTCGACTTGCCGGGTGTACAGATTTTTCATATGTATATCCCTAACTTTTGCCCGAACTCTTTTGTTTCGCCGGGATGCCCTTATTTTTGCCTAGGTATGTCAACCTAGCGGGTCTTTGTTCATGCGTAGTATTTTCCGACTATGTCCATGTTCACCGAGTACAGAGAATTGTCATTGTCCATAGTAGTAAGTGTTGCCACACTACCAGAAGATGTTTGTTTGATTGTACAGGATTTGTTGCTGGAATTCATGCTCAATGACCCAAGTGATTCAGATGGAGATCTTCCCCTGGCTATTTGGCATCTTTGAGATATTCCTTGAATCTTGACTTGACTGCCCTAGATGATGGACAATGGTCATGTCGTGCCCCTTGGTTGGAAGTGGTTTTCCACTTGAGGTGATCCTTTTCATTGAAAATGTTTTTTTTGTTCACTAGATATTCGTCATGCGAATCTCTATGCCGTTGAACAAATAGTCATATGCAAACAATAATATTTTAAGAATGCAAAGCTTATGTCTGTCTTGAAATTTTTGAAAATGCGTTTTTCAGTAAAACAAGCAAATTTTGTAAAATGTGATGACAACTCAGGATTTACAGCAAGTCCTACAGGAGTCAGGATACCTTTTGTAACAGTATGCTTTCGAACTAACCCATGCTTCAGCTAGGACTTTTAAGGGTTATACCGTGGCCTGGCTCACGGTTCAAGAAACAAAGGATAAAGGCTCAAAATTTATTTGTACCCACCCGCTCTTCGTGATATTCTTCAGTCATATGCTTAGTTAATTGCGCGTTTAGAATCCCAGTTGAGTTCTAGAATATTGTCCTTGATGTTCCGGTGATGGTTCAGATACTAAAAGTTTACTTGAAAAAGGAAGTCATTTTGTAATCTTTTTATTTTTTGCCGAGGATTGTTAGTAACCTCTTTTTTTGGTTTTACTATCCCTGTCTTTTTCCTGAACTATTTCTTTTGTGATTACAGTCAACGGGATGCCCTAGTTTTTTTTCTTAAGTCTCCTTCATAGGTTTTGACTTAGTGGGCTTTTATTTTGAGAGATAATGACTGCTTGTCTTGACGATTATGCGGAACCATCACCGTCTTTTGATTTGGAAGGACGTCTTCGTTGCCATTCATTATGTACGAAGCGGAAGATTGCAACTGAATGCGCCTCTGAATTAACTGAGAAAACTACCCTGCCCCAGGTTATG
The DNA here is from genome assembly GCA_948472305.1 of Vicia faba. Lineage (NCBI taxonomy): Eukaryota > Viridiplantae > Streptophyta > Magnoliopsida > Fabales > Fabaceae > Vicia > Vicia faba. The sequence continues at coordinate 1,458,191,108 of OX451736.1, forward strand.
ATTAAGGGTTTTAATTAGTGTGAAAAGAAAAACTCATACTTCTTTGTCTCAAAGGGGTTGACTAGGGATTATCTTCCTTATAACTCCACTGTTTGGGATTTGAAACAACGCCTGTACATCGTCAGTGGGGTCTGTTCAAAAGCATAATGTAGAGGTTGTGGTATCATTTTGGTCATCCTCCCTCTAAAGGCTTACAGCTTTTTAGTCTAGAGTTGAATATCACAAAAAGGAACGGAGTTTAAATATAGTGAATACAAATAAATTGATTCAGAACAGACATATGCAATGCATTGATAAAGTAACAAAGTTTGACATGAATAAATATTCAAACAATCAAAAGAAAATTACAAATTGAAAACTCTAATGAACAAAAAGCCCTCTTGTTATAACTTGTCACTTCAAATGGTGGGCCTTGAAGGATTGACAAAAACATTCTAGTTGACCATCTTGTGTGAATTCTAATGCTCTTTCATCAATCAGGTCTTGAATTTTGTATTTAAATCTCCAACAGTCGTCAGTATCATGCCCCAGACTGTTGGAGTGATATGCACACCTTGCATCAAGATTGTAGTTAGGCGAAGAAGTCTCAGGATTCGGATGAGGTCCTATCAACGTAACCAGATTCATCCTCAACATGTGTTGTAAAGCTTGAGACAGTGGCATGTTGAGTTTGGTAAACTGCCTCTTGGGTGTATCTGGCTTACTCTGATTAACCCGTTGTTTTTGGCGAGGTTGTTGTTGGACCCGTGAGGTAGTAGAAATTTGGAAAGCTCCACTCTTCACCAAACCAAACTCTTGTCTTCTTGGAGGTTGATCATTGACTTGGTCCCTGGCCTCGACTGTTTGCTTCATACTGTTGTATCCGTCTTGGGGAAGTTAGTTGATGATGGCTTTCAGCTCTTCTTGCCTTCGGGCTAGGCCTTAGATAAGATCCATCTGCCCCAGCATTTGGGTTCTCATTGCACCTACCTCAGCTTGCAGTTGTTCTAGCCGTTCGTCCTTATTGTCTTCAGGACTTTTCTTGACCAAGTTCCCAACGAGGAGTGTTTTCAATTCTTCCTGCCCCTCGGATAGGTTTAGGAATATGTCCCTGAACTGAGCTTCTTGAGTTTGAAGATATCTGTTGTCTTGTTTGAGAGCCATTGCTGAAATAAACAGCGAGAACATGAGAGACCTGTACTGGAAGAGCTGTTATGCAATGATATATGTGATATATGTATGCAATGTTTTCAAGGATCTCGCGGGGTAAACAAGAAACTGTTAGAATTTGGTTGCAGCTTGATTGAAGAAACTTTGTGTCGTTAAGAGTCCTTCTTCAAGAGTCAAGCTCACCATATCTAGTGGGTCATAGCCACTGACTCAAGTTATCGTGTTTCTATCTCTAGACGACATTGGATAGAGGAAAATAAATCCCCTTGCCCCTTACTAGACGTCTGATTTACCATAACCTGCATCACAAACCCTTGAGATCCTTGAAATGGTTAAGGAAATGTTAAGGCATGATGTTATGATGTGTATGTTATGCGTTTAAGCAAAAGTGCGAGGTGATGTAAGCAAATAAACCCGACAAGAAATCCAAGTTATTGGATAAGGACTATAAACAAAACCTGCAAGGAACTCATGTTGTCAGATAATAAAGTTGTGCAAGTAGTTCAAGTTGAAAACACACAAGTCACACAAACAGCCTTAGGTTTAGGCTTGCATGGGTTTTAAGGTAGTACCCTCTTGAAGTTTAGTTGGTTCAACCTGTCTTAAAAAGTAACCGGGTTCTAGAGGATCTCAATATCACTGACCATCCTTTATCGACATTGTCTCAGCTCACGCAATCTTTTCTTGCGACAGAAATATCTCGAAAGTCTGATCTCAATGAGTGTAGCATCGAGTATCAACCAGTTCTCAACTCTACACCGAGGCCGGCTATCTCACTACTTTCTAATGGCCAAGTTGTGCAATTAAAGGTTCTAAGGTCAGTTGATGCTTTACGACACCATGTGGCGGCCCCGTACTCTCCCTGATTGACTCAAGGGTTACCGTTACCAACCAAAGTGCCACATCAACGTAGCTATTGCTTCAACCGTTCCGGTATACCCTAGCATAGTTCCCTCACAGTTTATTGCTACTTGCCTAAAAGGTGTTCCCCAGATCTGGGTGTAGGATCAAATAACCCAAACAGTTCCCATAAATATAAAGCAAGCAAGACAATCAAGAGAAAGCAATTAAATATGACCTAGATCCTAAGGTTTACCCCACTTTATATTTATTCCCCAGCAGAGTCGTCAGTTCTTTGATACGGGTGCAGAACCGACTATTAATACTGGTTTGCATTTTTTGTTTTGTGTTTGCAAAATGTCACGGTAAGCAAGAGTCGCCACCGACTTTTATTTCATCCAATCATGGAAAAGGAAAAAGAACAGAAAAAACCTTTTTTCGAGATATTTCTAAGTACAGGGGGTAGATTATAGAAAGGGAAGGTGTTAGCACCCTTTCTATCCGTGGTTTTCCACGGGCTCTTAGGTACTTTGCTCATTTTTTAAATTGCTTGTGTGTGCTTATTTTGAAAAAGTTTTACTTCGTGATAACCCTTGTATCAGTCTTCAAGAGTGTGACGAAGTTGTTTAGAAAATTGTTTTGAAAAGTGTTTGTGTGAAAAGTTTTATTTGAGCAAGTACATAGGAGCTAATCTACCTACTCGAAAAAAGTCTGTTCGTTCTCCTTTAGACAGCGCTACCCTATTATTAAAGAATAGGTGGCACCGTCGTTGGAGTTTTAAAGGGACGTTCGAAGGGGAAAATACAATCACTAAAGCAATAGTTAGAAAACTTTAGTAGTAACCCTAGAGTCTTAAGATCTTTTCGAGGCAACGTTTCCGAGGCAACATTTCTGAGGCAACATTTCCGAGGCAACATTCGAATGGGACAATTTGATCTCTTTAGAATGGAGGGCAACCGCTAAAATCTCCTATGCTTAATGATTGTTTACCGAAGGCAACCGAAGTGAGATAAATCCTAGGAGTGGATATGTGCACGTGATTTGTTTCAGTTATTTAATCTTTGCACATTAGGTGATCTACCATTTTAATTTTTTCAGACATTCTTGCCATACAATCCTATTAGACATACATCTAGACAGTTAAAGATTGCGGAAATTAAAAGCGGAAAAGTAAATCTAATTATTACAAGGCTTCGGGGAATGGGGATTACATAACCAAAACTTGGGGGGAAATTAAACAGTAAATAAAACCCTAGTTTAAAAGACTATTACAACCTCAGAGCAATTACAAAAATATAATGAAAAGTACGTACGACAAACGTAAATGCGAGAAATTAGGGTTTTGACCCTTGAAAACCAAATTGAATTTAATTAAAGAAAAAATCATTTTTGGTCATTTTTATTTAAGGAAATAAAGAATAAATTGCAAAATATCCTAATCACTAATTAAATTTTAATTATGAAAAATCATTAAATTAATGAAAAAAATAATTAACCTATTTTTGTGTTTTTATTTTGAGAAGGAATTAAAATTAAGAATTAAATCTAACTTCTATTTGATTTTAATTATGAAAAAAAGATTTAAGTTAACCTAATTAAACTAATTAATGCAATTAAATAGTTTATGGAAAAAAATGACTAAACCTGATATTGTTTGTGATTTTCTGATTTTTATGTTTTGATTAAAAATGATTTTTGGAAAATAAATAAAATAAATAAATTAAAACAATAAAAAGAATTGAAATAAAATATAAAATAAAAGTTTGGGCCTGTGTGGTAGAATGTAGACTGAGGGGTGCATTGCCAAATTGTTAGGCCCAAATTGGTTGGCTCATGTTCCTTACGTGTGATCCCATGTGGATTAGCTTCAGAGAGTGCACCATAGGCTGTTGTGGTTGGACGCTGGATCTGGACCAAGGGATGATCCAAAGGGTAGAATTTATGACCGTATGATGGACGCATGGAATGGTGATGTACTGAATCTGCAGTAAATTGTTAGGAAAATAATAAAAGTGTGAATTAATAATTAAAAACCTAACTCTGATTAATTTATAAGTTAATTATGAAATAAAATCAATATTGATTAAATCAAAACAACTTTTATGTCAAAAATTATTTTAATTAATTGAAAGCCTAAAACTAATATTTAATGATTTTTTTGTGATTTTATATGTTAATTAAATTAATGATAGAAAACAAATCAAGTGAAAAATAAATAAATGAAAAGGGTTAGAAAAGAAAATAGTCAAAAAAAGTGAAAAATGCACGGGGTGGGTGATGAACCCATGCCCCTTGGGTCACAGTTAGGCGCCTCATCCACCAAGCCAAGCTATTTTTTGTGATTCAAACCTGTTCTACGTAACAACAAGAACTCATTTGGACAGTTAATAAACATTAGCAATGCATGAAATTAATTATATGAATGTTCGAAAGAAAAGCAAATCGAAGAAGATGAGTATGCTTGTTTCAAGCATCAATGGCCATGACTTTCGACCTATTCTTACCCTTAGATACGTCAGGAATGATTTGTAATTGATGGCTTGGACTGAAAGTGGTTGTATCTTCGGTTTTGACTTTGCACTAGTTTTGACAGAATTTGAGGTTTTTAGACAGCGTTCTTGGGCAGCCAATTTCGTGCTCCCTAGTGTATGAGGGTGTTGTGTTTATATAGATGAGGAATTTAGGTCAAAAATAATGGAAGAAATCTCATGGTATCTTGAGGAATTATGAAGATTGATTTGATTTTGACCTTGTATGATTTCTTTCCAAAATAGCTCCAATCATGACTTTTTCAATCTAAATCATCCTTGCACAAATTACATGCCATACTAACTGTGTTTGGTCTCATAATGTGCACAAAAATCCTAAGATTTGATTTGCTTTTATTATTTTACCATTTAATTTGATTTATTTTGGTTTAAATGAATAAAAAATCAAAATAAATGATAAAAATAATAAAATAATAGGTGGAAAAGCTCAGGGGTCGTGGGTCCTATTAGAAACATGTTTCAAACAAGAAAACATGGGCCCCTTTGGAAAAAATGCAAATTTGATCAATGTTGACTTTTGACAATTTTCCAAAAATTGCCAAATTTGACAATGCACAACTTTCTCAATTTTGACCCTAGGAGGGTGTTTTGGGACTTTTTAGAAATCTTAGGATGTCTTATAAACAAACCTTTTGGTTTCATCTCAATTGGATCTTCCATGTTCATGTATGAAGCTTTTACCCAAAAGGTGTTTTTGTTGACTTTTCAAAAGGACCTATAATGTCGAAATTCATATCTTTTTGTGAGTTCATATTTTGAACTTGTGAGATGAATATGAATTGTAGTGAATTGCATCCTCTTCAAAATGGGCTTTGGATGGAAAATTTCTGATAAAGTATGAAGAAGTTATGCTTGGTCAAAGTTGGGTTGACTTTTACTAAGAAACCCTAATTTAGCAACTTTTGGGTTTTGATGAATTTGGAGCATTCCTTGGGGAATCATGACCAAACCTTGATCAAATGAGGGAAGTCACTTCAAAATGTTTATGTTGGCCAAAAATCTTGAGGTTTGACTGTATGTGGGCCACGGTTGACTTTTGACCTACTACAGTCGATTCTCAAGCATTTGAGCAGTTGATTGAGAAAACTTCTTATGCAAGCCCTGAAACTTGGCATGGATGATCTTGGGAACATAATAAGACCTTGGAAATGATATTATACCTTTTTGGTCCACCCATCTTGATGAAAATAGAAACCCTAATTTGGGGTATACTGCCTTAGGAGAGAGTTTGTCTGGTCAACTCTTGGGCAACCTTGAGAAAATTGGGGACCTCACTTGACATTCATTGAGTAAAATGAGAGAGCAAATTTTGGGGTACAACACAACTATTAATTGGATTAATGCCATTGTGGAAGATAAAGCAGAGTAAGAACTGCCAAATCATGTGACGCACATAGTTATGGTTCAGAACTGGATCACCATTGATGTTTCCTCTTGAAATCATGTCTCAAAGTAATTTGTTTTTGTTAATATTTTCGAAAAGCTTTCACTCTTCCCAAGGTGAAAGTATTGATATTCTATGGGCTTATCTATTTGCTTTGATCTTTAAAATCAATAATAAAAGTTGTCTTTATTTCCCAAATTATGTTTTTATTTTTCTGCTCTTTCTTTGAAAATGGTAATAAAAAAAAACCTTTTAAAATAAATAATAACTGAAATTGAATCTACATAATTACTTGTTATATGTGTCAGTTTCTAAAGAAATCATAAATCATATGTGCAGATTAATTAAAAAACCTGTTGAATACAATGGCCATGCACCCTCTCCCAACTTTGAATGTCCTGTGTATGGGCCCGAAGAAGAAGATTATGATGAGATTTCGGAAGAGGTATCACAGTTTCTTGAGCGCGAGGAGAGTTTCATTCAGCCATATAAAGAGCCATTAGAAGTAATTAATTTGGGTTCAGAAGAAGAGCCGAAGGAAGTCAATATTGGAGCATTACTGCGTCCCGATGTGAAGAGAAGGTTAATCGAAATTTTGAAATAATATGTGGACATCTTTGCTTGGTTATACCAAGACATGCCCGGGTTAGATGCAAATATTATAGAGCACCATTTGTCGTTGAAGCCAGAGTGCCCGCCAATCAAGAAGAAATTTCGAAGAACTCACCTAGACATGGCAGTAAAAATCAAAGAAGAAGTTCTAAAGCAGATCAATGCCGGTTTTATTGTGACATCAGTGTACCCTCAATGGATTTCCAACATTGTCCCAGTATCGAAGAAAGACGGAAAAGTTCTCATGTGCGTAGATTATAGAGATCTAAATAAATCCAGTCCAAAAGATGATTTTCCATTGCCATACATTGATATGTTAATGGATAGCACAACAAAATTCAAAGTTTTATCGTTTATGGATGGATTTTCTGGATATAATCAAATAAGCATGGCTCCCGAGGACATGGAAAAAACAACGTTTATCACACCCTGGGGAACATTCTGTTACAAAGTGATGCCCTTCGGGTTGAAGAATGCTGGTGCAATGTACCAGAGGGCTATGATAACCCTATTCCATGATCTGATGCACAAGGAAATTGAGGTATACGTTGATGATATGATTTCTAAATCCCAGACTGAAGAAGTTCATGTAGATGATTTGTTGAAATTGTTTCAGCGTCTGAGGAATCATCGTCTCCGCTTGAATCCAAATAAATGTACCTTCGGTGTTCGATCAGGGAAGTTGTTGGGTTTCATTGTCAGCCAAAGAGGGATTAAAGTTGTCCCTGATAAAGTCAAAGCAATTCAAGAAATGACAGCACCAAGAACTAAAAAGCAAGTCAGAGGTTTCCTCGGAAGTTTAAATTACATCTCCAGATTCATCTCCCACATGACCGCAACGTATGAACCGATCTTTAAGTTGTTAAAGAAAGATCAAGGTTGTGTGTGGACAGATGACTTCCAAAGGGCATTTGAAAGTATTAAATAATATCTACTCAAACCACCTATCTTGCTCCCTCCTGTTGAAGGAAGACCATTGATTATATATCTGACAGTGATAGATAATTCCATGGGCTGTATTCGGGGATAACAGGATGAAACAGGGAAGAAAGAGTATGCCATTTATTATCTCAGTAAAAAATTTACTGACTGTGAGTCACAGTATTCTATGCTGGAAAAGACATGTTGTGCTCTGGCCTGAGCGGAAAATTGTTTGCGGGAGTATATGTTGAATCACACCACTTGGTTGATCTCCAAAATGGATCCAATCAAGTACATTTTTGAAAAGCCCACTCTCATTGGGAGAATTACCCGTTGGCAGATGTTGTTACCTGAATATGACATTGAATACCATAATCAAACAGCTATTATAAGCAGCGTGTTGGAAGATTATCTTGCCCACCAACCAGTTGATGATTATCATTATATGAAGTATGATTTCCCCGATGAGGATGTGATGTTTCTGAAAGTGAAAGATTGTGACGAACCATTACCTGAGGAAGGTATTAATCATGTGTCTCCTTGGAGCATGATATTTGATGGAGCTGTGAATGGTTATGGTAAAGGAATTAGTGCCGTGATTGTCACTCCTCATGGATCACACATACTTATTACTACAAGGTTGATATTCAATTGCACCAATAATATGGCAGAGTATGAGGCTTGCATCATGGGTCTCGAAGAAGATATTGATCTCAGAATTAAAATTCTAGATGTGTATGGCGATTCAGCTTTGGTAGTAAATCAGATTAAAGGAGAGTGGGATACTCGTCACCCTGGCTTGATCCCTTACAAAGATTATGCTAGAAGATTGTTACCCTTCTTTAATAAAGTTGAATTCCATCACATCCCTAGAGATTAAAATCAAATGGCAGATGCTTTGGCGACTCTGGCTTCTATGTATCAAGTGAATACCTGGAATTATATACCTCGAATTATAGTTCGGCGACTGGATAGGCTTGCTCACGTGTTTACAACAGAGGAAATAGCAGATGAGAAACCTTGGTATTATGATATCAAGCATTTTCTCCAGACACAGGAATATCTGATTGGTGCATCGAATAAAGATAGAAAGACATTGAGAAGATTGGTTGGAAGCTTCTTCCTCAGTGAAAATGTGTTGTACAAGAGAAATTATGACATGGTCTTGCTCAGATGCGTGGATAGACACGAAGCAGGCATATTGATGCATGAGATTCATGAAAGTTCCTTTGGTACTCATGCCAATGGACATTCGATGGCTAAGAATATGTTAAGGGTAGGTTACTATTGGCTGACAATGGAATTTGACTGTTATAAATTTTCAAAGAAGTGCCATAAATGTCAGATTTATGCGGACAAAATGAATGTGCCTCCGACACTTCTCAATGTTATTTCTTCCCCGTGGCCTTTTTCTATGTGGGGTATTGACATGATTGGAATGATTGAACCCAAAGCTTCGAATGGACACCACTTTATCTTGGTAGCAATTGATTACTTCACCAAGTGGGTGGAGGTTGCTTCATATGCTAACGTTACTAAGCAAGTGGTAGTGCGCTTCATTAAGAATAATCTTATATGTCGGTATGGTGTGCCAAGCAGAATTATCATCGACAATGGTTCGAATCTGAATAATAAGATGATGATAGAACTTTGTGAAGAATTCAAGATTGTCCATCACAATTCATCTCTGTACAGGCCAAAGATAAATGGGGCTGTTGAAGCTGCTAATAAGAATATCAAGAAGATCATCCAGAAGATGGTTGTTGCTTATAAAGATTGGCATGAAATGCTCCCATTTGCTTTACATGGATATCGGACATTTGTCCGCACTTCAACAGGAGCAACCTCGTTATCTCTTGTGTATGGAATGGAAGTGTGCTCCAAATCGAGGTTGAGATTCCCTCTTTGCGTGTGATAATGGAAACCAAGTTGTCAGAGGCTGAATGGGTCCAGAACAGGTTTGACCAATTGAATTTAATTGAGGAGAAGAGAATGACAGCTTTGTGCCATGGGCAGTTATATCAAAAGAGAATGAAGAAAGCATTTGATAAGAAGTTCAAACCTCGTGAATTTAGAGAAGGTGACCTCGTGCTCAGGAAGATTATGTCTTTTAACACTGATTCTAGGGGCAAGTGGAATCCCAATTTTGAAGGCCCATATGTTGTCAAGAAAGCCTTCTCTAGCGGTACATTAATTCTTGAAACTGTGGATGGCGAGGAGTTCCCACGTCCTATGAATGTTGATGCAGTCAAGAAATACTTCGCCTAAAGAAATAAAAGAACAGATCGCTAAGTCAAAAATTTGAAAGGGTGGCTTAGGAACAAAGGAGCGTCTCGGTAGGCCGAAAACCCGAAAACAAAATAAATTTTCCCGCTAAGTTGAAAACTCGTAAGGGCAGCTTTGGCAAAAGTTAGGGACTTTCTTGGCAAGTAAGTACATCATACAAGACTTGATCATTGAAGCAACAATCTTCTTGGATCCTCACCATACTTTAACAGAAGCTGCTGCTCAGGATTTCAAAGTTGTTAGAGAGAATATTGGCCATTGTATTTCAATGTATCTTTTCCATTATATATTACCATTTTTCGAACTTTGTAATCATCCATGGAGTCTCGCCATTCGCAGACTACCATTCTATTAATAAAGTTTGAGCTTTTATCCAAGTCTTTTTAATTCTTATTGTATTCTGCTTACGAAGACTCCATTTATTAATGATAGTAATTTTCAAAGCAAAAAGATTAAATAACAAAATTGTTTTTCGAAAAGAATTTACAAATTATTTCTACTTTAGATTTTATGACTCAAGAGGAAAATAAAAATGGTGATCCCACGAATGGAAGAACTCTAGTAATTTTGAGAAGTTCTGTTTTCCCCGGGAAGGTTCTCTCAAGTCGTTTTGCTGGTATGCACATGATTTTTGTGTTTCTCAGATAGTTGGGGATGATACCAATTGATGTATGGTGCGGTATCGGGTTTGTAATCCCGTTTTCCCCAGTCAAGTCTTGGTTCATTTTTTTTATTTTGGGTTTTCATGGTCTGAAGCCCATATCCCAGATTCCCCAAGTGAAGTAATCACTCATATGACGAAAGTTCCTGCTCCCTTTGTATGCTGAGATGGAACTATTTGCAAAATGTCGCTCTTTTTGCAGTGTTGGCATTATTGTTGTTGTTTATTTCCCAGGAAACTAGACCAGGGCAGTATCTTTTCTAATGAAGTGTTGAGACTTTTGTCAACTTTTTGGTTTTCACCCTCCAAGTGCTAGGTTTGATTTAAAGTCCCCATAATTTTTCTTTCTCGATGTTTTGTTTGACTTCTTAACTCCCCAAATTGTTATCCCCATGAGGTTCCATACTTTCTCCCTAGAGAAGTTGGTGCAATACTCACTCTCAATATTGAAGAATGTATCTTGGTTTCCCATCAACGATGTGGTGTTTTCCTCCCCCCAATGAAGTCAGCACGAGATCCTCAGTTGATGTTTTGATGATATGGTTTTCATTTTCCTTATTGAAATCACTATTGCAATTCCCAATAGAAGTACAGACCGTTCAACATTTATTTTCCCCATTGAAGTCTGTGTGATATTCCTCGGTGAAGCCTGTAAGTTCAGATGCGCCTAAGAGGGGGGTGAATTAGGTTCTAAAAACTTTTTCTGGTTTGCATGAATATTTTTGCACGAGTTTCTTTCCTTTCTTTTTCTGATAAGTGATAAAAGCAGTAAATGCGGAAAGTAAAAAACACAGAGATATATCCTGGTTCCCCTCACAGTCCGAGAGTACTCCAGTCCCCTTTCAACATGAAAGAGATTTCCTTATAGTTGGTAATTTGTACAAAGACTACGAAACAACCAAGAACAATCCTCTTGGACCATGAACAATCCTCTTGGATTTTCACTAAGACCACAAAGAGAACAATCCTCCCTAAGTGTCTTTCTTGTTTCCAAAAATCCTGAAAACAAGGATACAATAGTATTTTTGATTTGTATAAGAGTTTGAATAATGAAAGAGTAATGTCAATCACTTGATTGATATTTTCTATTCAATATGAAATTTAAGATGGAATACTCTTCTAAGTGCTCAAGAACAATTTTCAGTATGCATATGAAAATGATGAACAAAAATCTTGAGGATAGAGAGTATGATCAAAAGAATAGAAAGTAATAGTTGTTAGTGATTGTTGTTGTTTTTAAAATTTTAAACAAAAGATAATTTATAGTGTAGTAATACCTCTTCAATGAATCATAGCAATGTTTAAACCATTTTTACTAAAAAAATATTTGAAAAGATACAAAGATTGCCATGAAAAGGTGTTACAAAAAGTTGCTGGAAAAATGAAAATTTTCAAAATCTGAAGCACAACAACCGGTTGCACTAAAGCAACAACCGATTGCTGTAAAAGCAACATTTAAAAAATTTGAAAAATATAACTATGACAACCGATTGTCATTGAGGAGCAATCGGTTGCTCATAGGCCAACGTTCAAAAAATTTGAAAACAAAACACATGACAATCGATTGCTGCTAGATGACAATCGATTGTTGTCAAACAAAAACTTTTTGTTTTTGACTGCAACCGATTGTCCTAGCATGACAATCGATTGCTTGTGTTTAAAAATTGAAAAATCATTATTTTTAAAGATTTTAAGCAATTTAAAACATCCTTCTTCAATCATACATATTATATACTCAAAATATTATTTTAATAAAGTAAATGCATGATTAAAAATAGTTTTGAGCACTAAGAGCATAAGATCAAAAATTTCATATACCTTAAGCCATAAGTCTTGAAAAGTTGATCTTGATCAATGAATCTTTACTTGAGATAAATCTTCTATCTTGATCCATTCATTTTTGCATGCTAGTTTGTCTTCATCAAAACATTTGGAAAGCTTGATTTCATAGTCTCCCCCTTTTTGATGATGACAACCATTGCTTGAAGTTTGGAGTGCATCTTCGATTTTTCTAATCAAGTTGTTTAAAACTCCCCCTAAGTCAAAGGCTCCCCCTTGATCTATTGCATGAGGGTTTTTAAGATTGCTTGCTTGCTGCAATTAGGGTTAGAGAAACACAAAAGAAACTACAAAGTCTTCTCCCCCTTTGTCATTAGCAAAAAGGAATGGGAAAGAAGATCATAAAATTTTGCACATAGAAACAACATAGCATAAATAAAGTTTGCATACATAGATATAACAGAAACAAAGTGCACAAAACGAATAAAAATCTGATACAAATAAATAATAGTAATGGCAATGGAAGAGAAAGAATAAAAGAGAGTGTAACTGAAAAAATAAAAAATTCAAAATTTTTAACTGTGCAATCGATTGTTGTTTGATGACAACCGATTGCACCCTTTGAAAAATTCAAACAGGGGCGAAAAAATTGAGAGAGCAACCGGTTGTCGTGGAGTGACAACCGATTGTTGTGAAAACAGAAACTAAATTTTTTTTAGCAACAATCGATTGTCACTCTATGACAATCGATTGTCATTATTGTAAAAAGTGAAAAAATACTTAATTTTTGGGGATTTCATGGTCATATATCAAAAATTTATTAATAAAAACATGGATCATGATATATTACCATAAAGTTAAGATTAAGATCATAGCCATGTACCTTAATTAGATAATGTCATTTTCGTCCAAGATACCTAGCTCTCTTCGGATCTTGAAAAACGGTTCTCTTGCCAACGGTTTAGTGAAAATATCTGCTAGTTGATTATGCGTATCCATGAAGGTGACTTTGACATCTACTTGAAGTACATGATCATGAATAAAGTGATGTCGAATGTCGATATGCTTTGTTCTAGAATGCATCACAGGATTTTTTGTAATGTTGATTACACTTGTGTTGTCGCATCGGAGTGGAATGCATCCAAGGTCGAGTCCGTAGTCACGGAGTTGTTGCTTGAGCCATAGAATTTGTGCACAGAAACTACCCGCTGCAATATATTCCGACTCGGCCGTACTAAGAGCCACACAAGCTTGTTCTTGCATGCCCAAGAGACTAATGCATTTCCAAAAATGTGACAAGTGCCACTTGTGCTTTTTCTATCTGTTTTACATCCTGCATAATCAGCGTCAGAATAACCAATTAAATTGCATATATTACCTTTTGGTTACCATAGGACGACATTGGTTGTTCCTTTGAGATATTTCATGATTCTTTTTACCGCCATGAGGTGAGATTCCTTCGGGTTTGCTTGAAATCGTGCACACAGACATACACTGAACATGATGTTAGGACGACTTGCAGTCAAGTATAACAGTGAGCCAATCATGCCTCGATATTTATTAATATCAATGGAAATACCGGATTCATCTTGATCAACATAAGTACCAGAGCCCATTGGCGTGTGCATTGATTTGCAATTATCCATATCAAACTTTTTCAAAAGTTCCTTGCAATATTTTGATTGATTGATGAAGATACCATCTTTCAGTTGCTTAATTTGCAATCCAAGGAAATAGTTCATCTTGCCCATCATAGACATCTCAAATTCTCCTTGCATCATCGACGAGAATTATTTACACAAATCTTTGTTAGTTGAACCAAATATAATATCATCGACATAGACTTGTACTAATAAAGTGTTACCTTTGATCTTCTTTATGAACAGGGTCTTATCCACTTTACCTTTCTCGAAACCTTTTTTGCATAAGAATGTACTGAGTCTGTCATACCATGATCTATGTGCTTGTTTTAAGCCATAAAGAGCTTTTCTCAACTTAAAGACATGTGAAGGATTCTTGAAGTCTTCAAAGCCCGGGGGTTGTTTAACATAGACTTCTTCATTGATGTAGCCATTTAAGAATGCACTTTTGACGTCCATTTGGTAAAGCTGAAAATTCAATGAACAAGCGTAAGCAAGTAAAACACGGATAGCTTCGAACCTTGCAACCGGAGCAAAATTTTCTTCAAAGTCAATTCCCTCTTCTTGGTTGTATCCTTGGGCTACCAATCTTGCTTTGTTTCGGACAATTATACCATTCTCATCAAGTTTGTTTTTAAACACCCATCTGGTACCTATGATGTGTTTGTCACTTGGTCTAGGAACAAGTTCCCAAAATTGATTTCTCTCGAACTGATTTAGTTCTTCTTGCATAGCAATCATCCATTGGTCGTCTCCTAATGCGTCGTCGACTTTGGAAGGTTTGATTTGAGAAACGAACGCCATGTTCAAGCAAGCATCTTTGAGGTTCAATCTTGTTGAAACACCTTAACTGATGTCACCGATGATTTTATCAATAGGGTGATCTCTATGGGTTCTCCATTCCTTAGGTAGATCATTGACATTTGATTCTTCCGGAATTTGTTCTTCTTGTTGTTCCAATTGATTCTCATTGTTGGTCTAGGAGCCATCTTCTTGAGGAATATCTAAAATCTCATCATCATCATTTAAAACAATAGTATCCTCCTCGGAGGGGTTAGATTCATCAAATGATACATGCATAGATTCCTCAATAGTTAAAGTTCTTTTATTATAAATATGATAAGCTTTACTAGATAAGGAGTATCCAAGAAAAATACCTTCATCTAATTTTTCATCAAACTTACCAAGGTTGTCTTTGTCGTTGTTAAGGACAAAACATTTGCAGCCAAAGACATGAAACAATGAAATATTCGGTTTCCTTCCTCGAAAGAGTTCATACGGAGTCTTCTTCAAGATAGGTCGAATATTAACTCTATTGCTTACAAAGCATGCCGTGCTTACAGCATCCGCCCAAAAATATTTTGGAAGGTTTGAATCACTAAGCATTGTCCTTGCAAGTTCAATAAGAGACCTATTCTTCCTTTCTACAACTCCATTCTATTAAGAAGTCCTTGGTGCTGAGAAATTATGTGATATTCCATGTTCTTCACAGAAATCTTCAAAGGAGGAATTCTGGAATTCTGCACCATGGTCGCTTCTTATGGAGGCAATAGATAGTGACTTCTCATTTTGAATTTGCTTTGCATATTTTTTGAACGCCTTGAATGCATCATTTTTCTGCACTAAAAAGAGTGTCCAAGTATATCTAGAAAAGTCATCAACAATAACTAGAGCGTATACATTACCTCTGAAGCTCCTCGTTCTAGAAGGGCCAAACAAGTCCATATGAAGCAATTGTAGTGGCCTAGTAGTGGACACCACATTCTTGGATTTGAAAGTTGATTTTGTTTGCTTTCCCTTTTGACATGCATCGCAAAGTCTATCTTTGATGAACTTTATCTTAGGCAGTCCAACAACAAGGCCATGCTTAATCAATTTGTTTAAATGCTCCATATGAATATGAGCGATTCTTTTGTGCCATAGCCATAAGTCGTTGTTGTTTTCCATGAGACATTTAACCTTCAAAGACAAATTATTAAGGGAAATTATAAAAATATTATTTACTCTTTTACCTTTAAGTTTAGCCTCATGTGTGACTTCATCTTCTATCAAACATTCATCTTTAGTGAACTTGATCTTGAAACCTTTGTCACATAGTTGGCTAATACTTAGAAGATTGTGCTTTAGTCCTTCGACATAAAGAACATCTTCAATTGATGTGAAAGGTGGACCACCAACTTTTCCTATGCCAAGAATCTTTCCTTTGTTGTTATCTCCATGCGTCACATAACCCTTGGCCTTAAGCGTTAGATGTGAAAATTTGTCGATATCTCCCGTCATATGCTTGGAACAACCACTATCGAGATACCATAGATTTGAAGTGGTCATCAAGCTTACCTACAAAACAAGATTAGGTTTTGTTAGGTACCCAAGTTGCTTTGGGTCCTTCATAATTAGTTCCTTTATTAACCCACACATAATGCCCATTTGCCATGCCAAAATTTCTAACATAACAAGCATTAGGTGTGTGTCCTCGAATACCACAATAAAAACAAGTAGGTATAAATTTACTTCTATATCTAGAAGGATAAGATTTCTTCTTAGAGGGTATTTTCTTTTTAGGATAGTGATGAACTATTTTGGGAGTGATTTCTTTCTCTTTGGTTGGTTGATCGCTAGCCTTGACAAAGATGGTTTTGTTGGTACTTGGTTTTGAAAATTTTGAGTATCCAAGACCACTTTTGTCATTTGAGTATCTTTGTTGGCTAAGAACACCTTCCAATCCAATTTGTCCTTTTCATACCTTTCAAGAACCATTTTCATTTGGACAATTTGGAAAGAGAGAGATTCACACTTTATGCATACAAAATTCTATTTTTCATCACTAACTTTTTGCTTTTCATCTTTGAGATCTTTTTCAATAGATCCACATTTTTCTTCCAACGATGAAATTTGTTTCTTTTGTGATGAGATAGTTTTGTACAGAATTTTTCATTCATTTAACAGTTCATTTATAGCACCTTGTGCATCACTATCAAAAAGAGAGAATACGTTACTAACCTCATCATCTTCGCTTTCGGAGTGGTGTGATGCCATTAACGCAAGATTGGCACTTTCGTCGCTATCGGAGTCGGATGACGAACTTAGTTCAACATCTTCCCATGCAACATATGCTTTCTTATCTTTTGATTCCTTCTTGCCTTTGTAGCCACTTTTCTTTGAAAGTTTTGGACAGTCCGGTTTGATGTGACCTTGTTTACCACATTCATAACAAGTAACTTCTTGTGTTGATGAGGATCCTTCCTTCTTCTTGAAGTGTTTCTTCTTCTTTGAGTGCGAGAAGGCTTTGTCATTTTTACCAAAGAATTTTCCAAGTATTCTAACGAGAAGCATGAAGTTTTCATCTTCATCAGGATTGTCTTTCTTTTCGTCTTCCTTGGAGTCAATCTTCAAGGCAATGTTCTTAGACTTCTTTTCTTGATTTTCACGCTTTTCTAACCTACCAAGTTTTGTCTCGTATTCTTGAAGTTTTCCGAATAAGGTTGCGGATGTTATAGTAGCGTGACTCTTCTTTTCTGAGATTTCCGTTACCTTTGGTTGCCATTCTCTAGTCAAGGATCTGAGCACTTTTAGGTTCAATTCATCATTAGTCAATGTTTTGCCAAGTGCCCTTAGATGATTTGTTAGATGCACAAATCTCTTTTGTAAATCAAGAATGAATTCTCTGGGTTGCATGCAGAACAACTCATATTCTTGACTTAACGTATTAAGTCTCGATCTCTTAACTTCAGTTGTTCCTTCATGTGTTTCAACCAGTGTATCCCAAATTTCTTTTGTCGTTGTGCATGCTGAGACACGGAAGAATTCATCCATACTAAGTGCGCTTTGAAGAAGGTTTATTGCCTTTTTGTCATACAAGACTTTTTTCTTATCATCATCATCCCATGTAGTTTTAGGCTTTGATGAACCAACTCCGTTTACTACAGTTACCGGAACAAAAGGGCCATTTTGGACAGTATCCCATATTTCTTCTCCTTGTGCTTCTAGATGAGACTTCATACGAATCTTCCAGAAATCAAAATATTCACCATAGAATAGAGGAGGCTTGTTGCTACTGCCACCGTCTCTGAACACAGAATTGTTGTTTGCGGAAGCCATTCTGGATCTAGTAGGAACAGGTTACATATAACCTGCTTTGATACCAATTGTAAGTTCAGATGCGCCTAAGAGGGGGGGTGAATTAGGTTCTAAAAACTTTTTCTGGTTTGTATGAATATTTTTGCACGAGTTTCTTTCCTTTCTTTTTCTGATAAGTGATGAAAGCAGTAAATGCGGAAAGTAAAAAACACAAAGATGTATCCTGGTTCCCCTCACTGTCCGAGAGTACTCCAGTCCCCTTTCAACATGAAAGAGATTTCCTTATAGTTGGTAATTTGTACAAAGACTATGAAACAACCAAGAAAAATCCTCTTGGACCATAAAAAATCCTCTTGTATTTTCACTAAGACCACAAAGAGAACAATCCTCCCTAAGTGTCTTTCTTGTTCCCAACAATCCTGAAAACAAGGATACAATGGTATGTTTGATTTGTATAAGAGTTTGAATAATGAAAGAGTAATGCCAATCACTTGATTGATCTTTTCTATTCAATATGAAATTTAAGATGGAATACTCTTATAAGTGCTCAAGAACAATTTTCAGTATGCATATGAAAATGATGAACAAAAATTTTGAGGATAGAGAGTATGATCAAAAGAATAGAAAGTAATAGTTGTTAGTGATTGTTGTTGTTTTTAAAATTCTAAACAAAAGATAATTTATAGTGTAGTAATACCTCTTCAATGAATCATAGCAATGTTTAAACCATTTTTACTAAAAAAAAAATATTTGAAAAGATACAAAGATTGCCATGAAAAGGTGTTACAAAAAGTTGCTGGAAAAATGAAAATTTTCAAAATCTGAAGCACAACATCCGGTTTCACTAAAGCAACAATCGATTGTTGTAAAAGCAACATTTAGAAAATTTGAAAAATATAACTATGACAATTGATTGTCATTGAGGAGCAATCGGTTGCTCATAGGCCAACATTCAAAAAATTTGAAAACAAAACACATGACAATCGATTGCTGCTAGATGACAATTGATTGTTGTCAAACATAAACTTTTTGTTTTTGACTGCAACCGATTGTCCTAGCATGACAATCGATTTCTTGTGTTCAAAAATTGAAAAAATAATTAATTTTAAAGATTTTAAGCAATTTAAAACATCCTTCTTCAATCATACATAATATATACTCAAAATATTATTTTAATAAAGTAAATGCATGATTAAAAATAGTTTTGAGCACTAAGAGCATAAGATCAAAAATTTCATATACCTTAAGCCATAAGTCTTGAAAAGTTGATCTTGATCAATGAATCTTTGCTTGAGATGAATCTTCTATCTTGATCCATTCATTTTTGCATGCTAGTTTGTCTTCATCAAAACATTTGGAAAGCTTGATTTCACAAAGCCTGGAGGAGGATGTTATATCCCTGTATCTGTACTAACTTATTGCTATGATGTGATTACTTTTGGATTATGTTTCATCTTGGATGTGATTTAGCCGAGTATTGATTGTACCCATGTTGTTCTTGCCTGGTTATCCCCAGTGTTATATGTCTGTTTTGTCAGCATATACATGATAACATTCATACATTCATACATACACCAAGCATAGTTGAATTTAGAAAATCATTGCTCATTTGCATTCATTAATTTCATGTTGGCATATTACCCTGTTTTGCAGAGTTGTGATATCCTCTCTCCAATAGAGTGTCAACCTTAAGCAAAAAGTGTATATTCTTTCAATTTCTCCACTAAGTTATCCCTCGTGGAAGATTTTTTCTTTAGCCTTCCTGTACAACTCTTTGTCTGGATAGAATGTGATTCCCCTTTGAGTTTATTTCTCATGAGATGTTATTTTGGTTGACTGTTTCATCCCAGTTTATTTCTGGTTTGAATCTTTGATCTGCAGCAATATTATTACTTTGGATTTCTGCAAGCTTCGAGCCCTGGTTTGAGTATGTGCATTTATTTTGGCACGAGAAGACTTTATCTCATCAGTAGGAATATATTGGCATTTCCCCAGGAAGCCATATTTCTTTCCCCAGGAAGCCATTTTTACAATCCTTCCCATAACAACAAGTAACAGGTCTCTTTATTTGAGCAACTTGTACTTCCCTGTAAAAGTCGACGTTACCTTTTTGCTATCTTCTCTATGAGTGGATAGTTTGCAGTTTGTTGTCAAATTACTCCAATGGATGGCAAGTCATTTCAATAAGACAAAGACAGTTCGTTGAGAAATCTTTACAAGTGGCAGTCTATTTATTTGAGACAATTTACATATTACCCTTTTCAGGCGGAATGCCTTGGTTAAAAAAGAAGTTGAGACCCATTCTAGGTAAAATGCCATGGTTTTGAGAAACTTGTTATTGTCAATACACTTTCTCTCTACCTTCAGTGAATGTTAGTAGTTCACCTTCAGTGAACGTTGGTGTCATCTTTCCTCATTACCTTTAGTGAAAGTTGGTAGTTTCACAACCAGTGAATGTTTGTGTCATTCTTTTATCTCTACCTTCAGTGAACGTTGCTAGTACACCTTCAGTGAATGTTGGTGTTATTGTTTCTTTTTCTA
Organism: Vicia faba; assembly: GCA_948472305.1. Taxonomy (NCBI): domain Eukaryota; kingdom Viridiplantae; phylum Streptophyta; class Magnoliopsida; order Fabales; family Fabaceae; genus Vicia; species Vicia faba. Next base: position 1,458,211,547 of record OX451736.1, read on the forward strand.
CCTTCAGTGAACGTTGGTAGTTCACCTTCAGTGAACGTTGGTGTTATTCTTTTGTCTCTACCTTTAGTGAAAGTTGGTAGTTTCACCTTCAGTGAACGTTGGTGTTATTCTTTTATCTCTACCTTCAGTGAACGTTAGTAGTTTCACCTTCAGTGAATGTTGGTGTTATTATTTTATCTCTACCTTCAGTGGACGTTGGTAGTTCACCTTCAGTAAACGTTGGTGTTATTCTTTCCTCTCTACCTTCAGTGAACGTTGGTAGTTCACCTTCAGTGAATGTTGGTGTCATCTTTCCTCTCTACCTTCAGTGAAAGTTGGTAGTTTCACCTTCAATGAATGTTGGTGTCATTCTTTTATCTCTACCTTCAGTGAACGTTGGTAGTTCACCTTCAGTGAACGTTGGTGTTATCGTTTCTTTTTCTACCTTCAGTGAATGTTGGTAGTTCACCTTCGGTGAATGTTGGTGTTATTCTTTTTTCTCTACCTTTAGTAAAAGTTGGTAGTTTCACCTTCAGTGACGTTGGTGTTTTTCTTTTATCTCTACCTTAAGTGAAATTTGGTAGATCACCTTTAGTGAAAGTTGGTGCATCCTTTGATCGTTTACTGTTATCTGTGAGTCAGTATCTTTTTGATCTTCTACCTTCAACTATCGAGTTGGTAGCTTATTGTGATCTGTGAGTCGGTATCTTTTTTATCTTCTACCTTCAACTATCGAGTTGGTAGTTTACCGTCATTTGTGAGTCGGTATATTTCTGATCTTCTACCTTCAACTATTGAGTTGGTAGTTTACCGTCATCTGTGAGTCGGTATCTTTTTTTATCTTCTACCTTCAACTATCGAGTCGGTAGTTTACCACCATTCGTGAGTCGGTATCTTCTTGTCTCCTCCTTGGGCTTTACACCAATAGAGTCGAGTCTTTTGTTCACCAGTGATTTATTTTCCTGGTCAAGTTTCTCTTTTGATCCTTGTTTCCTTTGCTACACCCCCAGTGGTGTCTTGCATCCTTTTGGATTTGTTCATATGCATTCATAATCATAAGCATCACATGGCATCTTAGGGCCAAAAAATAGGGTTTGTTTTATATTTAAGTATATTTAATCACTTCAACACGAAGATTTTAACCTTCGTATCTCCGGATAGAAGACACTTAAATAAGGGCAGCTGTTGTACCCCAATTTTTACCTCTAAGATTCCTCTATCATCTCATACTATCACAATGCATTCAGATCACAAGCTAGGGTTTGGGGTTTTTCCTCTACTGCATCTTGTCTTTAGGTTTTCCTGTGGGAATCACCAAGCACTTTGAAGCACCTTGAATTGTGTATCTTGTACATGTATGCTTTTAACTAACCTCAAAATATGTATATTTTGTCTCTTGGAATATCATATTGTAGGTAATGGCACAATTGCCTTCATCTCACTGTCTCCTAGCATAGAGAGGATCAAAACTAGGGTTTGGATTTTAATCAGGAACTATTTGGATTTTTGGGCAATACTTTATCCCATACTTCTCTACATGATCATGAGCATCTATAATTGGAGGTTTGATCATCAACTTTGGTTTGGAAATGTTCAATTGATGAAAGGGGGTAAAATGGTCATTTTGTCAAGAGATAGACAAAATCAACTGTTGACCAAGTGGACTTTTGGTCAACTATCAATCAAATATCCCTATTATAACATTTCATGGTCAATAGTGGCAAAAATATCAAGAGGAAGTGTGAATTGGAGATAACTTGTCAAGGAAGTTATTTGAAATTTTGGAATTTTTCTAAGTATTCATAGGGCTGAATTTTGATTAGCCATAACTTTCTCAATTTTTATTGAAAATGTGAAAACTTTATATGCCTAGAAAGAGGATGAAAAATTATCCAACTTTGTTTGAGAGGCCATAAGTCTAAAATATGAAAGCAAAAAAAATTTATGAAGCATGGAAGTTTTGGACACTTGGTGAAATTTTGGATAAAATGCAAAAATATAGCTTCTTCATGTTTAATTTTGAATGATCATTTGGACTCAAATAAAAAAGTTGAAAACATGAAAGTTGAATATTGAAGTTTTCTCTTCATTTTTCATTCAATAATCTTCTCAAATGGTTAAGTGTAGAGAAATATATGGTGATTAGGATTTTGAGCTTCAAATTTGTCATTTTGCCCAGCACAAGGCAAGTCACACGCGCTAGGCCTGGAATTTCATCAAAAATGTTATGGGCGCGCATTCATCATCACTTTTATATGTGAAATATTCATTATTTTGGAAAATGTCCAACATCAAAGATCAAACCCTAAATGTGAGGAACAACTTTTCTTCAGAAAGTTTCTCAAAAATCTTCCTACATTTTGAGATAAAATTGAAAGAAGAAGGCACCATGCAAGCTGAATTTTTATAAATAAACCTTAATCAACTTAATAATACCTTGATATTTTTGTAAGAAGACTAAAAGTCAATCAATCTCATCCAAACCATTTTTTCACTTTGGCTTTTGCTTTAAAAACATTTTCTCAAAAGATTAGACTCTTGTCAATCCTTGTAGTGATGCAAACAACTATACTTCTACAATATGTAGTCAAGAGAGATATTTTCCACTTGGGTGTTGAGTGAGGCATTGTTGATTTTAAAATGCAAGCCATATCCTCCACTTTGAGATGATGTAGATTCTCCTTTCTTATGATTGTGGGTAGTAAGTATGTTTTCCACACGGAACATGACGATGATGTCTTATCTCATAAAATCAACCAACACACTTGTGTTGTTTTAAATGTTTTAAAGAGGAACTACGTGTACCCTGAATCCCTATTGCACGGAAGGTGGTACATAGGCACTAAAGGTTCGCAACCGCGGCGGGTGCAAAAACCATAAAAAAATATATACTTATTTTTCTCATCTCCACAATCTATTTTTTATACAACATTTCATAGCCAAAATATACAGATTTTTCAAAGAGGTTCCTGCGGAGTACCGTAGATGTTTAGGGTGATAATACCTTCCCTTTGTATAACCAACCCCCTTACCTAGAATCTTTCCCCCTCTTTTGGGTTATTCTCTCTTTTTCCATTCCTTTGGAAACAATCAAGCGCGGTGGAGATTTTTATTTTGATCTGTACAAGTCTAGTCAATCCAATGGCTTAGTTTTAAATGTTTCTACCGCTGCACGGAGATATAGGTAAACAAACTTGCATGCAAAAATTAGTCACTTCAAAGCCATAACATATGTGTTGGAGTCGCAATTGAAGAAAGCTGGTGGTTGTTTTCACTTTGTAGACGAAGACAAAGGTAGAAAGAGCATGTGCGGTAGATGGGAAAGAGAAGTCAGAAAGAGAAGGAGAAGTAGGGAATTTATTAGGTAAAAATATACGAAAAGGAAAAAATAATAAAAGTTATAAGGGTAAAAATTAGTTCAATAGATAAAGGAAAAAATATTAGAGTCGATTCACAACTTCTTTAAGTCTAATCATGAGATACATGTGACTCAAATCATGACCTCTTTCCATTATTTCCAACCTTTGATTCAAGTTGATTGTTTCTTTTATTTGAATCATTACCTTATGATTTGATAAAAACCATTTGTCTTATAATTTTACCAAGAGTGAGTGTCTACTCTCTTACACCACTATTCATCTTTATCCTTTTTTTCAATGATAGAGTGTTTGTCATCCATGAGATAAAAACTCAAAAAGTATGGGGGATCACATCTCTTAAATCATTGTTGTGTTCTTATTGAAGAACAAAAATCCCAGAGAAAGTGATGGGATTTATGAATCAATTGATAACCTTGGTAAATCTTAGAACAATCACCTAAGAACCTAAAAACCTATTTTTACTAAGAACCTTGACATAACCTAGAGTGTGTTCTTCATTCACTAACACCTAAAATGTAGATCTTGTCAGTTTTAGTTGTGTGTGTGACATTCTTCAAATAATATTCATCATCTTCAACCTTTGTCAAGAACCATTGTTATGGACCTTCCACTATAAATATTGATTATGAGAGGTAGATCAAAGTTAAATTAAGGAATCTAATGTTTTTTCTTTAAAGTTATGTTTTTATGTATCGGGTGGAAGAATAATTTCTTAAATATAGATTTCAGTTCTGTGTTGTTCAGAAATAGATACAAGTGTCTTTATACTTCATTGAAGACTTTGGTAAAACCATTTGAAGGTTATATCATAAAAAGTTAGGAGTTATTCAATTAATTGGGGCTAATGGAAATAACTCAGACAAGTATTTGTCAGATTAGAGGAAATAATGATGCAGAAATGAATCTTAGAGTAGGTTATTGGGGATGGCAAGATTATTTGATCAATATCATTGAGGATCTTGTGTATAGCAGTTGAGTATCTGCATGAACAAAATAAATTGTCATTGGATTCATGTGTAAGCTAATGCAGTATGGATATTAGCATTCGAATTGATGATATTTTGTTGTATCAAAGTACTTGTATATTAACTCTTGAAAGTAGCGTAAGACATGATTATTTTTCTAATGGTTTCAAACCATTGAAGAGTGGAGTAGGCATAATGTGGCCAATTGTTAAACCACTACATATCTCTGTATACTCTCTTTCGTCCCTATCTCTCTTTAAGGTGTTTCATTCATCATGTAGAAATTAAATCATAGCGTAATTTTTATGTCAATTAGGTTAGATCATGCTTGTGGTGATTTATTGTATAAGCATAGGTTTGTGTTGCACCAAACCTATCATATCATGCTTAAGTTGATTGTGTTCAATAACATGTCTATGATGAGATGGTAATTATGTTGATTAAGAAACTTGAATTGTCCTAATTGAATCAAGTCATTGTTTGATCATTCTCTTAGTGATATCATTTAAGTACATTGGTTAGAATTCATAGTGATGAGATTATATGCTTTCATTCTTTATTATTTTAGCTTCTACCCACGAAACTTTGATTTTTGTATTGAAAGTTTTGAAATTATTTTTAAAATGGGATCAAACTATTCAACCCCCCTTATAGACCTATTTCGTACTTATATTCCAACCAACAAAGACATCTTAAATCTAGTAACGCGATAGGGTCTAGATTTGGGTACCAAAAACTAAAATTAATTTGTTTTACAAGAATGATTTGCAGCTTGAAGGGTTTAAAATTCAATTAAAGAAAAGATGTGAAAAGTAGGAGTCTGAAGATTCCACCAAAGAAAGATGGTTTTGATAATCAAGATTGTTAAGTAATCTTATTAAAATATTATGGTGAAAGGTCATTAAATGACATATCTCTTAATAAGGAATGAAATTATAGATCACCTCGCATGTCAAGCGATCCTGAGAGATGAAATTTCTTCAAGGTTATGTGTTCTCTTCAAAGGGGGAAGAATCTCAAAAAGATTTTTGTGTTGTTGGGGTAAAAAAACTTTATAGAGAATAAACTCTAAAAATTGCAGTTAATCCTACAACACATGCTTATTTAAATTCCTTGTCCACTTGACTTATGTGTTACTAATCATTTGTTATGGGAAATGAAATGATTTAACAAAGAGGTGCAAAAACAAAAGAAAGGGGGTGCACATAGTAATATCAAAGACTAAGGTTTTACAAGGCCCAAATAGACAAAGGAAGTTGAAATATCATAATTTAATCTATTAAATCTAGAAAGCTAGTCAAATAAAGATTAAATTCGAGGAATGAATCACTAAAGCCACTAATCATTACTAATAAAACAGGGTTCATATTGCATACAAAAGAATATGAGTTCCAATTTAATCAGTAGATCCCACAGTGGAAATAGGTTTTTGTCCTTCTTATGGTTAAACTTGTTGTGTTTTTTAGACCAAACGATTTTCAGAGAAATCACCTTTCCTTTATAAGCTGCAGAAATTTTGAGTGGAGGAATCAAAACAATATAAAGTTGAAAACGACCAACATATTTGTGGTAGTGGAGCAAAATCGATTAACATAAAAGTCAAATGTTATCTTAGAGCATAAATATCGCTGTGGCTTATGTCTATGTGTACTACTGTAGTCAGAGTAGTATTGATAATAGAAGACAAATGATAGTAGTATTAATTGGCACCGTATCCAAAAAAGGGATCGTAGCTTTTAATAAATATATTAGCTTGTAGCATGTATAAATTTGAAACATAATGTAATTTTGTGGGACCCATGTTAGAATTTTAAGTAAGTAGTATGGATATTTAGAAAATATAATTAAGTGGTTTAAATAATTGAGAAGTGTAAAGTAATATATTATATTAGATGGGACCCACTTATACTATTAATATGAGTAGTATGGATGTGAATGCTCTTAACTATTGAAGAATACCTAGAGAAGACGAACTAGATTTAAGGAAAAGTTGAGACTGAAAATGCTTGAATAAGGTTTTGGTAATTGCATGTTAACCTCTTTCATTTGTACAAGGAAATCAACTTGAACGGAGAATAATCGCAAAGAGAAACTGTTATACTAGTTTGATTTGAAAGAGAAAGAAGTGAAAATTATATTTGAAATCTGAAATTAAAGTTCAGATAGAGGCAAATCAAGAGTGTTCAATCTGTTTTAGACTGAATATTTAAGAAAACATAGTTTCTGTGTTGATATTCCTATAACAAACATTAGATTTAAACTAAGGTCAATTTAATTCTAGGATTAAATATACGATATTCCTGCAATGTCAGTGAGTTTCTCTCATCCTCTGTAATATTATTTTTTTGGATTCTCCTTCTGTAATATTTAATTTTTTAGATTATCTCCTAAGTGTATAATTCAAATGCTGAATCTTAAGAGGTAAATAAAAAAAATATTACAGCACATAAGAGACAAAAGACATAGAATTTTAATATTTTAAGGGGAATCTAATTTCTTTTACGAGAGATAAATCGAATATTACTTATATTATAGAAGGATATTGTATATTTAACTCTTAATTCTAATTATTAATTATTAATAAGATTTGTCGATGAAATAGACATATAGTCACATACAAATAAAGGGGTAGTAAATTCATAGTATAAGTCACATTAAATAAGTCCAATTGATATTTGCACAGAAATAATTTATATATATATATATATATATATATATATATATATATATATATATATATATATATATATATATATATATATATATATATATATATATATATATATATATATATATATATATATATATATATATAGGCGCAAATTTAAAGCAACGACGTCTCAATTGTTAGTTGTATAATTCTTGTTCAGTTATTTTGAGCTTTTAGCATGTGTATTTGGGCGAGGGCACTTTGCCTATATAAAGGGTCATTATGTTTGTAATCAAGTGAGCAACATTAATATACATTCAGTTAGAAAGTTAGTTACACTTAACTAACTCATAATCTCTCTCTTCTCTTTTTCTTCATCTTGTTTTCACAAAATCATCTTTCTTGAATCCTTTGTTCCAACAAATTGGCATCAAGAGCTTGTTTGTGATTCAGAGAGAATCTAATGGGAAACGAATCAACGACATCAACACAGTTTCTAGCGAATCTATTGGTTTTTAAAGGTGAAAACTATCACCGGTGGGTTGCACAAATGAAGGTTATTTTCAAATTTCAAGATGTCGTAGAAATCATGAATGATGGAGTATTAGAACTGGAAGTAGATGCTACAGAAGCCCAGAAAGATGCGCACAAAGATCAGAGGAAGAAAGATGGCAAGACGTTGTTCTTTATTCACCAGTGTGTGGATTGTGACATATTCGAGAAGATAATTGAAGAAGAAACAACAAAAGGAGCTTGGGAAAATCTGAAATCCTTGTATGGGGGAGATGAGAAACTGAAGAAGGTGAAGTTACAGAAATTAAGGAAGTAGTACGAGATGTTTCAGATGAAAGAGGATGAATATATTTTTGCATATTTCTCATGAGTTGTGACGCTAACAAACCAGATAAAGGCATGTGGTAAAGCGTGTACGGATTTGTAAAAGATAGAAAATGTATTGAGATCTTTAATCATAGATTTCGATTACTTTATTGTGACAATTGAAGAGGCCAAGAATCTATCTGAGATGAAGTTGGAAGAACTTCAAGCTTCATTAGAGGCTGACGAAATGAGGTTTCAGTAGAGAAACTTAGAAAGAGAGAAAGCAGTTGAACAAGCATTGCAATCAAGATTCAACAAGAAAGCTGGAAAAGAGAAATCGAAGCAGCGAAAGAATCTTGCTGGTGATGAGAAGTCAAGCAAGAATACTGACTCAAAAGGTGTGGGCAACAAGTATTCTAGGAAGAAAGTTGACACGAAAGAGGTGCAATGTTATAATTGTCAAGGTTTTGTCCACTATGCTAGAGACTGTCGAAGAAAGAAAGTTGTAAGGTCGAAAGATAGTGATGAAGCTCAATATGCACGAGCTAGAGATAGTGATTCTGATGATATGTTATTGTTGGTGAACACCCAGTCGACTACTGAGAAAAACAACATATGGTATCTAGGTTCAGGATGTAGCAACCACATGACTGGAAATAAAAATTGGTTTACCAAGTTAGATGAATCAATCGAAAAGATGATAAAGTTTGCAGATGGCGGGCATATCAAATCAGGTGGAGAAGGAGATATTTCAATTATCAGAAAGGATGGTCGAAAGGCTACTATCACTGAAGTTCTATATGTACCTTCAATGACAAGTAACTTGATAAGTGCCGGTCAATTACTTGCAAAAGGCTTCAATATGAAGTTGGAGAGTAATCAGATGAAGGTATATAGGGTTGATGGGAGGCTAATAATGAAAGCACGATTGGCCGAGAACAAAATGTTCAAGGTTGAACTCAACACATCAGATCACAAATGTCTTGCTTCGAATACAGAAGAAGACAAGAACTGGATATGACATCACAAGTATGGACATCTAAAATTAAAGAGTTTATGGACTGGTATCCTTCGTCAGGTCCTTCATCCGGTCCAGGTTCTTCAAGTCAGTCACTAACATAATATTCTCATCGGGAATTCGAAGTTCATGGACTGGTAGTCATCCACAGTCTGATGAGCCAAATGATCAGCTAGTACACTTCCCTTGATTGCTTTATGGGTCGTGTATTGGATATCGTATTCGGTCACGATCATTTTCCATCTTGCTATTCTTCCAGAGAGAGCGGGCTTCTCGAAGATGTACTTGATCGGATCCATCTTAGATATCAACAGAGTAGTGTGGGTCAACATATGCTATCTCATGCGGCGAGCAGCCCATGCCAAAGCGCAACAAGTTTTATTGTGCAGTGAGTATCTTGTTTCACAGTCGGTAAACGTTTTGCTAAGGTAGTATATTGCATGCTCTTTTCGACCGAACTCGTCATGCTGCCCCAGCACACACCCCATTGAATTATCTAACACTGTTAAGTACATTATCAAGGGTCTTCCTTCAATCAGAGGCATCAGAATTGGAGGATCTTAAAGGTATTCCTTGATTCTCTCGAAGGCAGTTTGGCATTCGTCATTCCATTTTACCACTTGATCTTTCTTCAAGAGTTTGAAGATTGGCTCACAAGTAGCAGTTAAATGGGAAATGAACCTGGAAATGTAATTTAGGTGCCCCAAGAAACCACTAACCTCCTTCTCAGTGCGAGGATCCGGAATCTCTTGTATAGCCTTCACTTTTGCAGGATCTACCTCAATGCCCTTGTCGCTAACAATGAAACCTATAAATTTACCAGACCTTACCTCGAAGGTGCACTTGTTCGGATTTAACCTCAGCTTGTACGTCTTCAACCTATCAAAAAGATTTTGTAGATGATCAAGGTGCTCTTCCTCAGTTTTAGATCTAGCTATCATGTCGTCAACATAGACCTCTATCTCATGGTGAATCATGTCATGAAACAAAGCTACCATGGCTCGCTGATAGGTTGCCCCGATGTTCTTCAACCCAAACAACATCACTTTGTAATAGAAAGTGCCCCATTGCGTGACGGAGGTTGTCTTCTCCATGTCTTCAGGTGCCATCTTAATCTTATTGTAACCATAAAAACCGTCCAAGAAGGAAAACATCTTTTGTTGCACAGTGTTGTCAACCGGAACGTCAACGTGGGGGAGCGGGAAGTCGTCCTTGGGGCTTTCCCTGTTCAAATCTATGTAGTCCATGCACATCCGTACCTGACCGTCCTTTTTAGGAACTGGGACCACGTTAGCAACCCATTGGGGATAAGAGGTGACGACTAAGAACCCAGTGTTGAACTGTTTCATAACCTCTGCCTTGGTCTTCTCTAACATTTCATGGTGCATACGACGAACCTTATGTTTTACCGAAGGGCAATCTTCTTTAGTTGGAAGATGATGAATCACAATATCGGTGTCTAGTCCGGGCATGTCTTCATATAACCAGGCAAAGATCTCGACATAATCATGCAACATCTGTATCAACCGTTGTTTGAGACTAAGCTCCAGATTTGCACCTATCTTGACATCTTTCCTGTCCTCTTCTGTGCCCAAGTTTATTGTCTCGACTAGATCTTCATGAGGCTGTATGGCCCTTTCTTCATGTTGTAACAACCTAGCAAGTTCTCCGGGTACCTCACAGTCTTCCTCACGTTCGTCCTCGGCTTGGTTGATCGGATTTTCAAAGTCATAACCGGAAATAGCATAACTGTTATCAATAGGATCCAGAGTGGATATGGATCTGCGATTTGATATGTGAGTGTGTGTAAGAGTATAGTTGTATAGACAAAGTAAAAAGCAGAAAAGAAAATACAGAGAGTGTAAAATTTTTATGCAAAACGTCCAATGCTTTATTAATGTCATATGAAATTGAAACATGTTAACTCTCACAAATACACCATTATGCCCCGGGTATGACACATGGCCATAGAGTTTATATTGTTTATTACATATCCAAAAACAAGAAATACAATTACTTCTGAATAAAAGTAATTGGTACAAAGTCTTTTGTCGTCCAGTTACTGGGTCCACCGTTGGTATTAGGGAAGATCCAGCTATCCAAGTCATAGTCACCATCATTGTCTTCTAGAGTGTTGACCCCATGATTGTTGATGCGTAGGGGAGGTCCTCCAGCACGAGCACGATGAACAACCCTTTGAGCCCATGAAGAGAAACCCAAACCAAATTTATCAGACTTGTATGGAATGTTAGTGAGTTGGCCCCAGATGGTACACCCATCTTCTTTAATAAATGCTTTGGCGTCCTTGAGAGAAGCCATCTTCAAAGGAGGTCTAGTGATCTTTGGCAGATTGGTGATAGTTTTAGTTGTAGCCATAGTCTGAGGCACCTCTTCGAAGTTTTGACATAGAGTCTCGATGAACTCGCCATCCATTTCTACATACCTGAAGGAATTCAAATGGATTACCATGTACTCTTCTTCACCATGTACCGTAACAATCTTTCCTTTTACCAGGTATTTCATCATCTGATATAGAGTGGACGTGACAGCTCCCGCCCTATGGATCCAAGGGCGACCCAACAAACAAGAATAAGATGGTCTGATATCCATCACGTAGAAGGTGGAGTCGAAGGTATGGGAACCAACTTTGATGGGGATGTCCACCTCCCCGTGCACCATTCTTTTCGAACCATCGAAAACCCTCACTACAATGTTACTGGGCTTCAGGGTCAAACCTTCACAGTCCAATCTGTTCAGAGCCTTTTTAGGAAGCACATTTAATGATGAACCAATATCTACTAGAACATGGGCCAAAGTAGTGCCCCTGCATTCGACAAAAACATGTAGTGCATCATTGTGTTTTCTCCCTCTATGTGTCAGATCAGCATCAGAAAAAACCAAATAGTTATCAGCCGTTAAATTGGCCACACAATCTTCAAATTGGTCAGCGGAGGTTTCTTGTAGCACACGGGCAGTTTTAAAGAATTTCACCAAAGCCTTCGCATGATCTTCGGAGCACAACAATAAGGCTAACATTGAAATATTGGAAGGGGTCTGCCCCAGCTGTTCGACCACATTGTAGTTGCTCTTCTTTATAATATTCAGGATTTCTTCCATTTCTTTCTTGGAAGCCTCTGGGATAGATTTTAAATGCGCCTTCATCTAGACAGGCTCAATCAATATGTCTTTGCCCCGAGTCTCGGTCGACTCGGTGATAGGGGTGGCAACAGGAGTAATCACAGGAATTGTAGTGGTAGTATCAGTACGGACAACAGCAGGAATGATCACAGGGCTAGTAACATCTTTTGGAGGAGAAATCTCAGGGGAGAAACTCTTCAACTTCTTGTTATTTTACTAGTTCCAACAATGTTCCCAATGTCGGGATCAGTATTTCTAGAAATTTGGTCTTCAATAACCAGCAAGTCTTGCTTGATGTCGTGGTAGTAGATGTCAGCCCCATAGTTCCAAGGAACAACCTTGTCCGATGAGTATGGGATTGGCCCTGGCATAGTGATAATTAGAGGAGCCAGCTTCGGAGCAGATGTAATTCTGACGGGTCTTTTGGTGGAGACCCTGGGAGAATTGGCGGAAATGGTTATGATTGAAACATCCTTGCAAGGAATAGTTGGAATGGGAGTATTTTCAAACAAAATCTCTCTATCATCCATCAGGCGCTGAACACCTGCCTTCAACAAATGACAACCAGTCGGTTGAGATAAACATAAGTGGCAACCTTCGCCACAACCTGGAAATAAACCGGCTTTCAAAAGATTCCACTTAACGGTCATGAGAGGAGTAACAAGTTCCTCAACAGAAGTAATGAACATATCATCTTCAATAGCATTAACACCACGGTCGTGCTTGGGTATAGGAGCAGTGATAACATTGGGAATCTCAGGAGCATCAAATTCAATCTCCTTCTCCTCGATCAGGTCTTGCACCTTGTTTTTCAAAGCCCAGCATTTGTTTGTATCATGACCTGGACTGTCTGAATGGTAAGCACAATGAGCATTTGGGTTATAGCAAGGAGACACGGTGTTAGGATTATTAGGAGCTTCCCGCAAAGTCACCAGATTATATTTTAGCAAGTGCGACAATACTTGAGATAGAGTCATGTTTATACGGGTAAACTGTCTTATAGGCCTTTCTTCTCTAGGCTGATTGTTCCTTTGTTGAGTAGGTGTAGTTTTAGAGATCATAACAGCCCCTACCGCTGGACGGTGCTCGGTTCTGCCCTGATTTCGTTGGTTGTAAATAACACTGACCTCCTTCTTCCTAGAAAATGTCTTCCTTACTCTACTAGAGGACGCATCCTTCTGAATCTTACCACTCCTAATTCCAACTTCCACTCTTTCTCCTGTCAAAATTAATTCAGTGAAACCATTTGAGGAGCTTCCAATCAGATGATTGAAAAAAGGACCAGATAGGGTTCCCAAAAACATATCCACTAGCTCCCTATCAGATAGGGGAGGTTGGACTCTCCCTGCCAAGTCCCTCCACTTCTGAGCATAGTCTTTAAAGCCCTCGCTTGAACCCATAGACATACTTTGGAGTTGTGTGCGGGTGGGAGCAAGGTCTGCATTATATTGATACTGCTTGTAGAAAGCAGCATCCAGGTCTTCCCAATTATGAATGTTGGTCCCTTCCAGCTGGTAGAACTATTCTAGTTGAGTTCCGGATAGACTATCTTGAAATAAGTGGACCCATAAGTCCTTGTCAGCAGTGTAAGGCTGAATCTTCCTCACATAAGATCGAAGGTGCATCTTTGGACATGAAACCCCATCATATTTGGCGAACACCGGCACCTTGAACTTCTGCGGGATGACAACCCCAGAAACCAAACCCAGCTCTTCAAAATCCAGCCAAGGCACCTTCCGGAGTTCCATTGCACTATCATTGATAACTGCGGGGAATTCCCTAATGTCCCTCTCTTAGGCATTAGGGGAGGAATCACTCATAATCCTTGTTTTGAGAAGTTCTGTCCAAGAGAGCCCGCTTAGCTTTGAGTATCTGCCAACTTTGGGAATACACCAAAGACGACCATGTCACTACATCCTAATGGCCAAGTTGTTCAATTAAGGTTCTAAGATCAGTTGACGCTTCATGACACCACATAGCAGCCCCGTATTCTCCTTAATTAACTCAAGGGCTACCAGTACCAACCAAAGTGTATCATCAGCATAGCCATCGCTTCAACCGTGTCGGTATACCCTGCATATTTTCCATGATCTATTACTACTTACCTAAATAGTTTCCCCAGATCCGGGTGTAGGATCTATAGTAACCCAAACAGTACCTTTAAAAATAAAGCAATCAAAACAGACAAAGAAAATAGTTTAAAAATGATCTAGACCCTAAGGTAAACCCCACGAAATCTCTTTCCCCAGATGAGTCGCCAGTTCTGTGATACGGTGGCATAACCGACTATTAATACTAGTTTTGCGTTTGTATTCACAAATGTTGTGGTAAGAAAGAGTCGCCACCGATTTTTATTTTATTCAATAAAGGAAAGGGTGAAAAGAACAGGAAAGACCTTTCAATAGTTTCTGAGTAAGGGGGTAGATTATGGAAAGGGAAGGTGTTATAACCCTTTCCATCCATGGTTTTCCACAAACTCCTAGGTACTTGCTCATTTTTTAAAACTGTTTTTGTGTTTGTGTGTTTTGAATTATTTGTTTGCTTTATGGTAACTCTTGTATCAGTCCTCAAGAGTGTGATAAAGCGTTTTTGAAAAGGATTTTTAAAAGTGTGAAAGTGTACAAAAGAATCAGGTTTTGCGCAAATACTTAAGAACTGTCAACCTACTCGAAAAAAGGGCATTCTTTTCCTCCTTTCCTTTAGATAGTGCTATCCTACTATTAGTAAGTAGGTAGCCCTATCGTTGGATGTTGAGGGACTATCTAAAGGGACTCTTATGGTCATTGAAGGCAACATGTAAGGATACCTTAGCATTTCGAAGGGACTGTTATCATATAGGCAACATCGAAGGACAAGATCAGTTCTCGTAGGCAACTCGAGGGACATTAAGGAACCATGATCTTTACGATAACTTTTAACTTAGGGTCTTTGCTAAGATATCCCTACGTTCGAGGGATATGACCATTTCTGAAGGCAACAAGTGAGGTATACCCTAGGGGTGAAAGTGTGCGACAATGTGCTTTTTTCAGATATTTATCTTGAAGTTAATGACCTAATGATTAATTGATTTAATTTTGTCATGCACGCCTAATTTACTAACAATTTATATACACGCATATAAGAAATATAAAAGCGAGAAATAAAGTTCATACAGCTATTACAAGTCTTTGGTGTAGTTACATAAATAATGAACGAAAAGTAAAATGCGGAAATTGAAAACCCTAATTAAACTATTACAAATTGGGCACAGTTACATAATAAAATAATCGTATGAAAAATAATAACGCGCGGAAATTAAGACTGGAATAAGTTCTAAACCCTAAAAGTCTAATTGCTCATTAAAATATTTTTTGGTATTTTATGAAAAATATTTGAAATTTAACCTAATCTCTAACTAATTTTAAATTAAATTCAATAAATTAAAATTTAATTAAATTAATTTGCAAAAATTAACTTTATTAAGTAAAAAAACTCTAAGTCCTAATTTTTATGATTTTATGATTTTTTATGATTTTTTTTTAAAAATGAATGAATTGAAAATATAAACTAATTAAAAAAAGAATAAAGAAATTAAAAATAATGGGCCTGGGGGGTGTGAAATCCAAATTGGGGGCATGCTTGCTGGAATGTGTCAAGGCTCAGATTGCATTGGCCCAGTACAACTGTATGGGATCTGGTGTTGCTAGATCCTGAGGGTTCATCATGGAGAAGCGTTTCCAGGGGAACTGGATTTGATATTGTAATGATCTGATGGATGAGATCTGCAGATGCATGATATGCGCGCTTTCCCCTGGAACATTGAATCTGCAAGAGACTCACTAGAAGAAAAAATAAACTTCAAGACCTGGGAATCAAACCCAGGTCTCTCTCGTTGCACACATTCCTCTTACCACTCAGCCAACCTGTTAATCGTTTATACACATAACTCAATAATAATATATGCAAAACGGAGTTGGATTCTAGGTCATCAAAGAAAATGCACACAATGGTCCCACTGAAATTTAAACAAACCAATAAAAACATGTGAAACTGCCACGCAATGCGTTCTCCTGGGTCATAGAAGTCAACGACGCCGGAGCTGTGCTCCTGTCGTCTTCTCCAGCCAAGCAAAACGGCTAACCTGCAAACGTGTTAGATTCAAGGCCTATCAAGAGGTCCATTCCTTGTAAAATCACCTCCTGAATTCAAATTCGGGCTTAGATTTAATGGATTGTCCCTGTATTAAGCGTTTCGAGCTCGTTTCTAGATTATGCCCTAAGAATGGCAACATGAGATTCTAGCGTTTAAGCTTGTATGGAATACATCAAACCTTCCTTATTAATTGTCATGAGCACATATATGTACATTATATCTCTTAACAACACATATTTAGCAAGATTTGAAAACAAAAATATCTACCAACGATGATGACTGGTTATGGAGCTTCTGGGCGTGGATGCGCTTGACTTCCGGCCTGATTCAACTCCTGGGAGTCTTAGGGAATGAATGGTGCAGTTTTTTTGGTCTGGAAACTGCTGGATTGAATGGTGCAAACTTTTACTTTTCCTTTGAATTTTTGAATTTTTGTTAGGGCTCTTTTTGAAATACTTGCACTCTCCCTTTGTGTTCTGACTTGTGATGTATATATGAGGGTGAAATTAGGTTAACAAATGGAGCAAGAATCCATGGCATTCATCACATAATATTTGTTTTGGAATAATATGAAATATTTACAAAATTGGCCAAATCTTGCACAAATGACTCCTACGCATTTTTTCCAGCTATCCTGAGTTATTTTAGGCCTTAAGACATTTGGAAATCAAGTCCATGCAATCTTCATATACTTTTATATCATTTATTTGATTTAAATTGAATTTTTAATGATTAAATATCAAAATAAATAACAAATAATGAGATAATGTATGAGTGAGCTCAGAGGTCATGGGCTATGTTAACAACAAGTTTCAAGCATGAAAACATGGGCCCATTTGGAAAAAATTCAAGTTTGGTCAATATTGGCTTCATGCATTTTTCCAAAAATTGGTCAACTTTAGCAATGCATATCTCTCTCATTTTTAACCCTAAATAACCTTTTTGGTTTCATCTCAATTGCATCATTTATGTTCATGTAAGGAGCTTTGACTCAAAAGGTGTTTTTGTTGACTTTTTGAAAGGACCTATAATGTATGAGCTTATATCTTTTGATTGGGGAATTTCCTGAACTTGAGGGATGAAGAGAAGTTGTATGGAATTAGATTATATTAAAAATGAGCCTTGGTGGAAAAATTTCAGATAAAGTATGAGAAAGTTATGCATGGTCAAAGTTCTGTTGACTTTTCCTATAGAAACCCTAATTTGCCATTTTTGACTTTTGATGAGTTAGGAGCATTTCTTGAGGAATCATGATCAACCCTTGATCAAATGATGGATATAACTTTAAAATGTTGATGTTGACCAAAAATATTGAGGTTTGACTGTATTTAGGCCACAGTTAACTTTTGACCTAATACAGTGGATTTCCAGGCATTTGAGCAGTTGACTGAGCAAACTTGTTGTTAAAGGCATGAAATTTGGCATGGATGATCTTGAGAACATATTAGGAAAATGGAGAAAATTTGGGATCCTTGGGACTCACACATATTGCTTAAAATTAAAACCCTAGTTGAGGTTCATTGCCTTAGGAGAAGAATTTGTCTGGTCAATTCTTAGTCATCCTAGGGAAAGTTGGGGATCTTAATGAGCATGTCTTGAGTGAAATGAGAGGGAAAATTTTGGGGTATAACATGTGCTAAACACGCTATCCACGCTAAGAGGGCTTCAAAACAATTCTTCTTTCAAAACAGTAAAAATGCAAGCAGCACGCTACAAAATGCATTGAGCGCACTCGCGCTCAGCGACCTCTGCATGCTAAGCGGGCTCTCTTGGATAGAACTTCTCAAAACTGGTCTTTTATTCTGAAAACATGCATCCAGAGCCGTGCCTTTGACACCTTATGCCTTGATGCTCCAAAATGCAACTAATACCTACAAAATGAATGGAAAAATATCAATTGATACACTATGTACACAAAAACACAAATAAACATAAACTAAACGTATTTACACAAAAGTAGGGTTTATTCAACGATATTAACAACAAAAAGTCGATAAGTGAAACAAAAAGTATATACAAAAATAACTACAATTTTCACTTATCAAACTCTCCCCAACTTGAACTTGTTTGTCCCTAAACAAGAAACAAACAACTCGAAGAATCAAGAATGATCCATCAAAAAATCATGAATCGACAAGTTTTGAAAACGGAAAACAAATGCAATGGTTCAAATGAAAAACAATACACACAAAGTAAATACTTATAACTAAACCACGACTATAACGTAAACACGAAACAAAAGCTAAATACAAAATTCATGTCAAACATTCTAAAACAATACTAGTTCACAAATGAATTACACCTAGCAAAAATAATCACTGGTAGATGACAAACACAAAAATGAGGTATTTTCACTCATCCAACAACCTGGCAAACAAAAGATTAAATTATGCATTCATCCAAAAACTCATATTGAAAATACTAAGGCAAGAATCACAAGGGCTTTTCAAGTTTGTAATGTGGCTTGATTAACAAACAAGAGATAAATCCTAAAGATAATCGAAACAAAAACTTACATAAACCTAAGGGACTGATCAACTCATAAAGTCTCAAGCAAAATAATTTTAACCAAACTTCTTCTTCATTCCAAATTTCAAACCAACACACATCACTTATTAGCACAGATATTTGAACACTTTTTATTTTTCTTTTTCAAAGCCTTTTTTTCTTTCTTTTTCTTTTCACTTCTTTTTCACATTTATTTTGTTTTCTATTTTTTTTTTCAACCTCATATTAATACACGCAAGCACATAAATATTTCTCTTCCTAACTTGAATTCAACCATCATCATAATATGAATACTCTCTACTTCCTAAGGCAAGGTAAAAATTAAAACTACAACTCATAGTTAAATAATCAAGAAAACAAAGAATCAATATCCGTACAAAAATATGAATCAAACACTCATAGACAAGCATTTAGAAAAAACAACATGGATATCGATATAAAGGGTCAAAAGGGGTTACTAATAATCACACACTCACAAGGTGAATTGACTATTTGGCCAAGGTAGTTGTGCTCAAAATCAAACAAAAAATGTCTTGATAATTTTCATGCTTTCATAAAACCAACACAAACAAAAGATTAAGCATAATAAAATCCAGTTAAAAAAAGAGTTGTGGTCTCCAGCATATGTGAACAAAGGAAAGCTACCTCACAAAAAGGGTAGGAACTAAAGTGATTCACAAATGAACAAGTATACAAAAGAATGAATGACATAAAATTGTAAAAATTCTAAGTTTCAAGAATATGCTAAAGTATAGAAAGCGATAAACACATACCTCGAACGTGTACAAAACTTTAACAAAATCATTACCATGCATTCGCAAGTCAAAACGATCAAATTTGACAAATCACCTTAATATCCTCAAGTTATTCACAACAAGCTCAAATATAAACATGGAAGAATTAGAAAAATAATACTAATTTTATTTACTACTACAAGGCCTTGGTGAAAGTGGGAAAAAGGATAGTCAAGTGAACACTAAAAAAAACTCCACTGGCGCAGCATAAGAGAGCGTGCTAAGCGGCCTAAACTGCGCTAAGCGCGCTACACCAGATGCATAAAAAAACAGGCAGCAACAATAGCCTCCACAATCACCCAACACCCTCAATTTAAAACAATTAGGATATTTACAATATTAATAAACTTCCTCAAGTTAAACACGACAAGCTTATGGAAAAACACAAATTGACATAATAATACAAATGGGTGAAAGTGAATTAACAAGTTGAAAATTGAAGATTTAAAATTTAGATTAGGTCTGATTTCAACTTTTTAAAACGCAAGTCACCACACATGTTAACAAATACAAACAACACATGCTTGTTTTACGTTGTAAGCTCGACACCTTATTGTGTGAGCTAGTAACCTCCTCTAGTCATGTCATGGTATTTTAACACCGCGCAAACCTAAAGAAAGTGTTCTAACAAGCACACAACAAACGTTACGAAAATAAGACAATTTACAACATCACATTAAAACAAAGAAAAAACAGATATATGCACATTTATGTAAAACATGTAAATTTCACAAATATGATAATCATATAAAAATTCATGTACAATTTCTATACAACATATACATTAATTATAAAACTCAAAAACAAAATAATTATCGTGATGCGAAACAATAGAACCAATCCCCGACAACGACGCCATTTTGCTGTTGCGGTATAGTTGCCAGCAAAAAGTAAGTTATTAATTTACTGGGTGATATTTAGGTTATATCATATTGTGTCTACAAAGATTGGTTATTGATTCTCCGTTCGACAATTCTCTTGTTAATGAGTTTGGGGATAAATGGGTTGAAAGTAAAAGTATAAATAGAAAATAAATCTATAAAAAGGAAAAAGGAACAACTTATCAAGCATGCATATATACTGCTTATCACAGGCTTAAACCTATCGACATGTTATACTAAACCTACAATATTCATCAATGTCAACACATGTCACTCACAACCTAAGTCATTTCTAACCCAAATTGAGAGGCCGACTGCATCACCTCGGTAGTGATCTCTCGACCACCTCAACAACACTGAAGTCAATTGTTCTCTCTTACGTCTACAATCTCTTTTAGCGACACAAACAACACAGAGGAATTAATCTCAGACACCCTAAGTGAATAACAACGCTAAATCTATCTCTAGAATTCAGACACTATTAGATAATCATCCTAGATAAGAATCTAAGCAGTATATGTCTATAGCAACTCAAATCCCTACCACAGAGAAAAAATCAAGGATAACAATCGATAAAGATTTATAAAGCAAGTTTTATATAATGCCAATGGCGAGAAATATACATCAGTTCAAAGTAAATATACATACAGTACCCAACAAAAGAGAAATACAAAGAGAGGAGAAGAGATAAACTACAAACCTTTCAGTTTGTCAGTGCCAGTCGAAGAGAAATCCACCTCCAATCATCCATAAGCAAGGCCCTAATGTTGTTTTTGAAGCTAATCCTAACAAAATTAAAGGTTTATGGAGTTGGGAGCAAAAACTTCCCCAAACCATAACCTAAAAATGAACTAAATTTGTTTATATAAAACTCAACTCAGCAGACCGTGCTAAGCAGGCCTAGCACGCTAAGTGAGACTTCTTTGTTTTACACACTAAACCGCCTTAAACTGCACTAAGCGCACTATCTATGCTAAGCGGGCTTCAAAACAATGCTTCTGTCAAAACCGTAAAAACGCAAGCAGCACACTAGAAAATGCATTGAGCGTACTCGTGCTTAGAGGCCTCTGCACGCTAAGCGGGCTCTCCTGGATAGAACTTCCCAAAAATGGTCTTTTATTCCGAAAACACGCATCCAGAGTCGTGCCTTTGACACCTTATACCTCGATGCTCCAAAATGAAAATAATACCTACAAAATGAATGGGAAAATATCAAAAGATACACTATGTACACAAAAACACAAATAAACACAAACTAAACGTATTTACACAAAAGTCAGGTTTATTCAATGATATTAATAATAAAAAGTTGATAAATGCAATAAAAAGCATATACAAAAATAGATACAATTTGCAGTTATCAACAATAGAGAAAAATTATCTTCTTCATCATCAAGATATTCTTTTGAATCCTCTATCTCTTCTTCTTGAAGAGCTTTGGACTTCTCAGATTTCTTGATGGCCTTGAGCGTAACAAATTTTATCTTCTTCTGGGGTTCATCTTGTTCTATCTTAATCTCATGACTTCTTAGAGAACTTATCAATTCTTCTAGAGAAGTGTTGTTCAGATCCTTTACAAGCTTGAGTGAAGTTACCATAGGCCTCCATTTAGATGGAAAGCTTCTGATAATCTTCTTCACATGATCTGTAGTTGAATAACCTTTGTTCAGAACTCTCAGTCCTGCAACCAAGGTTTGAAATCTTGAGAACGTGACTTTAATTCTTTCATCATCCTCCATTTTGAAAGCTTCATATTTTTGAATCAAGGTCGGCGCCTTAGTTTCTTTGACTTGATCATTTCCTTCATGAGTTATTTTGAGAGAATCAAATATAGACTTAGCAGAGTCTTTATTTGTGATCTTCATATACTCATTATAATAAACCGCATTCAGCAAGACGATTCTTGCTTTATAATGATTCTTACAGTCTTTCTTTTGTTGATCAGTCATAGCTTTCCTAGCTATCTCTTTTCTAGTGTCATATGTGGGAGGTACGTAGTCATCGACTACCATATCCCAAAGATCAACATCATGACCTAGAAAGAAACTTTCTAGTCTATCTTTCCAATATTTAAACTTTTAACCATCAAAGATGGGAGGTTTTACATTGTAAATTTTATCATTTGAATCTGAAGCAACTTTAGTTAGTGTGGGTTCAAACATTGTGTTTCTTCAAAGAAAAACTCGTCTGGATCATTATCTGACACAGTTATGTATTTGATAACAATCAATATTAGAACCGGAGCTCTGAATCCAATTGAAGGTGCGAGAAACACAAGAAGGGGGCGGGGGGTTGAATTGGGTTTCACCAAAAATAATTTTGAATTCTTTTTTGATGATGAAAGACCAAGTTAACCTAGAACATAAAAAATAAATGAACCCGATTATTTTTATCATGGTTCACTATTAACAAAGCTACTCTAGTCCCCCCCCTCAAGGTGATTTCGCCTTCAATAAGAACTTAATACACTATAACCAAACTAATTACAAATAACCTACAATAAGTCATATCAACCTTATTGGTATCCCCAATAAGTCTGTCGATCCTTGTTGCAAATCCACTCAAGCCGCAACAAGAGTCTTCTTGAGATCATACCTTCACTCGGTCTCTCAACGTATCAATCAACAATTGTTGAGTTCTTTCAAGTTATTACAGATTACTTCTTGTAAGCAGAGTACACAGAAATTTGAGTACAAAGAAAATACCTAAGTGTTTTACAGCAAGATACGAGCAATAACTCCTTGCCTATTTACAAAACTATACACATAAAATTTTCTCTAAAGAGTTTGCACATCACTTTGGTGTAGTTTTGCTTGAGATTGATTTAATCCGACATATTTTATGTAATGTTGAATCTTACTTTTCTTCAGCTTCCAAGTCTTCCTTTTATATCTTGTAAAAGAGATCAGTTGAAAGGGTATAAAGGTAATAAGAAATCCAATTGTTTATTCTCAACGATCATAATAAGAGTGGTCATTGTATAGTATAGAAAGGGTTTCTCCTTACGCCACCCTAGAGAATAGAGGTCGCATAAACTTTATGTACATTTATATACCATCACACGTTAACCATTTTGAACTTCTTCTTATCTTTAGAGGCTTCAGATAATTCAAATGTTGAAGCTTGTTGTAGAAGAATCACTCTTAAGTCTTTGAACCTAAGTCTTGGAGTCTTCAGAACTTATCCTATAAAAATCTTATATTCAAAGTATTCAACACTTGGTTGTAAGAACTTTCTTGTCTTTAGATCATCATAACTTGTTCAGCAGAACCTCGTTTTCATAATCATCAGAACTTCTAACACACGAAGTAAAGCTTTAGAAGGCCTCCAAAGCTTAACCATAAAGTCACGACCAGAACCTCTTGTACTAACGTTCCTAAGACACGTTGCATAAGACATATTCATAATCTTGACTTCAACTATAACACGTAAGCACATGTTTTCTTCCAGTAGTGCATGTTTAGAACCTGATGATGTCACATGCATTGATACCAAAGTCGGAACATTATAGTAGAATCTTCACACTATAACAAACCATTAACGTATAAAATTGTTCATAAAGATAACATGTAAAGTCATCATCAAAATCTTAAGGCAAGATGTAGAAATACTTCTTGTTCTTACAGTATGGACATTTCAACTTCAGAAGGTTAGTTATGCTCAACCAAATAAGGATGGTGTTTGGGTTACCGTATGTAAAGAACCATAGCAGGTATGTGAGTAATGATACAAAGTACATCAGGCTAGGAAAGCGTTCAAGCATGACTTACCTATGAAATCAGATCGTACCTGACTAGAAGGAATCATCGATAGCTCTCGAGCTTGAATGAGACGAGTGTTGAAGTGAATGAGATGATTGTGTCTCGTTGTCAGTGACAAGGGCTTGCGGTATGCTAAATTGGGCTAGTATGTGTCTTTTGTAGAAACGAAGAATATTGTGTGACGTGATTTTGGCGAGAGCTTCGGCCTCTATCCACTTGGTGAAATATTTGACGACGATGATTAGGAATTTGTTTTGGTGAGATCCTTGAGGAAAGGGGCTGAGGATATCCATTCCACACCAAGAAAAAATGCCACAGGGAAGACAACGTTACGAGCTCGTGTGAAGGCGCCAGCTGCATATCCGCGTGGCGTTGGCATCAGTTACACTTTTTTACGTGCTCCTTGGCATCCTGTTGCATCATGGGCCAATAATATTCTGCTCGCAAGGCCTTCCATGCTAAGGATCTCCCCTAGGTGTTAGGTATTAATTCCCTCATGGATCTTCCGTAAGATATTGGGGAATTTAGTCTCTTTGACACACTTTAGGAGTAGGATAGAGAATCCACGTTTGTATAATCTCTACTCAACCAGAACATAAGAGCAATCTCGGCGCTTGGTCGCGATGGCTTCCTTCTGGTCGATCGGTAGTTCTCCTTTGGTGAGGTAATTGAACACTAGGGTCATCCAACATGTGTCGTCCCCGATGGCGTTTATGTCGAGAAATGTATTGGATCTCTCGATGCTCGGGTGGGAGAGTGATTCCTGAATGACAGGTTTGTTTTCGCCTTTCTTCCTTGTGCTTGCAAGCTTTGAGAGAATGGAGGCTCGGGTATTCTGTTCGCGGGGAACATATTTGATTTCTGCCATGTCGAAATTTTTCGGTTTCTCTCGAACCAGGTTTAGTTATTCAATGAGGTTGTCGTTCTTGACATGGTATTCTCCCCGTACTTGGGATGCAATGAGTTATGAATCGGTGAAGATCTGTACTTCGTGGGCGCCCAATTTTTTGGCTAATCGTAACCCTTCCAGTAGTGCCTCATATTCGGCTTGCTCGTTCAACATTTGAAATGACAAAATGAGTGAATGATCGATCACGACACCCTCCTCATTCTCTAAGAGGATGCATGCCCCACTTCCTTTTGAACTGGATACTCCATCTACAAAGATAGTCCACTTTCGGGCTCCTCCTGCAGAAGCTTCGACGACGGTCATCTCAGCGACAAAGTTGGCCAACGCTTGGGCTTTGAGGGCTTTCCTACTCTCATATTAGATGTCGAACTCTGACAGATCTAGGGACCATCTCAACATTCGATCGGCCATGTTTGGTCACCCGAGTAGTTATTTTATAGGTTGGTCAGTTCGAACAATAATCGTGTGGCCCAAGAAGTAATGCCTCAGTCTCCTCGCTACATTGATGAGGGCCAACACAACCTTTTAGATTTGTTGGTATCTTACCTTGAGGCCTTGTAGCACTTTGCCAATGAAGTACACGGGCTTCTGCCCATCGCACTTATGGCCTTGGCTAACACAATCATGTAGAAGAACATGGTTATCCCTTTCTTAGGTGTGAGAGAATGGGCGGTTTAGAAAGAGCTCGCTTGAGGTGAAAGAGGGCTTGTTCGCACTCCTCGGTCCACTCAAAGGCTACCTCTTTGCATAAGAGTTTGAAAAATAGAAATGCGTGTTGTGCGGATTTCTCCACTAAACAGGAGAGTGAGGTAAGTATACCGTTCAAGATTTGTATGGATTTTTTTGAGGTCGGAGTGGAGAGCTCAGAGAAGGCTCTACATGTGTCAAGGTTGGCTTCGATTCCCTGTTCTGTCAAATAGAACCCGAGAAATTTGCCCGCCTACACCCCAAATGTCTACTTCTCTGGGTTGAATCTCATTTTGCATTTCCTTTCCCAATTGAAGACTTTTTTCAAACGGGTTGTATGGTCGGTTTATGATCGAGATTTGACGATCATGTCGTCCATATATACCTCAAGCGTATCCCTGACTTCTCCTAAAAATACTTTGTTCATCATTCTCTAGTAATTCGCGCCTACATTCTTCAGGCCGAAGGGCATTACATTGTAGTAGTAGTTTCTCGACTCTGTTATGAAGGATGTGCAGTGTTTATCTCTCATTGCCATTGGAATTTGATAATATCCCGAATACACGTCCATACATGATAAAAGTTTATAGTTGGTTGAGTTGTGAACCAGCCTATCAATATTAGGTAGAGGATATGCATCCTTGGGACATGCGCGATTGAGATCAGTATAGTCAACACACATACACCATTTTCCATTATTTTTCTTAACAAGTAAAAAGTTGGAGAGATAGGTTGAATATTGGGCCTAAAAAATAAATTTTGCCTCTAGGAGGTCTTTTAGAGCTTTTTCAGCAGCCTCCACTTTTTTAGGAGACTGCCTACGCCTATGTTGTACTACTTCCCTAGTGGCTAGATCTACAGCAAGTTGATGGCAGGCGACTTCAGGGTCAAGTCTGGGCTACTTTGCAGCACTCCACACGAACAAGTTATCATTCTCCCTTAGACATGCTTTGAGATGCTTCCTCGCCACATCGGGGAGTCTAGCTCCAATTTTCACGCCTTTGTTCGAGTCCTTACCGAGGAGGATGACTTTAAAGTCTCCGTCGGGGATGGGACGAAAGGGATCCTGTTTGGCATTGAGGATCTCAACCTTATCTTTGTTGAAGCATGGGTCAAGGTCGATGGAGTTGACGTTGTGCGTAGCCTCATGTTCTTCAATTTGAGCAAGTTTAGACGAGGAGGGGGTGGATCCACTAGCATTCTTCGGCTTGATGTAGACCATGTTCTTCCCCTTTGAGGCTGCATTAAAACATCTCCTCGTGGCTTGGACGTCCCCTTGAATGGTGGCTATGCATCCTCTCTTCGTGTAGAAACTCATCTTGAAGTGGACCATGGAGGGTATGGAGGACAGCTCGTCCTACATTTGTCTTCCCAAAATGCAGTTGTAAAGAGACGAGCAATCAACCACTAGGAAATGGAGTTTAACTTGTCGGGCAACTACTGTTTCCATCCCGAACGTGACCAGAAGCTCGACATATCCCCACGGTTTAGAGGTTGAGACATTAAATCCCTGCAGGTTGGACCCCACGTATGGTGACAGGTGGGATTTTTCGAGGTGCAGGGTCTTGAACAACTGAGTGTACATGACATCAAAGGATCTCCCTTTATCGACCCAGATGCGATGCACGTCAATGTTGGCCATCTTAGCCCTTATGAGAAAAGGGATGTGTGAGTTGGGAGCTCCCTCGGGCAGCTCTTCGAGGTAGAACATGATGGGCTTAAATTGTCCCCGAAACCTATTGAGTGTCACGGTCTGGACCAGTGTCGCATTTATCAACTCTTCAAATTTTCTCTTCACCGAGTTGACGGAGAGAGTGTCAAATCCCTCGTCAGAGATAACTAGGGCGGTGAGGAACTTCTCCCATCTACTATAGGTAAACAATGACTCATCATCTTCGACATGGTCGGGGATGTAAAAATTCTCAAGTCGGGAAATGGACAGGGCATCTTTATGGGTCTCAACTTCGTTGGATGGTTGGACCTCTTCCTCGATCTCTTTTACCTCGCGTTTGTCACGGCGAGGGGTGTCTTTCTTGTATTTTCTGAGTCTTCGTTCCTTGATGAGAGTCTTGATGGCATCCTTCAGGTGGATGCAATCTTCAGTGATGTGGCCATGACTCTGGTGGTACTGACAATATTTAGTTATGTCGACCCCGGGTTTGGCGGGCGTAGGTTTAGGTCGACGGACTCCCATGTCCCTGAGATCAATGTTAGCATATTATGTGAGGATGCACTCGTGAGGAGCGGTCAAAGCAGTGTATGTAACACTCAAGCTCGAGAAGGGCGAGGAGTGGTTGCATTGCATGTAACATCCGATGCCTAAGAAGGCAAAGGTGGTTGTCACATCAGAATGAGAGGGATCACTACGAAAAAAACAATTTTTGGCAGCGCAACTACGAAAGCGCTTTTAAGAGAAAGCGCTTTCGTAGCCTTTAAAAAAAATTCGCTTAAAAAAACCACTTTTATAGGGTTTCCTACGAAAGCGCTTTTCAGAAAGCGCTTTCATAGGTATTTGAAATATCTAACCTACGAAAGTGCTTTTGAAAAGCGCTCTTATAGGTGGCCCTATAAAAGCGCTTTTGAAAAGCGCTCTGAAAGAGGGACCTACGAAAGCGCTTTCTAAAGCGCTCTTATATGGGGTACATACGAAAGTGCTTTTTACCTCAGAAACGCTCTCATATATGGGTCTTAGAAAGCGCTTTTAAAAGCGCTTTCGTAGCCTATATCCCTAAATACGAAATTTGCCCTCACTTGTTCATTTCTTCGTCTTCTTCATTTCTTCTTCCTGTTACCGTTTGTTTCTTCTTCCTGCCACCGTTCCTGCCGTCGTTCATTTATTCCTGCCGCGGTTCCTGTTCCTGTTTGTTTGTTTGTCGCCGTTATTGTTCGTCTTCCTTGCATTCTGTTCCTGTTCCTGTTCCTGTTCGTGTTCGTCCCATTGTTTCGTCGTTCTTCCCTCTTCTTCAGTCGTCGCCGCCGTTCACTGCGTTCTTGTCCATCTTGGTAAGTTTCTTCTTCTTCCATTATCTGTTCCGTTATTTGACCGTTTTGTTATGCATGTTCTGGCCTGTTCCGATTTCTTCTTCCATTATCTGAGTATTTCTAGGGATAGATAATGCTGTTAGTATATGTTTGGATTCTTGTTGGAAAACACCAACGTTATGATACAGGAAGAAACTTACGCACATTTTACTTGTTGTGCTACAGTATGTTTAATATTGGTTACTCTGGATTGTTTGTAGTTGATGACACTCCAAAGATATTATGTGGCCTGTCTTGATTCCATATACCGATTTTTAAACGCACCCGTGTCATTCATTATATATTCTTGCATGTTTACCCAATTTGGCTAACTTTTAAAGATGATACACAATGGTTCTATAACTTCTTAAAGATGATAATTAGAGAAACTGAAAATATGAGTTAAATTTTAAGTACTTTCTTGACTTTGGCCCTACACCCTTCACAGTTCATATTAGTTTTACCTTCAACTTTTTTAGTTTGGTCATCAAATGACACTTGTAGTCTTTGAATGTACTTAAGTTACAAAGTTGTTCCCGTAAGTTTGAATTACATTCATTTTTTAGTTTGATCATCAAATGCCTCCGGAGATTGTAAGGTAAAAAAACATATGAAAATGGATATAAAAGTCCCTTACATGGCATCTTTTCAAATATCTTTTAGTTATAATTGTTATTTCCCTTTTTTGTAATGCTTTGTATTTATAGAATTATGTATATAGAATTATGTATATTTCCCTTTTTTCAAATATCTTTTAATTATGTATTTACAAATCTAACACTATCCTTTTTCTACTTATTTTTTGTTTATATGTTTCTTATTTGTGGTTTGATGTATGTTTTATTTCTCCGGGTGCATGCTACATAATTTTGGTGGTAACATTGAAATGGTTTGTGTTTTGGATTATATTTGTGGGTTTATGTTGACTTTGTGAATTCACTATTTCTAATATTTGTGTTGTATTATTGTCATAGCTTTCCCAAACATTGAAAATATATATGTGACATTTATTGTGAACCTTTATGTTAAAATAGTATATATCTTTCGACAATCGATCCGAAATATTGAATAACATTCTATGAATTTGCAGCGTTTCCCGGCCTAGTTCGACGTACGACGCTCATTCTCCGCGTTTCTTAGAGTTCGAAACATCTGAGAGGTAACTTTCTTCCTCAAATTACTGGTATATATTGTGATGAATTTGTCTTAAATTGTCTTTCGTATGTTGCATTTTCTTGATACGGATTCATTCCGTGTATACTTTGCGTTTTGACAGAAAAGCAGTATACTATTGTTTTGTGCACTAATTAGTTGATATGGATAAGACATGGATGTATTCCAATCAATTGTCGAAAGACTACGAGAATGGTGTTTCCGAGTTTGTTAAGTTTGATGTTGCGCACGCCAAAGACCCCAGTCGTATGACATGTCCCTGTTTGTATTGCTGTTATGGGAACCGGGTTGACGCAGTTCAGTTGGCATCGCATTTAATTCGGTATGAAATTGATAGGAGTTATACATGTTGGAATATGCATGGTGAGAAAAGTAACGGAATGTTGAATCGGGGTATGCAAGGACCTATGTTTCAAATGATGATTGCACAGATACATACGATTATGATCGAGTCAAAGAAATTGCAGAAGCGCTTGAAGAAGATCTTAACGATTGTCCCAAAATGTTCGAGAGGTTGGTAAGCGATGCAGAGAAACCGTTGTATAATGGTTGTACAAAATTCACAAGATTGTCTGCGGTGTTAAAGTTGTACAACTTAAAAGCCGGCAATGGATGGTCGGATAAAAGTTTCACAGAGTTATTAGCCCTTATGAAAGATATGCTACCAGAGGATAATGTTCTTCCCAATCGAACGTATGAGGCCAAAAAGATGTTGTACTCCATTGGCATGAGCTATGATAAGATACATGTGTGTCCAAAAGATTGCGTTTTGTTTCGAAACGAGTATGCATCGTTAAATGAGTGTCCTAAATGCGGTGCCCCTCGATATAAGAAAAAGTTGTCTCCGACAAAAGTCTTATGGTATTTTCCTATAATCCCGAGATTTAGACGGATGTATCATAGTGAAACCGATTCAAGACACTTGACTTGGCATTCAGATGAAAGAATTATTGATGGAAAATTTCGACATCCGGCAGATTCTCCACAGTGGATGAAAATTGATAATGATTATCCTGAATTTGGAAAAGAAGCAAGAAACCTTCGCTTGGCATTGTCTACTGATGGAATGAACCCACACGGTATTCAAAGTATCTCGCATAGCACATGGCCTGTGATTCTTATGATTTATAACCTACCTCCATGGCTATGTATGAAGCATAAGTACATGATGCTGTCTATGTTAATTTCTGGGCCTAAACAACCAGGAAATGACATAGACGTATACTTGGAACCATTAATCGAAGATTTGAAGATTTTATGGGAGAACGGTGTGGAGGTTTATGATGGTTATAGGAAAGAAAGTTTCAACTTGAGGGCGATGTTGTTTGGAACAATTAACGATTTTCCAGCATACGGCAATCTATCCGGGTATAGCATTAAAGGTGAAAAAGCGTGTCCTGTTTGTGAAGACGGAACCGATACCATGCGATTGAAACTTTGTCAGAAGAATGTCTTTCTCGGTCATCGTAGATTCTTAACTTCTAAACATCAGTATCGTGGATGGAGAAAAGCGTTCAACGGAGATACCGAACAACGTAGAGCTCCGCCTGGTTTGACATGTGATCAAATTTTTGAAAAGGTGAAAGATGTGAATATTCAGTTTGGCAAGCCTTTTGCACATAAAGTTGTCACAGGTGGGTGGAAGAAGAGGTCGATTTTTTTGAATTGCCATATTGGAAATCTTTGTACGTAAGACATTTTCTTGATGTGATGCATATTGAAAAAAAATGTATTTGACAGTGTTATTGGTACGTTACTCAATATAAAAGGGAAGTCTAAGGATGGCCTTAAATCAAGGGAGGACATGGTAGACATGGGAATAAGAACTGAACTGAGACCCGTGAAGAAAGGAAGACGGACATACCTACCACCTGCTGTTTACACTCTATCTAGAAAGGAGAAAAAAATATTGTGTAAGTTTCTGAGTGAAGTTAAAGTTCCAGAAGGCTACTCATCAGATATTAGAAGACTTGTGTCTATGAAAGACCTCAAGTTAAAGAGTTTAAAGACGCATGATTGCCATGTTATAATGGAACATTTTCTACCGATAGGTATACGTTCTATTCTGCCAGAAAAGGTAAGAAGCGCAATAACTAAATTGTGTTTTTTATTCAAGTCAATTTGCAGTAAGGTGATCGATCCTGAGATCTTGCCAACATTGCAAAAAGAAATAGTTGTTACTTTGTGTGAGCTTGAAATGTATTTTCCTCCCTCGTTTTTTGACATAATGGTTCATCTTGTCGTTCATCTTGTGAAAGAGACACAATTGTGCGGACCAGCTTATATGAGATGGATGTACGCTGCTGAACGTTATATGAAAATATTAAAAGGGTATGTGAAAAATCGGAGTCGACCAGAGGGTTGTATTGCCGAAAGATACATTGTTGAAGAAGCGGTTGAGTTTTGTACTGAATATTTTTCAAATGTTCAATCAATTGGACTCCCCAAATCTCACGTTGTTGAAAAAAAAGAAGGTAAGAAGCTAATTGGAAATAAAGTTGTGACAGTATCAAGGGTCGAACGGGATCAAGTGCATTTGTATGTTCTGCACAATGAGATTGAGGTTGAGCCGTATGTTGAAATACACAAGGGTGTTCTTCGAGGTTTAAATTCGAATAGAAATGAGAATTGGATTGTACGAGAGCACAATCTAAGTTTCATACCATGGTTTAAGGAACATATTTATTCAAAGTATCGTTCATATCCCGCCTCAGTGACAGAAAGGTTGAGATGTTTAGCATATGGTCCAAGTTTGGTTGCGTTTTCTTATAGCGCATACGCAATTAATGGATACACATTTTATACCAAAGAACAAGATGATAAAAGTACTGTGTAAAATAGTGGTGTCACCTTGGTAGCTGAAGCAATGCACATATCTAGTGTGAAGGACTTAAACCCAAAATTTGCAAATCTGTCGTATTTTGGGGTTATCGAGCGCATTTGGGTCTTTGATTACGAGAAATTTCAGATTCCTATATTCGGTTGCAAGTGGGTTGAAAATAATAATGGTATACGGATGGATAAGTCAGGATTTTTGCAAGTGGATCTTAACAGGGCGGGGTACAAAGATGAGCCTTTCATTCTAGCCTCTCAAGCTAAACAAGTGTTCTATGTCACTGATCCGACAAGTACGAAATGGTCTATAGTGCTTTTCTCTAACAAAGTAATTGATGAAAAGATTGGAGACCAAGGCGATACTGGTGTTGACATTGAATCTTTTACCAGAAATGATCAAAATGAGAATGAATCATGCATTAGAAATGATCATAATGAGGGTATTTGGATCAATCCAACCGTCCGCGTTGTTAAGAGACGAGTAGAATATATTCCTACCAAGAAAAGAAAGCGATGTTAGTGAAAAAGGTAATAGTATATATAATTATAGACAATGTCATTCAATAAAATGTATATATATGCCATTTCATTTTTTTCATTATAGTATAATATATATAGCCTATATCATTTCATTTTTTTCATTATAGTATAATATATATAGCCTATATCATTTCATTTTTTTCATTATAGTATAATATATATAGCCTATATCATCCAGTAAAATTTAAATATACGTCATTTCATTTTTTTGCTATATGGAATTTTATACATGTCATTTAATTTAATCTAATTTTTCTTTATTACAGGTCAAATGGCTAGTAACCAAGATAATTCAGAAAATGTTCCACAAGGAGATGTTCCACAAGATAATGTTCCACAAGACACTTCAAATAAGGACATCACACGAGGCATAACTATCATGCGGGGAATCATCCGTGATAGAGATAGAGGTATTATGTATAATGTAGATTGGAATAATGATGACCAACTAATTGGGCCTAATTCTGCAAAGCTGACAAGCTACATCGGTACGCTTGTTCGTATGCACATTCCGATCACCACTCCTAGCTGGAAAAAAGGAGAGTTGGATGCTAAAGAAAGAATTTGGACTGAGATAAAGGTATCATATATGGTTGTTGTTATTTGCTTTATTTTGACAAAAATATTGTTTTTAAATTACATATACTAACACCCTCTATGCATATGTTTTTTTGTAGAGGTCTTTTAACATTGAAGATGCCCGCAAAAAGTATATAATGGGCTTGGCCGGAAAAAGACATAGAGGGTGGAGAAATTTTTTGACAAATAAGTTTCTTAAAGACGATGAAGGAAATTTTGTTGAAGAGGATCCTGAACGACCAAATAAATATGAGAGCTTCATTACACCCGAAGAATGGGTTGCTTTTGTGGGCCAAAGAAGAGATGATAATTTCAAGAAAGTGAGTGCTGCAAATCGGGAGAGAGCGTCAAAACCCGCATATCCATATAAAAAAGGTCGTTTGGGATATGCACGCTTACAGGAAAAAATTGTAAGTAAATCTCAATTCTACGATCTTATTAATTATCTCAATGTGTATTATTAATTTGTAACAATGTGTATTGATGATTTTATTATTTGTAACAATGCGTAGTTGGAGGAGACGCAGAGTGACGAAACATCACTACCTGCACATGTGCTATGGAAGGAAGCTCGTGTTGGCAGAGATCAAGTTGTTAACCCCGATCTGCAACATATTTATGATGAGTGTGTAAGTATACCATTATGTCTTTAATTAATATATAATTAACGTTGTGTCTTTAATTATCGATATTTAAATGAATTACAGGAGACTATATCGCAATCGGTATCCACGGGTGATGACCGGAATATCAGGAGCGTACTCAGTCGAGCACTATGTGTTGCTGAGTATCCGGGACGAGTGAGGGGTAAAGGCCATGGTGTGACTCCTACCTCTCTGTATAACAATCCAAGAAAAAGAAATCCTAGCAATGCAGAAGTGATGCAAACATTGCAGGATTTACAAGCACAAGTCCGTGAACTGCAGAGGGACAAAGAGAGATATATGGCAGAAAGGAGCAGTTCACAGTTGAAAGAAACTAGTGACAAGGCTAGTATCAACTGTCAACAAAATTTTCCCGAGGTAATTAAGATGATAATCCATTATATTTAGAGAAGGTATAATTATAACGGTTATTATTGTCAACATTAAAGGAAGTCTAACGGTTATTATTGGTTTAGGGCATTTCATGTTGTCAGCTGTATCTAGCGTCTCCGACTTATCGGGTAGTTGGCAAGGGAAAAGTGCACAACACCTCAGGAGATTTAATTCACCATAGACCGCTCCCGGATGGCCACATGAAGGTATCGGTTGATGTTGTTTTAGATATGAATGCATTGCTACCGGTACCTGACATTGTTGCGGAGACCATATTGCTGCGAGATGCAGTAAGATCTTTTGTGGCATGGCCATCAGACCTCATCTGCATAGATGATCAGGTATGTTGAAAACCATTATGAATCTTTAAGTATTCAACTGACAGTTCTGACCTGAATTTTATACATGGTAATTTTAGACTCCTACAAAACCCGCATCTAAGGATAAAGGGATTTTGCAGCGCGGCGAGTCTATTGCATCGCAAAGACAGGTACTTTTAAAGTGTTTCATTTATGATCGGAATAAAAAACTGCATAACTTTGTATCTTACATAATTCTATATGATTTTTAAGGTACCTTCTCAAGATCAGTCACAGCAGGTGAGTCAGAAAGTTAGTAGGGTTCCACCTAAGAAGAAGGTTCCTGTCCGTAAATTTGTGCCTAGGTATCGACAGTGTCTGGAGACACTAGTTTGCACATCAGATTTAATGAATGATGGAATTCGTCAAATCGATGTGGATGAAATTGTCTTTGGTTTTCCATGTACCGAAACAATTGGATTAGAGGACATGGAACAAATCTTTCATCATCGAGAGTTAGGCATCAGTGTGATGCACTCGTACATCCGGTAACCCGATCAATATATTATTTAATTGGTTGAACATTTTTTTTAAACATTTAATTGAAATAGTCTAATATTAATTATGTTTTTATTTAAGGATGTTATTTGACAAATTGATGCGCGGGAATCAATTGTCAAATAGATTTCGTTTCGTGTCTTCCTCCCGTGTCAGCGGAGCAACAATTTCTAGGGAACCTGATTCAGTAAGAGAACACTTGGTCGAAAGATTCATGACAACTGCCAGTACAGAGAGCTTGTATCTTTTGCCTTATAATACAGGGTTAGATTTTCATTCTAAGCTCCTTTTAATATTTGTATTTTTTACATTAAAATTCGCTTCTAAATTGTTGCTTTAATTTATAGATGTCACTGGTTGTTGCTTGCAATCAATCCCATAAAAGAAGTGGTCTATTACCTGAATTCGGTTGACGGTGATTGGACAAATTATCCGGAAATGAAGCTAGTGATTGATACGTAAGTGACAGTATTCTAAATATTCGTTTGTGTTTATATATTTAATTATTTCAATGTCATTGTTCTAAATAAATATTTTAATTTTGTCATCAGTTCAATACAAGTATTCCGATGTCAAAGGGAAGCACGAGTACCACGGTCTAAATCAAACAACATTAATTGGATCAAAGTACAGGTACATAAATTTCAACAATTTTGCTTATAATATTTATGCTACTTGATAAATCAATAGATGTGTATAATCTTATTTGTTTTTCTATGTAGTGCCCTCAACAACAAAACGGCATAGATTGCGGATACTTCGTTTTGAAGTTTATCAAAGAAATCATTCAAATGAATGAAATCGAGATTCCAATCACGGTATGGATTTATACTTTATTTTATTACTTATCGGATTTTGCATATAATTTATTACATTAAACTAAATCATGCATATATTTTGTTTTGTAATGTAGTATTTTGATCAATACAATTGTCCATATTACTCGCCACGTCAATTGGAAGAACTCAAAGAGGAGTTGTGCCAATATTTTATTGAGCTAAGAATCTTATAATAAGGTACGAATACATTGTTGTGTGAAAATTGGTTAATTATGAATATATTGTTTTGTGTATACAACACTGACCGTGTTATTATGTTCATATTGCAGGATCAGGACCTTGGATATATATGTAGATTAGGATTGATTTACTTAGTATTATATAGTTGATTTCTTAGGGTGTATTTTGTTACATTTAAAAACATGTTAATATTGAATTACCATGGTGTATATATATTTTGGATATGAATTGATTATAATGGTATTTGTATATATATATATATATATATAATATTTGGTATTTGAATTACATTTGGTATTTGGATTAAAACTAATATATATTGGTATTTCTAGATTAGATTGTAAAATACCGGTTTAAGAATTACAGGTTTGCTGCAAAAAAATGCAGGTTTAGAAATTTTTTAAATTTTAGATTTTTCAGTAGAAAACCTATGAAAGTGCTTTTTTCTGAACAAAAAGCGCTCTTATAGGCCTACTTTAGATTGCCTGACACGCATTCTGAATACACCTATGAAAGCGCTTTTTCAGAAAAAAGCGCTCTCGTAGGCCTACCTATGAAAGCGCTTTTTACCAAAAAGCGCTTTCATAGGTAGGCCTACGAGAGCGCTTTTTTCTGAACAAAAAGCGCTGCTAAAACCTTTAGCAGCGCCACCTACGAGAGCGCTTTTAAGCGCTTTTAAAGCCCAAAAAAAGCGCTTTCGTAGGTTATTTCTGGCATAGTGGATCCCGAGGATATGCAGGTAGGGACTGCATGGTTGAAGGAATACTTATAAGGATTAATTGATATTACCTATACCAACAAGATGCATCTTCTTTTCAGTAGCTAATTCATAAGAACTCCCCAGTTAAGCATGCTTGACTTGGAGCAATTCTGGGATGGGTGACTTTCTGGGAAGTTTGCAAGAAAGCGTGTGAGTGAGGATAAAACACGCTGAAAAGACCCGTGTTGATTTGTGGGGTCAGGCGATAATCCTGAAGGAAATCTGAGGTGTTACATTGTACTCGGTGAAGCACCCGTATGGACCTCTGTGCTCGCGAGGGTCGCGAGGCTTTTCATCCCTCCTTTAGTCCCCGGGTACTCGAGATGATCCCGTGTCGTTGTGCTTGGGTACGTTGGATGCTCCATGGTTCTTGGAATCGCAAATACTATTGGTGGCCTCCTTCTCCTCGTACGTGATGTAAGCCCGAGCTTTATGGATGAGATGGTCGAAAGAACTTGGGGGCTCGATGTCGATGACTTTCTGGAAATTGTTGCCCGGAAAAAGGCCTTTCTTGAGCAGATACCTCTTCATGCAGTTGGTTGTGGGGACCTAGATATCCTCTCGGTTGAACAAATCAATATAGACTCGGAGAGACTCGTCACTTCCCTGGATGATTGCTTCGAGTGACGCCTCAGTCTTGGAATGTCTCTGAGAAGCTGTAAAGCTGATGGCGAAGTGGTTCTTCAGATTCCGCCAGCAGGTGATGGGCTTGGGGGCAAGGGCATTGTACCAATCCACCGCAGTTTTCCTCAAGGTCGTGGGGAAAAACCTGCATTTGGTCGTGCCCTAGACGTTGTGGAACTGGATCATTTCTTTGAAGGTGTCGATATGGTCATCAGGATCCATAGAGTCGTCGTAGTTGTTGAGATATGGGGGTTTCTCTATTCCTTTGGGGATAGGAGCCTCCATAATAGCCTGGGAAAGTGGATCGTGAGGGTCATCTTCCTCTTCTTTTCTTAACTTGGTGGATCAAGACAGAGACAAGTCGTAGCGGTGTCTTCTATGGCGAGGAGGGGTCCTCGGCCGAGTTTTCTTTTCTTCTTTCCCCTTGTCTCTTTTAGGAGTTAGGGAACTTTGTTCTTTGCACGGAGGGATACGGTCTCACTTCTTGATGGTTTCCTGTTGGGTCCTTTCCAGTCAAGGGCGTCGCCCGATACGAAGGGGATAAGGACTGCAAGAATCTCCCCGCTGGTGTCTCCGTGGAGGAGAATGTGAGCGTCGTTCATGTTGTCGAGGAGATGAGATGCGTGAGTAAGACATCCTATGCCTTCTCAAAGACCTATGGGTTTCTAGCATTCCAAGGTGTTTGCCTTGTGTGAAGATCATGCAGTTAGTCTTATTAATCGCCACGAACAAGGCATTGGTCGTAGGGTCAACATTCTCACGCACGGGGATCTCCTCGTATGTTGATGATTCGTAGTTTTTCTGTTGAGGTAGATTGAGCAGTTGGGTTAGAGTAGAGGAGGGAGCGGTACTTCCATCCTTGATGTCTAGATCGTGTCTAGAAAGGTCTTTGTTGTTATTTTCAAACTTGGCAAAGTGAATATTAGGATCTTCATTGTTGACTGGAACGGCCATGGCAATCGGAAAGTTGAAAGTTTGCTTTGATCTTCAGTTAATGAAAGACGGGGAAGATGATTCCCATATACAGCACCACTGGTCATGCCTGACCAGAAGGAATCATCGATGGCCCGCGAGCTTGAATGGGACGGATGTTAAAGTGAATGGGGGGCGGGGTACTTGCAAGGTACTCTGATGCCAAAGTAAGAGTCTAGATAATCAGAGTGCAAGTAATAGAAGTGAGGTTAAATGAATGAATACCCGACCCTCTCATGTGAGAGGGTATTTATAGCCCCCAACGCTGGGCCAAGATCCATGTATTGGGCCAAGTTATTTGGGCCCAATAACAAGGACTACCAGGGTTACATGGGTAGTGGGATCCAGCATGTGGCTCCCTCTCTGGTAAAACGCCCCGAAAATATAGGGCAGTGTACCCCTTATTATCAGAAGGCAAGTGGTGGTTAATGTGACGGTTGACCATATTCCTTAATGGGCACGTGGGGAAAATATCTAAAGGCTATCTGAATTGGGCCTGAAGCTATTGGGCCATAGGCAGAGGCGTTGGATTGGGCCTGCCCATCTGTGGGCCAAGTGCCATCCCGAACCAGAAAAAAATCAAAGCAAAAACTAGAGCCGGTTCATTCTGATGTGTGTGGATCTTTTGAAGTAAAGTCAAATGAAGGTAATAGGCATTTCCTTACTTTCACTGATGAATTAACCAAACATATGTGGATTTACCTTATTGAAAGGAAGAGTGAGGTATTCACACAGTTCAAGAAGTTCAAGTTTCATGTTGAGAAACAAAGTGGATGCAAGTTGAAGAAGTTGAGAACTGATGGAGGTGGTGAATATACTTCTGCTGAATTTGCTAGATTTTGCAATGAGGAAGGTATAGAGCATAAGGTTATTGCACCCTATACACCTCAACATAATGACATAGCTGAGAGAAAGAATACAAGTATAGTGAACATGACAAGAAATATGTTGAAAGCTAAAGATATTCCTAAAATATTTTTGGCTGAAGTAGCTTCCACAACAATATATATTCTAGACATGTGTCCAACGAAGAAGATGGTCGAAAAAACATCTTATGAGGCTTGGACAGGATCGAAGCCAAATGTGAGTCATCTTTGAGTTTTTGGATCAATGTGCTTCAGGCAGTATTTGAACAATTGAGAAAAAAAGTTGGATGTTCGAAGTGAAGTCATGGTACTCATAGGTTATCATTCGAGTGGTGCATACAAGTTATATTCGCCAAACAAAGATAAACTAGTGATCAGTCGAGATGTTCTTGTGGACGAAAGCAAAGGGTCGGATTTGAGTTAAGATTCAGTTTGATAGGAATCAGGCACAGTCACAACTAATTTCGAAGAAGATCAACATAATGAGGCTTCAATGAGTCGAAATGAACAAGGAGGTGCTTCAACCAGTCAAAATGAAGAACCACATGTGTAGAATGAAAGAAGATCGATAAGAACAAGAACTGAGTCGACAAGGCTAGGTGGATATGAAAGATTTCCAGATCAAGCATTTGTTGCAGATTGTAACTTAATCGAAGAAGCCATGATGATGGCTGAAACAGAACCAATTGACTTGAATGAAGCCATCAGTAATTTGAATTTGTGTGAAGCCATGAAAGAAGAACTCAGATCTATTGAGAAGAACAAGACATGGGAGCTTGTCGAAAGAACTCATAAGAAGCCAATCTGTGTAAAGTAGATCTACAAGGTGGAACGAAGGCCAAATAATGAGATTTCCAAGTATAAAGCAAGATTGGTGGCAAGAGGTTTCTTACAAAAACATGGTATCTACTTTGACGAAGTATATGCACCTGTTATAAGACTAGAAACAATCAGAATTATTATTTCAACAGCAACATATAGAGGATGGAAGATGCATCAGTTAGATGTAAAATTAGCATTTCTGAATTGACCATAGGAAGAAGAGGTCTATGTTACTTAACCATCAGGATTTGACATCAAAGGGCAAGAGTGAGAGGTTTATAAATTAAGGAAGGCTCACTATGATTTGAAACAAGCCCATAGAGATTGGCGAATAAGAGAATAGATGGCTTCTTAATCAAAGCAAGCTTCATAAAGTGTATCTCTAAACATAGAGTGTATGTAAATGATGTAAACAGTGATAATCAAATCATTTTATGCCTCTATGTAGATGATTTAGTAATTATAGGAGCAGACGAAGTTGAGATAATGAAAGTCAAGTCGAAACTAATGCAGGAATT
The DNA here is from genome assembly GCA_948472305.1 of Vicia faba. Lineage (NCBI taxonomy): Eukaryota > Viridiplantae > Streptophyta > Magnoliopsida > Fabales > Fabaceae > Vicia > Vicia faba. The sequence goes on from OX451736.1 coordinate 1,458,252,791, forward strand.
TGAGATTTCCGACTTAGGGAATCTTTCATATTTCCTAGGGATGGGATTCAAAAATACTGCAGAAGGAGTATTCTTGCATTAAATGAAATATGCCCAAGATATACTGAAGAGGTTCAATATGAGCAATTGTAATGCAGCTGTTACTCCATTAGAAACTGGAGAAAAATTGAAAAAGAAAACGAATGATGAGTTTATAAGTTTGACCCTATACAAATAAATCATTGGATCCTTGAGGCATCTTTCCAATACTTGACCCGATATCTGCCAAAGTGTCAAATTATTGAGTCGATTTTTGGAGCAACCCCAAGAGTCTCATCTCATTGCAGTAAAGAGGGTGTTGAGATACATAAAGGGAACAATTGATCATGGTGTGTTGTTGCCAAAATGTCGAAGAACAACACGGATGTCGAAGTTCAAGGATACACTGAGTCAGATTTCAGTGGAGATCAAGACGAAAAGAAAAGCATTGCAGGATACATTTTTATAATCGAAGGTCTTCCAATCTCTTGGAGCTCGAGGAAGCAAAGCATTGTGGCTTTGTCATCATGCGAAGCAGAATATGTGGCTGCATCATATGCTGCATGCCAAGCAACATGGATCAAAATGTTACTTGAAGAACTCAAGATAATGGAACCTGAGAAGATGAAGTTGTTTGTCGATAACAAGTCAACTATTGACTTGTTGAATGAGTTAGTGTGTCATGGTCGAAGTAAGCACATAAAAAGAATGTATCATTTTCTGAGAGATCAAGTCAACAAAGGGAAGTTGGAGCTAAAGCATTACAAGACAGAAGTGCAACTAGATGACATATTCACCAAACCTCTGAAGAAAGTCAGATTCGACAAGTTAAAGTGAAGCATCAGGATGAGAAGTCTCGAGAACATGAATTAGGGGGTGTGTCAGAAGGTGTAATTCTTGTTGTGTCGAATAGCGTTGAGCGTATGACGAATTAGTGGTGTCAAAAGCATGTCGAACTAGCTAGTTGAATAGGTTGTCAGCTGTATTCGACAGAGTCGAATACAACAGCTATTGTAGTTTGTCGAAATGTAGTTTTGGGTCAAATCTTGTATATATTCGAATTTAATCTGGGCTTTGCAAGTCTATATAAAGGGCTGCTTAGTTTATAATAAATAATGCAATCACAATTCAGTTTTACACTTCAATTAGAATAATTAACAAACTTTCAAATC